>JARJCX010000253.1:0-200484 GCA_029282285.1 Mycena rebaudengoi
TTAATTGTTAAAATCTAAATGAGCTGGTGATCCCTGTTCGACTCGGGGCTGCGTCATCGTTTCTTTTTCATTTTTTGGTTTTGTTTCTAGTCCAGATGGCCATACTATTAACGCGACTCGGTGTCGTATATATATACGTACATGAAGTACGCGTGCTCGCGTTGGGCGGGGTGGGTCGCGCTCTTTTTTTTTTTACAAAGGAATGTCCGATGCCGCGCTGTTAGTTAAAGGGTTCGTCGCGAGAATATTGACTGACCAGCATCAAAAGCCGGTCTGCACAGGCGAGTAAGTATGTACATGTATATTTCGTGCGGTTACTAATACGCTGCCAGACCTTTCCATTCCCTCCCTTCAGCCCTGGGTATATGAGACCAGCACAAATCTGCGTTTTATTTATAAGAGTATTTATGCTCCGCCTCGTATCGCTCGTCCGGACGTCAACTCCGTGCGGCCGTATATTCGTGCGGGCGGCAATCACCATTCAACCAACGAAAAAAAAAGCGCGTTTGATCACTATTCAACCAATAGCGCGGTCAAAGCTGCAAGTATATTCAAAGACGGCTCTGGAGAACGACGAGGGTGAGTCACATCACATCAAATAAATATTTGGAACTGGATTTGTATCGCACGCTTATGGACGGTGTCGCGTGTCTGTTGGCGGATGTCAGTGTCAGGGACGGGAAGGAAGGAAGGAAGCAAGGCGGGCACGTGGGTACTTATTTGGGTGTGTAGGTAGAGCCGGAGACTGATTCGTTGGATGTTATGTTATGTTGCGGCGGATGGAACGGAAGGTGGCATAAATCTTGCACATATATGCGGGAGGTGCATCCACATAATGTATTGGACGAAACGCGCAGCTGGCGTTTTACGTGAGATGACGGCGCTAAGGATGCAACGACGCGCGCGGAACCGGGAAAATTGCTTGTTAAGAATAGGCGGCAGGCCAGGACGGTCACGCGGTGAGCCTTGAGGGGTTTTTTAAGACGCCGGGTAGACAAGGGCAGAGGCGGCCTGTCAGTGGATCTGGACGTCGTTTATTTGCGGCTGCTGTGCAACGGCGTTGATTGACCCTGTTGCCACTTGTCACCGACTCACCGTGACGCCCGGGTATGTCTCTCCCTGGGCCTTGCACCCTCTTGGGCCCTCGCTCCGCGTCTTGACCTCGGGCTGAGTCCCTGAACCGCGTCCGCCATTATTCTGACCGCGCCGCCCGTCGTGCGCACCGTCGACCTCCCGCCCACGGACGCCCCGCCCGATACCGCCATCGAGACGGATGCGCCCAGGTCTGTCTTCTTTTCTTGGCAGTATGGAAATCTAATGAAGTTGGAGTCGGGCCAGCCGCAGGGCCTCAAGCCAGACGACGAGCACGACGCGCCCGTGGAGCTCATCGTCGGCGTGTCCGTCGCCGCCATCGCAGGCATCGTCGCCCTCGCCCTCGTCCGCCTCCTCCTACGCCGCGCGCGCCGGCGCGAGCACCACCTCCGACCCTTACCCTCGGCGGGCCTGGGCCTGCACCCACATTCAAAACACCAGCACCACCGCCACGATGGATCGCATGGCGGTCGAGCTGGCGGGGTACCCGCCCATGAACAGCACGGACAACAATAACAGCAATAATAATAACACCAGCAATAACGGTAGCGGCGACGCATGGCCCCAGCTGTTCTCGGGCCCCGCGCCCCCGGCCGCGGGGTCCTCGCCCGCCGCGCGCCAGGCGTACCTCGCGGCCGAGCTGCGTCGGGCGCAGACGCTGTGGAGCGCATCGGCGTGGGGAGCAAGGGCGGGAAGGAGGCGGCTGCGGTGAAGCGGTGCATACGCGAGCCGGAGGAGCGCCAGCAGAGCGCGTTGGCGCTGGGGCTGGAGTGAGCGTGGCGGGCGTAGCGAGCGTCATCGTCGTGCGCGCCGCATCGTGGGTCCTGCGCGCCATATATATCCTTTCCTCTGGGTTCTGGGCTCTGGGTGCGCGCGTGCTCGTGCGGCGGGCGCGCGTCGTACGTCGTATATTTATCCATCCCTCTCTCCCCGCATCCACTCATACTTACAAACTGTACCCGCTACCCACCACATACGCTACGCTACAGGAATTGCAGTTGCAATAGATATATTATTGTTATTTGCTGGTGCTCGTTCGCTGTTCGCGATCATTATTCGACCGGGTCTGGAGGGGTTGCTTGATTTGCGCCCCCGGTGTGCACACACCCCCAAATCCGACATTGTGCGCTCACATGCATGACAGGCGCTCCTGCTCATCTCGCACATCTAGGACCATAACGGCTTGCCCACGAGAAACAGATAGAATAAATGAATAAAACAAAAAAGAAAGTCGACCCAGCCCCGAATCGAACGGAGATCTCCAGCGCAAGGATGGTGAAACTTGCTATAGTCACAGCTGGCTTGTTAACCATTACACCGCTGGGTCGTATTTAAATGCTACAATTGTGAGAAGTAAGACCAAGTCGAAATAAATAGAAGTTCGATAAAAAAATATGGATGACCCAGCCCCGAGTCGAACGGGAAGCTTCAGCCTACCATAATGACTATATCACAGTAACAGCTGGTATGTTAGCCATTACACCACCGAGTCTTAGTATAGGACCACAGGTCCATGCCACGTGCGGGTCCAAATGTCGAAATAATTAAGTTGAAAAAAAAGATTGGAATGACCCTCCGATGACCCAGCCCTGAGTCGAACGGAGAGCTCCAGCTTACGCAACTGTTCATGGCCACAATGAAAGCTGGCGTATTGAGCATTACACCACTGGGTCGATATCTATATAATATTGGATGGAATGAGATGGGAGAAAGGGGAATGGATGATTTATTGAACTTTGCAAACTTTACATGGGAAATGCAGGAAGAAGTGCAGTTCCGGGGGACTATGGGCATGCGGAACAAGGACGAAGATGAAGATGAATTGCTACCTCAGCCCCGCTGGCACCGGAAAATGACTACAAGAATTGGTATTTTTAAAAGAAAAACAAGACCCAGCCGCCGCTATCAGTCGCGCGCTCTCGATAAATCTACGCCAAGACACCGCCCATGTTCTATGGCTAACGTTGGTGGTCACCACTTCGGACTTCCAGCAAGCACCACGGCAAGTGCAGATTCCATTCCGTCAGGCTGTCAGAAGTTCTCGAAGGTCAGCCGTGTCCGTCGCTTGCCCGTCAGATCGATGGCCGTTCTCGTCACGGGCACGGGTGGCAGTCCAGGAATACAATTGTTCCAGACGGATAGAGGCGGCCAGACTCGGCTCGCCATATGGCTGTGGGTAAGTTCCATCTTTTTGGGCTGATAAGTCCATTCAAAGAGCGAAATGCTCTTTAGTTCCGCTTATCCTGTACAGCGTACTATTAGTTTCGTCACGATGGACTAATCCTCGCTCAGTGGCTGCACCAATTCTCCGAGTCGATCAACGATACCCATCCGCATGCTGGTGCTTCTTTTCTTCTTTCTGTATTGATAGAACCCAATCGGAGGGCACCATATGTTTAAAGGAGAAGATATATAGGACGACGTGGTGCCAGCCGTCTCTGTAGACACCCTCAACACCGATCAGCAGTGATCCATCACCACCATGAATCTGAAGCTGATCTTGTTCTCCCTGGTTCCAATCCTCTGCGCCTCCGTTTCCGCTTTCAAACCCACATTACAAACTCTCATCGATCACCGTCTCGAGCGCCTTGATCGGCTGAATAGGGTATCAAGCCCAACTGTGACTCCAATTGCAAAGCGACAAACCACTTCTTTTCCCGTTTTTAATTTCACACAACCTTTGGACCATTTCACCAATACTGGCTTTACTTGGAACCAGCGATACTTTGTCAACTCTCGACATTATAAGCCTGGTGGACCGGTTATCGTTCTGGACGGTGGAGAGACGAGCGTGACGGATAGGTTACCTTTTCTTGACACCGGGATCGTGGATATTTTAGCGAATGCAACGAATGGACTGGGTGTAATTTTGGAGCATAGGTACTACGGTGCGTTCTTTGACATCTGTTACAGGTCAATATAGAATTTATTGGTTTATATATCTTCTCAGGAGTATCTGTCCCGGTCAAAAACTTCACGACTGACTCGCTACGGTATGCTTTTTCGTGTACAGACTTAGATTTATGGGCATAATTTATATCCAGCTGGCTCAATAACGAGCAAGCAGCCGCCGATTCCGCAAACTTCATGACCAATGTCAAGTTCGCTGGAATTCCGGAGGACCTCACCGCTCCACATACGCCTTGGATTTACTATGGTGTGAGTATTTTCTCATTGCAACACATCAAAGAAATGATGAAATTACGATAAGGGTTCCTACGCTGGAGCACGTTCCGCCCACATGAAAGTCCTCTACCCAGACATCGTCTTCGGATCCATAGCCTCGAGTGGAGTTACTGAAGCCGCTATAAGTAACTGGGGTTATTATGACATCATCCGCAGAGCTGCACCAGCCAACTGTTCCGCTCAATTCATTACCGCTGTGAAGGAAGTAGATAACCTCCTCTCCAACCCAGAGACGAATTCTAAAGTCAAGAGCTTCTTCGGAATGCCGGGATTGACGCTGGAAGCTGATTTGACCTCTTTCTTTGCTGTGAGCTAGCGCCGTCACCGAAGCATTGCCTCTTATCGGTGTTTTGGCAATGCAGGGCCCTCTGGGAGCGTGGCAAAGCAAAAACTGGGATCCAGCAGTCAATAGCAACTCATTTTCGAACAATTGTGTCGCCATGGGAAATCCCAGTAATGCAAAAATTGACACATTCCAAGGCATTACTGTTAGCAATGCGACGTGGAATCTTGCCACCATTGTCAATAAGGTGAAAATCGATTTGTGAAGTATTTGCGAATGTGGTCATTTATGACTTTTTCAGACTTCAAGCAGATGCCCCAAGACTTCTACATCAGACGAGGTCAAAACCATGAGGCAGCTCTAATTCTCTCTGAGCTTTTTCTATTAGTGTTTTGGAACCTCGAACGATACAGACCTTCAACGGACGGATCTTTCCCAGACATGGAGACTATGGCAGTTTCAAGTTTGTACCCAATGGGCATTTTTCGATGTAAGTTCGACCTCGCGCCATGGCGAAGGTCAGGTTTCTGATCGACTTTCAACAGTCACCCCCTCCGGACCATTCCATCCCGAGCATGCTATCCAAATTTGTCGACGTCGACTACTCTTCCAAGATCTGCAAACAAGCATATCCTCCTGGAGATTTTTTCCAAGTACCACCGCTGCCTAATATCGAAGACGTCAACAAGCTCGGCGGGTTTAATATCGCTCATGACCGGTTAGCCATCATCGATGGCGAGGGTAAGTTTTTATCCTCAAATTTTCTGCTTGTGTTCATCAATTTTCCTCGTAGTTGACCCTTGGCGCTTCGACTGCCCTCACAGTTTCATCGGTCCCACCGAATTCAGGGAGGATACGCCATTAAGGCCCTTCAAGCTAATACCCAGTTCGTTCTTCTGTTCTCTTCATCTTTGCGAGTATTCAGACGACTTCTCTCTAGATGCTGTCCATCACTACGACGAAAACGGATTGGCGGATCATAGCCAAGAGCCACCTGAGATACAAGCTATACATCAACAGGAGGTTGATTTCGTGAAGGGATGGCTGGCAGACTTCAAGTCAAAGTATTGAAAGCTGGGACGCTCGGTATCCTATCTTTTTAAGGAGGAAGGAGTATATTGTCTATTCGTCTGTTCATCTATGTGGGTGTTGTACTCGGTTGGTGACGTGTACCTTCATAAAACTGATGTGTTTTCTATTACACTACTGGGTCGTATTCCTATTTACCCCAATATTTAATGGTAGTCAAATGAGTGGTTGAAACAAAACAAGAATTACGGGTCGGCGATGAACGATATCGATGAACATGGCCTACTTTATTGAGTGGGTCATATTTCAACTCAAGATCGACAGTTACAACGCTCATGGTACTGGGAATCTCTTGGCGCACATGCAGGGCCGTTTCAATGACGGTTGCACATTTACAACAGCTGCAAATAAACCCGCTTTGTGTCCCTTCCCCGCGATGTAAGTATATATAATGATTCACTTTTTTTCGTTCGAACTCATCTCACTAGGATCTGGGATCGCTCGGTCGGACCACCCTACGTATACGCCTCGCCCGAATATTCGACCCGTATGCCCAACGACGTTTAAAAAAGCCCCGTACCCGCGCTACCGACCTCGCCTACTCTTAGCCATCACGCTAGCACTCCTCGCAGTGCTCGCACCGCCTTACTATTGATATTTCACATAAGTACCAACGTTTGCTGCGCCTCCATAATATAATTCATAGGTCTACAACTGTCATTTAAATTACAGCACCCAAATCCCCACGTTCCGGCCCCTTCCTCCCTTCTCGTCACTGAAGCTGATAGACACACGACGCCGTCTTATTGCCTCTCAAGAATTCTAATTGTTCCAACAGTTTATGTAAAATCAATGTCAGGGTAGGAAGGAAGGAATGTAATAAATAACGTATGTACTTAGCTCCGAGTCAGCCCAGCTCAACCATTATAAATTTAGATGTCCGTCCTCATTTTTTGCCATTGCTAAGCTATTAAGGACTCAGGGAGGTACAGCACACCTTTTGAATGTAATTAAGGGGTGCCTATGGCTCCCAGGAAATTATCCTTTCAGTAGAACGACTTCAAACAGAACCTACGGTAAAATTCAGCTTTAAACAGTGGCTATGATTGGCTGCCACCAAATGTTTCTAACAAGTCAGTAGAATTGTTTAATAGCACAAATTACAATTTATAGCACTATTCACCTATTTTATGAAGCATCTGCAGGACCAAAATGAAATTTCCAAGGCAGATCACAACGATTGATGGACTTGCCGTGTTGATGGGATCATATTCATGATGATGCCGAGCGGTTTGGGGGAGATGTAAACACATTTATAACTGTGAATTCGTCCGGTCGAACTCGCTCCGGACTGGGAACACCCAGCATTGCTCAAGAATGCCGGCCCAATGGCCGCGGCAACGTGTCCCCCCGCAAGCGAGCCCCAGGTCCGAAAATACTTGAAATATGCACAAAACGCAGACTCTGGAACACACTTGCGGAATCGCATTTTACCCGCCCAAAATTCGCCGAACTCAATGATGGAAGCGTCGCGGATGGCCTGACGTGCCCCGAAATACGCTCTCCCAACGAGAGCTCCCTCTTCAATGCGATTTCATGCCTGCCGCCCAATACTCGCACCTGTCGCCTACGCGCAGTTCCATTGGCTATCCGGGACCCAAGCAGGTGTCACAAACCCTGCGGTCCTCCCAACAACCAACAGTCCGCAACCGGGCCCAGTAGATCTCACCGCCGTCCTGGAGGGTGCTTGTTGAGGTTGGGGTGCTTTCCTCTAATTCGGTTGTTGAGTAATGGACAGCGAAGCTGCGGAAATGCCAGGGAAGCCCTCGGACCGTGCTCCGCCGCCTGTCAGGGATCGCGTGGCACTCGCGTGGGCTGATGCGCCCCGCCGCTCTGCTCCGGCTGGCCGTCCGGTCGCTCATTTGCAAGGGGGTCTTCCCGTCTTACGTCCTTCCTCCTCCGTCCTTCTCTGAGCTGATAGGTCTTCTGCACTGGCAACTTATATTCAAACACCCGCTCTTTAAATTGAAACAGCCACCTCAGAATGAAGCAATTAGGGACCGTCTGCGGGGCTTCTGGTGTTTCAAATGGTTGGGATAGCTGAGTCGGAGAGAAAAGTAGTCAAATTTTCCGTCCCCTCACCGACAGTCTGAAAATGCCTCGCGGTCTAGCCCATCTTCTCAATCCATCTGACCCCAACGGCCAACGGGAACTGGACGATATTCAGGCTGGGTTGGTCGACATCGGGCCGGAACTGAGGCAGTTGACCGACATTTGCGCCGCTCGCTCCCGCGCCAGCATCTCTGTACAGCAGCAGCTACGAGCCCTCATCCATGATCTATCGCAGCCAACTCCCACCGTCTCACCTGCTCCGCCACCACTCCCAAGAGTCTCTGAGTCCGGCGCACCTCAGTATGATGTTCGCTTGAATCGCAGGACCGTGCTTTCCATCCTGTACCACCATCCCAAGGACACCATACTAGAGTATCCTGAGACTGGGCCCGAAAACCCTGTCGGCCATCTCTTTCGTCTGGATCCTGACGACTGGCAGGTCCCGGATCTCAACATAGCATATTCGCGCGGTGCACCGGGTGGCCAAACGCTAGCAGGACGAGAGGTGTTCAATAATGTGTTCGTAGGTGTGGATGGTGAGCCTATACCCTGCTCAGAAAGTCATAGTACTTGTATGTTTGCTACAACTATGTCTATATGCCTTGTTCTCAATGACGACCTCAGGCCAAGGAGTAAAAATCTGTCCTAGCGCCGATAGATATTTGTTGTCAGAACCACATACGAAAGCCACCCGAAAAGACATTGAAATTCGCGTTCAGCAAGACCGAGAAGAGCGTCTCCAATACGCATCTCCCTCCAAAGACGTGTTCTGTCGAACAGCTGCATACCTCTCTGCGCTGAGGAAACACGGCTGCTGTCGACCATTGTTGGAGCCCACTGCCTTCACGACATATGAGGAGCAGCTTCGCCAAACCCGGGACGAGTACCTGTACCAGGCCCAGCGTGGTTATCATGCACCAGAGGCAAAGTGTGAAGGGCGTCTGGTCTTTGATCGAGACGACCATGGAAACAGCAGCATCAGGCAAGATTTATGGGCCTGCGCAGCTTGTCGCCAACTCATATGTTCTCTTCAGATGCGAGCATTATTGCAAACAGACAAGCCGCGACCACTTCTTTGATGCTTTTGTCGGTGTCTCCACAGGAGCGTATGATGTAGAATATATTGAAGCCGTGCTTTGCCAAGATGAGGACGAGATCACACGCATTGAAGCTGCCGCAGCGTCTCTTGGATATGGTCCCAACGTCGTCTGCACCACTGTAGCTAACGCGTCTGCACAGAGAGCCTTTTGTCGTAAGTTTACTCTTTCTCTTGAGCCCTCTATCTCATCTCCTTTCAGCGTTCGATCACAGAACCGAGGATAATCAGTTGCTGCAGCCCCTCATGGTCCGACTGGAGTGCCGCGTCAAGTTTCGTGTCATACAGCCCTTGGAAGAATACAGGGCCAAATGTCCATATGTCTTGATAACCTCGCAAGGCGCCCATTGGCATCCCGTCCCTTTGCCTATTAAAACACCGCCCAAAATTCGCACAGAGTTCTTTCATCTCCTGGATTCCCTCGGGCCCGACCTTGCCGACCTTACGCCACGACGCCTTCTCCGACATTCTCTTGTAAAGTCTTTCTTGAAACAGAAATTCCCAATCATTCCCAAGCCCACGCTCGGTGACCTCCATATTTCATTTTCAAATCGATCGCATTTGAAGGCATACATCAAGCAAGCCAAGGAATTCCATTGTCCCTTTAAAACCGGGTGGAACGGTAAGAAACCTCGCTTCCGCTTGTAATTCAGATCTCTGACGCTTCCTAGGTTTGTTGCATCTCAAGGCCTTGCAGGATGCGAATCTTCCATCCAAAGATCATTACATTAGGCGGATGATAGCGCTCGACTTGGACACTGTTCCGCGCCACGATGAAGACGACTGGGAGAGCGGTGCCGCTGACGACAAGCTGAGAATTATCATTTGCATGTACCGGAAGGGCAGCGAGCGTCTAGTCTCCGCTTGCAGCAAATACCTTCAAAGCGACATCGCATTCAAACGCATTGTGGGCTATTACGAATTCGAAATTGCGGGCATGGACCGCGATGCAAACTCGGGTGAGTGAGGCCACTCTAGAACCACATGTAGGCTACTAACGATCAAGCTACTAGGTTTAGTATACTGTCGTGTTTTCGTCAACCGCCAATCAGCTTTTGCTCACCAGCAAATATTTGCTGAGATCGAGGCCATCATCTACGCCGACACTGGAAAGAGATTGCGTTGGCATCACCTCCACGCGAACAGCTTGGACGACCATGAAGGGCTGATTTTGGGATGGGGAGCCGACCAACATAGAGGCCAAGCTAAAGGTCCGCCATCACTCCACCCTACAGACTTCATGTCGAATATGAACACAGGACTGGGTCTCCACCTCCAATCAATTGCCGCCCAGATGCCTCTGAAAGCCGATCTTCATGAACCCCGACGTACCATTCAGAGTCTCAGTCCGTATGAACATCTGCATCGATTATTCCGGCTCTGTTCCAACCATTTTTACCGCAATATCAAGACCTGTGCTGTTTCAGAAGAGGTTCGACACTTAATGCGCAGTCTTCTCTGCATTGAGCACCCGAACTGGGACGCAACCCTTGCCAAAATACGGGAAAAGGGCGGGAAAGCGGGAAATGGTAAGGTGTCGCCTCTTCTATTAGTTAAGACACTGACGACCCACTTTTCAGCCTGGTTGAGGGACAAAGAGTCCAGTGGGTTCGTATTCCAGGGGATCTGCTGGGAAAAAAGCTTCATACCTCTGGATGTATTTCGCTCAATGGATCCGACTACAAACATCAGCGAGGGATTCCACAGTAATGTCAATCTGGAGGGAATCCACTGCAGCCTCTTAGGTGGCGTCCAGAAAGCCGAGACATATGACGCCATGAAGCTGGCAAGTCTTCAAGTATGTATATTTTACCTGGTTGGCCGCCACTTCTCCTGACATGTCCAGACTTGGGAGGATTTCGGCATACACTCCACTTATCAGACTGGGCATGTTTCGGAAAATGCCTTTGCCAACCTTAGACGACGAGGTGTGTTAGATCGTCAGTTTATGCATGCTCCCTTTTTTACAAATCTCACAGAAAATGCCCGACGACGAGTCCTCTTGGCTGCCGACGACAAAATAGTGAAGCTCAACGCCAAGCTACAAAAAATGTATGATTCACTTCGTAACGCCCGGCAGAACCTGCTCAGAGTCGTTACGACTGTCAACCACCCAAACATCTACGCTGAATTGGCGAAGCACCAAGCTTTGGCAGACAAATATCTGGTAGCGCATCAGATTTTGCAAAAAGAGGGTCAAGGCCTTATAAAATCAGGCACTGGGCATGTAGCATTACTTGAATTCAATCTGGCTCCCTAGACGCAACTGTACTCTTCATTTTAGCGCAACAGAGACGCTTTTGTTAAGGATCGCCGAATGGGCGCTTGATCGTTATGATCGCAATGCATAAGCGCTCGTTCTTCTCGATGTTGTTATACACGCCTTCAGCGTTCACACCGCTACAAGCACGGATTCTTCCACGGCGACCTCTTTTTTTTCTCGACCTTTCTGCGGCCCTCTTGCTTTCTTCTGCGGGTGTTATCTACTGGCCTTGCGGCTCCTCTTCTTCTCTGGAACAAATGGAGCCGACCTTATAACTAGCTCTGTTACCACCCTCAAACGACTCCAACTCTCCCATGTCTTCCCTCTACAACCCTACCCAGGCGTCGTCTATGGCTCGTTGCCTATTGCCTGTATACCCCCGAGGAGGCTTTGTCGATGTCAAAGAACATGATCTGATCTCTAGCGGCCGTTGGTATGTTGTCACCAAAGGTCGCCAGGTCGGAGTGTACACACACAGGTAAGGCCTCTCTCATAATTCAGTCTCTTCAATATTAATGTTATAATAGTCAAGACGCTACCGAGCAAATTCTTCATTACACCAAGGGTGAACTGCAGGCGTTCGCCACTTATGCCGAAGCCAAGGTCCATTGGGCTTCCCACTGTTCCGCGAACCACCTCCCTTGGTGCCCCCATTGGTACGAGCAAAACCACGAGGACAACATGCAGAAGTGGGGCGTCAGAGGGATCCCCGATTTGTTTACTTCGCAGTAGGTTTCTGTACTGCTGCCCTACTTGACTCACCAAAAGGTTTAGTGCCGATGCGCTCTGGGCTGCACGCATCCGCAATAAACAGCCTTTGGTGATGGCTTCCTCCAACGAGGTAGCCCTGAAGAATTTCGTTTGTGGAGCGTAGAAATTATCGGCCACAGTGCATTTAGGCCTTCTGTCGCAGCCACCGCAATGCATTGCGTTCCAGATTTCTTCCAGTTCCTTAAGCTTCGTGAGCGGATAGCGGATACTTACAACAACGTTCTGTACAGGTCCCCGTCCGACTTCCGCTTGTGATTCACATTCCAGTACAAGCGGTAGAAACCTCCAGACTATAACGGCGTTCTCATCAGGTCCCCGTCCGACTTCTGCTTGTGATTCACATTCCACTATAAGCACATATGGCGCATTCAAATACTATAAAGACCGACGTGAGCCCAAGCTAATGCCCAGATCAATGCCTTGCCTCCCTCAATTTTTTCCTAGCTCTCGGGCTTTCCGCCAAGACGAGCATGATTGCCGAGCTGATAAAAAGTATTATTGTGTGACTGTAGGACGAGTCGTTGGCATCTACGACAATGAGTGAGTCCTCCCGAGTTTTCCCCCCTCTTCTTACTCATGCGGGGTAGTGTGGACTCTCTCGCGCAGGTGCTGGGAGTGACGGACGCCCGACAAAAATCCACTCGAACTTACGAACAAGCTGCTGCCCTCTGGACAGCTCACTGTCAAGCAAATCATCGAACCCCCTGTGTATATGCAGCTGGTCAACATCATCCTCATGGAGTCCTTCAATGGGCTGTTCGCGGAGTCTGGGCCTTGTTCCTAACCAAGTAGGTCGCTTTTATTAATCTATCTAATTGTGAGTAATGTTTTTTCAATTGCAGAAATGAGGCCATTCAGGCCGCAGCATCTCAGGGCCTCCCCTTTGCTGACGAATACATCCGATCCTCTACGAACGAAATCTACCTCAACAACTTTGCCCGGGGAGTGTAGATAGATTTACATCCAAGATAAATTTGTTGGAGACAATTGGATACATTTGATGAAACGCTACCTAAGCAAACAGGCGACCTTCTCGACAATAACCTACACCCACGAATTTTTCATCCTCCCAGATGACTACCTCATGGCCGAATTTGAGCTGCACATCGTCATCTGGGAGCATGAAATAAAAATGTTCCTCATAGCCGATTCCCGCCTCTACCGCTGTTTGCCACACCTTCTCGCCTTCCGTCTCCACACGATCCCAGGCGAGTGTCGGAGTGATGTAAGACACAATGCTGCAGTTGGAATAGTCGCCCTGGATGCAGTTGGAATAGTCGCCCTACCCACACAGACTCGGGACGCACACGACGAGCCGCAGCGTTGTAAGCGCGCTCGCACGTCCCCTCATGCAACAGCTGCCGTCTCCCTTATGCAGCCGACGCACGCCGGCACGACGACGCTGGGATACGTTGCGCGTACGACGCTGCATGCGCGAAGCAGACGCAGACGCTGCGTGTACGAGTCACTCCAAGCCGCACACGCTCTCCCGGCGTGTGCGGCTAGTTACGGAGCTCGTCCGCGCGTTCGAGCGCAGGTACGGACGCGGGTTGTTTGAGCGCAGGTGGGGACGCGGTGTGAAGCAGGGTCAATGGAGCAAGGATAAAGAAAATAAGGCGGAGGACTCACCGGTCTATGCACGCACGTATCATCTCGTATCTGAATAAAAAGAAGAAGGCCTGAGTATCAAGTGTGCGAGGGAAGAAAAGGTGTGCGCACCTTTTGAGTATCACCGTGTTCGCGCCGCGCGCTCCAAACCCCATCCCCCCGCTCATAGGCGTCGTCGACGCCGGAAGTCACAGCGCGCTTGCGCAGCGCTCAAACTCGCGGGCCTGTCGAAGCATGTGTTGGTATCCGAGCGGTCCCGGGCGGGCGGACGTATGCTGGCAGCGAACGCGAACGTACGTTAGCGCCCACCGCGAGCGAAACGACTCCCACAGGAGAGGAAGGGCAGAGGAGGGAAGGGGGAGGAAGAGCGGAGGGGGACAAAGTCCACGCAAGACGTATGCTGCGCATCGAGCATACGTTCGCGCCCGCTACTCGTTGCAAGCGTGCGCAAGTGACGGACACAGCGTGGGTCGAACACCCGCGACCCTGCGCCAACACGCCAAGGCCGCGTGCGCATGCGGCATGCATCTCGGGCGGTAAAAGAAGCGCAGCGAAGGCAAGTGATGTGGGCAAGGGAAAGGGATGAAAGGGGATTTGAGAAGGAAGGGAGGGTAGAAGGAAGGGAGGGTAGACGGGTGGGAGAAGGGCAAAAGAACAAACGAACAAGACGCACCATCGCCGTACTGTACTGTAAGCCCCAGCGTTGTATGCATATCCGCATTCTTCGCCTGCCCGCGGGCGCGCCGTCGTTATTGTCGAGTCGATTTGCACGGCGTCTGCGGGACTTGCGCGCCTCGCGGCGTATCGCATGGCTCCTGGTTTTTGTACCCGTCGAGGTGGATGAGCTTCATCTGCTTGAGCACGGTCGACTTGCCCAGGAACAAGATGAACAGGCTGAGTGGTGTCGAATCGTGTGGCTTGCTCGGTGTCGTCGCCTGTTCGCGCGGGAGGGACTGGGCGCGGAGGTGGAAATGCTCGGCTGAGCTTACACGCTGGAGCGCGGTCGTCTGATTTGCGCACCGCTCCCACTACACACCACAACGCGATTTCCACTCTCCAGCTAGAATACACGCAAGTCCCGACATCAGATATCTCGAAATCGTTAGCATTCAAGAAGAGTACTTACTGGGGTGGTGTGTCTATTCGTTGTGGTCATCCTGTGTCTGGAACAGCGATAGTGGTGGGTCATGGTGAGTGGCAAAGAGACGAGCGCTTATTCATTATGATCATAATGAGTAGGCGCTCGTCTCTTTGTTTCTCTTTTGATCCTCTTCAGCCTCAAACTGCACCATGGACGGAGATGCCAATATCTCCCTGCCTGCATCTTTGCTAGCGGCGTTACTCAATGAAATGCCTCAGTGGGATACAGCCCAACTGCCTGCACTCAAAAATTTGAGCAAAATGATTACCCGCTCACACTCGGAGCGCCGCTCCGTTTCTGTGGCTCCGGACCCCTCGCTCCAGCCTGTTTCAACGGCTCAGGTGCCCAGCACCGTAACGGCTTCCTCGGTACCCGCTTCGACTGCGCCGACTCTCCCTACAGTCACCGCTTTGATTGCACCGACGCTCACTAGCTCAGACCCCACTACCCCAGAAAGGCGAACCTCTGGAAGACTTAGCGCGCAGTCTAGTGCTACTACTCCTGCTGCTACTCCCCCAAGTGCCCCACCGGCTCCCCAAAAACCCAAAAATTGCGACAAACGAAATTCCAGCAATTCCTCGCATCTGAGAGTTTCAGACAAGAAGCAGCGCGCCCGGCAAGCTGCTGCCGCTTCTCGTCCCTCTCCTTCCCCTGACGGAGCTGAAGAGGAGGTTGATAACGAGCAAGATGAGGACTTTCAAGTCGTGACAGGCGCTAAAAAACGCAAGCCGGCAGAGTAGGTGATTTTCTTGTTTCTCCCAAGATTCCAGGCTGACCTGGCATGCAGCCGCGGTCCTTTTATAGCCAACAAGCGGCCTTGCCCTACTCTTGCCCGTGGTGGCGAGTTTTTGACCCGTATTAGCTGGGCGGATGAGGAGGAAGGCCGAGAGCAGATTTCGCAACTTATAAATCTGCTCTGCTCCGGGTCGTACCAAGCCCCACCCATCACAGCTCAAACATCCATCTCAGGCCTTCTCCAGCTTTGCGATACTCTGGCCAATGATCTTCAAGGCCGTGAATATTATTTTATCCTAGTTCTCATTCGTTTGAGGCTTGCGCTCAATAGGTAATCTCTTTCAACGACGGCTTTGCTTCTGCTGATAGATTTCTTTAGACCAGGAACCTTACAGGATGTAGATATTGCCAGGAATGTAAATATGAACCCAAACACTCTGGGTAAATACAAGGCCCAAGGCGCCAAATTGATTGCTTGGATTGCTGGTGGTATGCATGTTCTCACTCCTGATGGCGCCACCTGATCATGAGACAGGATCCTTCTACATGATCTTCATTATTGCCGCCTTGGGACTGAGAGGCACTCTCTGTGGACCATCCATTGAGTGGACCGACATCAACAGCGC
This sequence comes from Mycena rebaudengoi, assembly GCA_029282285.1. Lineage (NCBI taxonomy): Eukaryota > Fungi > Basidiomycota > Agaricomycetes > Agaricales > Mycenaceae > Mycena > Mycena rebaudengoi. The sequence goes on from JARJCX010000253.1 coordinate 15,943, forward strand.
TGTCAATGCTCTGAGGGATCCGGACCGTATGTCTTCCTTTCTTTCTGACACCACCCTCTGATCCCTTTCTTCAGCATTGGATTCTTGGGGCTCCACCGTAATCCTCTCAATTATACCAGTTATCCAGCGTCTCCGACATCATCCTCTGCTTGCTAATTGGACAGCGCCTGGATCCACCTCTTGCACTCCTCATTTGTTATCATCCCCTGCCCAACCTTTCACTGATCTCGAGATCTTGTTTCGAGATATCGCCATAAATGATTTAATGTGCGACCAAGTCAAACACAAGTAAGACTTCCGTCCTATATTCCCCTATAGTTACTCACTCCATTGCAGCGGAATAAAATTCAGGAATCGTAACTTCTATTGGGATCTGCTCAATCAATCTCCGCCTGAAATAGTCCGAAACAGCCATGCGCTGGATGCCATCCACATAACTTCGAAAGTGGTTCTCCCTTCCTCCTACACTTCCCCTGTTGATAACACAAACCGTGTTGAATGGACGGCAGCCGCTCGAGAGCACGCAGAGCAGGCGCCCAAAGCTAAGAGCTTAGACGACTTTATCAAAGCTGTAAGGTCATCTATTGAACCGTTTTTTCATATTTGCTTATGATTAACCAGATGAAAAAAATGAAGGCGAACGATCAGAGTGCCTTGGGCAACTACATTAGACTGGATTCAAAGCTGTGTGAAGGGTTCGTGATCTCGCTCTTGCTGGCTACATCTCTGATTCTCCGACCACAGCAAGACTCTCGACATTAAAGCGAAAAACAGCGAACCCCTGGTTCTGCTCGTCACCCATCTTAGACAAGTTCTAGGAGACAAAATTGATGCTATTCCTTCACTCCTTTGTACTGCACTTGGCGATGGGCTCGTCGACACTGATTCCAGTCAGGCCAACTACAACTACGAGGCTATTCATGTCACCATCTATAATAGATTCGCCGAGGATGTGAGTGCCTACTTCCTTGCTTACGTCGGTTTTTAACGCCAGTAGGGATCCGAAGCACAGCTAGACAATGAACATCCAGATTACCTCAGTCGTGAGCATGTAACGCGCGTCAATTGGGGTCAACGAATCCCTCATTCCTCTGAGGAAACCGTAAAGAATGCAAGCGCATGTGAGAGTTTAGCTGGCATCCTGACCGACATATGTTTATTCGTGAAGGAGAACGTAAGTTCTTTGTCCTGGTCTAATACTTCCTTTAATTCTCTTTCAGATGTTTCACCACCGTCGAGGAGTTTCGAAAAAGCTCGACTTCTACATCAGCTTTCTGCCTGGAAACCGACAGTGTCCCTATGCGCCTTTCGGAGGGGTTGTCATCAACATGGGCGGTTGCTCTGAAGCCCATGCGGACGAACTGGATCTCGAAAACCACTGCGTGGTCATGCCGTTCACCAAGAATTGTGTCGGTGGTGCTCTTGCATTGCATGAGGTCGGCCTCATCCTGGATTTGCACTCCGGTGATATGGTTGTTTTCCTCTCAGCCAGAATCACCCACTACAACCTCCATTTCAAAGGCAAACGTGCTTCCTTGGTTTTTCAGAGCGACAGCTCTCTCAAGAAATGGGCCAATGCTAATGGATGGAATGGAGCGAACGGTGTTCAGCTCGAAGATAGAGCCAAGAACTTTCCCTCTGATATTTAGACTTTTTTGTTTTTGGCCGTCAGATCATAGTTTTTAATAATACAACGTTGAACTACACTACTCCCAAGGAGGGCTAGCGATTGGTTGTAAGCACAAATGTTCTCCAAACTTTCGACGCAAATAAAAGCAAGTACACTTTGGACAGCGGACGATCAACTGATCGACTTGGGAAGTCGTCAAACTGTGCCCTCCGGCAAGATCCATCAGTGTCGTTCTTTCTTGGGCATCCATGTAGATAGTGTCAAAGGTTTCTTGGGCTTCCTCGGTTTCTGTTTGGACGCCAATAGATATTTTTTGGAGAGAATAAGCTGCAATGGGCTGAATGCGAATCAAGTAAAAAAGAAGAAAAGAACATACTGTGACGAGGGTCCCAGTCTTTGGTCCAAGTCGGAGAATATTTTGTATCCCTCAACCACAACATTGTGGGAGATCTCTTCGATTCGTTCCCCCAAAAACCCTCGGAACCAATGGCGGTCTGCTGAATTAGGAGGCGTGGCAGATATGTCATGGCGAAAGTAAATGTCCAGGAGGTCGCGATTGGGCACATTGTAAGGGGAGTCTTCGAGCAGAGAGGTGGGGGTAGTAGTAGGTCAAAGTAGAAGTCGCTTTGATTTTCGCAAGATCCACTAGCAGAGACTTGGGTGACGGAGTGCAAGGAGAATATAAGCACACGTACAGAAAAAATTACAACGAGGGGGGTCGAAATGGCAATATGCAAAGACTCGGGAATTCTTTGTTTTGCTTTCTTTTAAGAAGCGACAGGACTCTCCCTGGTGGTGTATGCGAGAGCAAAAACACGGCCAGTACAGGTTGAAAAATTTGAGCAGATCAAGTAGCTCTTCTGGGCTAATACGCTGGTCGCCAATCATAGGCCTACATAAATTAATGAGTATGAGAGGGGCAAGAAGACGAGAGGGCTAACCAGGCGATCTGGACCATCAGTTGAAGCGAAAAAGAGAATAAGGCTATGTTGGGGTATGTGCTTTGAAACTCGCGGTCTCTGTGGTCGAATAGCTGAATGATGGACGACATAGGGAATGTAGGATCCTCTGGCCATTGGAGGAAAGACAGAACACTTATAAGACTTTGGGTGTTCCATACCGAAGTTCAAAGCGGAAAGCAAGTTCACGGTTATTAAACAAACATACAATGCATGGCTAACACAAGGTGCAAGAAACAAGGAGGCTATTATATATGATATATAAATGCCGCTCAAGAACCCCAAAATGCTGCAACTTTAGTCGTCCTCCTCCTCCCCCGTGGCAATTGTTCCTTCTCGAACGCCAGGATCCGTGCACTTCTTGGTGTCGTTTAGATGAGCCTCATGAGCTTCAATCGTGCGGCATAGTTTACATGTCGGGCACTCCACAATGGAGGAGGAGATCAGAGCCCAAACATCCCGGGGGATACCTAGCCGAGAGTTCCATTCGATGAAAGCGGCACCCACAGGCGAGTCGGTAAATTCGGGAAGATTAGGAACAATGTATTCCCGAGGATATGTGCGGACAGGAAGTTTTCCAGCGGGAACATGAGCGGGAAGCGTTTTGGTGGGAACTAAGGCCGAATATCAGTTCACGAAGTGCGGCAATAAATGGCAGCAATTTACCGAGGTCCATGGGATGCGCCATGGAGCATCTCCCCTGGCGGATATGAGAGTTATACGCGGGGACTGTGAACATTGCCTGGCAGCATATGCACTTTGTGTTGTAAGCGGAGATGGCCGCCCACGTAGAAGGTGGAACACCCATAAGGGAGTTGAGTTCGCGGATTCCCCATCCTACGTGATTGTCCATGTAGTGATAAGTGTCGCGAGAGAGAATGGGACCCCATCGTAGCGAGCCAAGTCATACGTTTGCAAGATGGTCAAGGTGGCTTTAGATGCAATGAGGGGATGGAGTGTATAGTTCGCTAGCTCTGCATCAGACCAGATGTAAAAGAAAGATAAAGAGAGGGACGAACTTTTGTAAAGTCCGGATTGAGTGCCTATAGCGAGCTCGTCCATAAGATCCAAGTCTACAGTGTCCATGTCACAAGCAAGTACAATTAGGCTGTTGAGCTACATACCACAAGTACGTCGCGCTTGTGCGACTCTGGAGGTGAAGTAGGGCACCGCTGAGCCCGACATAGATGGACGAGGATCAGTGGACCTGGGCATCCGAGGATCGCCGTGAAGAAGATATTGCTGTACTTCTGAGACAGAATCAGAAGACGAAGAGCTGATGGACGTCAATGATGTGGAGGTCGAGGACGATGTGGATGATGACGAGGATGTAGACGAGGATGATGTAGATTGCTGAGAGAGGGAGGGAGCTTCGGGATCGTCTTCCTCTTCGAACCGGTAGAGCCTCGAAACTAGCAGAATGTAAGTCTTGGAGACGGTCGTATGACAAGTTACTGAACCTACAATTGAACTTCTCGATCTCCTCCTTGCCTGAAATGTAGTGGGATGGTCGAATTTGAGGTACCATCACTGAAGATGAAGATGAAGAAAATCAGTCTATGCTAAGATACAAGGACAAAAACGTACCAACAAAGGAGCAAGAATGCGATTTGGCCCTATAAAAGTCGCCCTTTTGACCCGGTGCATATGTCCGATGAAGGTGTAAAACCATGTTGCTTGAACATCCAGGAAGGTTGTGAGGACATTTGGGAGGGACGAGGTCTGGTATTTTGCAGAAACTGGCGGCGCCAACTGGGACTAATCCGTCCATAGTTACACGCATAGGGCTGTGAAGTCAGGTAAGTCGCTCTGTTTTCGCCACAAGAAGAGGGTGTGTACCGATCCCAAATATCCCAATCGTTGGCAATAGGATCCCAGGTGGCTATGCATTCCGCATCATTGAGATGGTCCAGTCGCTGCTTTGCATCAGCAAAGTGAGGAGTCATGGGAGGCACTGTTCGTAGGAGAGGTGTAGCTCTGGGGAAAAAGCGAGGTGAAGATGCGGAAACAGGCATTGTGGAGGTGAGCAAGGCAAGCAGAAGTCGGCCATTTTTATAGTCCTGGGGCTGTAGCTTCAGAAGCGGACTTCTTGATTTTTTTTCGCTGTTTTCTGTCCTTTACAGAGGCTGCGACAGCAATTTCAATGACGGCGAAGAGCCCAGAAGCAGAACAGAAATGATAAATTGGCGGAAGAACAGAAATGAATTTAATTGAAACACAGGGGTTGATGGAGGATGTTGGTCATGGCCAAAAGAGGGAAAGGGGAGGCAGAATAATGTTTGTTTATTGTGGTAGGTGCTGCCACACACAGTCGGGCTCCGGACGGTGAGCGAAGAAGCAGCGGAAACAGCCGAGCACAGCCATAGACGGGCCCAGCCGGTCCGACGGTTTCTGGGCGCATCTAGCCTGCGAACTTTGATGGACACCCGTCCATCATTAGAGGAATGCACTCTCTTCTCGTGCTTGTTCGCCAGCAGCCCTGCCAGCGCATCGTAATTCGGATCCACCGGGCTTCAAGCTTCAAGCCGACTTGACCCGGGCTGCCAAATGGAGTCCGATCGTGATCGAGGAGGCTGTGCGTTCCTCCCTTTGCACTGATCTTGCTAGTGCTCGTTTTCTGGTGGTTCTGCAGTGCCAACGCGCTTGAGACCGAATCTAGAAACACCAAAGTATTCCAATACTCGGGGGTACCCCCTTTTGTCTTTCAGTTCCGCAGCGCACAGCGCGCGCGGCTCCGTGGCCACGGATGTTTTTACGGACTGTACAAAATCTGGCGAACACCAGCGCCATATCCGCGACAACTGACGGACTGCCATGCCGTTCTGAGAACCGGATATATTTTCGTAATCACAGCCGACCTATTTTGAATCGCAACCGATCTATTTTGGATCTTATCGTCACCAACTACGCCCGCAGCGCTGCAACTGGGAATGCCGGAAGTGCGGTTAGTGCAAACGCAAATGATACCGCCGGCTCATACCCTTTGCGCCGAAACGTCCAGTCTCAAAATACCGATAATCGCAATGCAAATCCTGCTCGCTCAAACGATAACCTTACGACCACTATGTCAAAATTGGAAACTTGCCCATTCAGTCCTGCTCGGTACCGCGCAGCGCTCCTCAAGAGTGCAAACCCAACGGTCGCCGCAACGCATGATCCCTGCAGTCGAGCCCAAGCCCCCCACAATAGCGCAAAACGCGATATTCCGAACGCACTTGCGGAATCGTAGTCCCCCCCCCCCATTTGAGAGGTTGTAAATATCTTAGAGTGTATGTAAAACCCTGTAAAATGCACGTAATTATTGGACAGTATATCGCCCATACGAGCGAGAGCGGACAAAGACAGCAAGGCGGGAAAAATACGTAGCGTTATAACGGGGCGCTGACCAGAGAGCATTCGGTCTACGTTAGTGTGGGGACAAAGGACATCAAGGCCTTCTCGTCGACGGGGTGGCGGCGGGTCGGTGGAATATTCTCCAGGTATGCCAAGGGTGCTAGATCCAGTTGCTGGGGGGAGATGGGCCAGGTTACAGGGGAACGGTGAGACCGGGCGTTGGTAGTCTTCCCATAGCGTCCTGGGAGAGCATAATGATCGGGGCTCCTCCGCATCCCTCCTTTGGCAGACCGTGCGCCTTTGTAAATGCCGTGGGGCACTTGAAGACAAGCAAGAAATGGGATGTCGTAGACGCTGTGTAGGAGGTCGACAGAATCTTGCGTAAAATAAGCAACTGTGATTGGGCTCAGTTCGGCTGATTGTGAGTACGACTGTCAAAGCCTACTGAGGTGCCATTTTCGTCTCCCCTTGGCTGTCTCTACGAAGACTGAATAGGTCTGTTTGATGAGGTTTTCACTAAGCAGTACGTGGGAGGGGCCGTGTCCCAACGGCGAACTAGAGAGCACAAATATTAGTTACACTCATCACTCGTACATGGATTGCCACTCACGCCACATCAGAATCATAGCTCAGGTCGATGTCGATATTTTCAGGCTCTTTTTCTTGGTAGAAGAGGAACTCCTTAGTGCAGGGGTGAGTTCCCTGCCACAGAGGAGCCGAGCAGGCTGGTGAAGGTTCCTTACCTCTCTGACTCGACTCGGACCCCATCGAATAGAATCTGTCCATCGTTCGATACCGAGCTAAGAACAATATTGACAGCGGTGAGATACAAGTCTAACGAAAGAGAACGAACGGGACTGACCCCCATCGGCTCGGTGTTTGGACCGCCGCGCTCCTCCCAGACGAATACATGGCCAGAGGAGATCGTGCGCCGCTCTTCGGTATCTAGTCTCCGAGTAATCATAGGTAGGAGTCCGAGCGACACGGCATGGAATATGACATGCGCCTCTGCAGGCGAGCGGACGCGTAAACCGGTGCAAGTAGGGCGCTGTATAGGCCCCAGCTCTCGGGCCAGCTGTTTCGGGACGCCCAGTAAATCAGCACGGTTAGTCTCCATCTGCTCGTTCGACAGCGCGTCTGAAATATCTGCACATGGGAGCTGACCAGTATACAGCAGCGGGGGCTGGAGGTGTTCCAAATTTGCTGTTTCTATCGTCGAAATATCACATCCGAGACTGGGTTGCTAGCTAGGAAAGAATACAACTTACCGAAGGAATCAGGAGTGTATTCCAGGCTATCTGGTGGACAGTCACGATCCGGATAATCGACGGTGAAATCTTTCAAAGACGAGTTCCAAGTAGACGAAGTAAACGGTGGCTGTAAATACCGATCCGTCTGGGCATTATCTAGGGCGGCTTGTTGGCCGGACGGAGCGGAAAAGGATTTATTAGCACTGCGAGCTTGGAGGTACACGCCGTCTGGGAAAATATAAGATGTTATTTATCAGATCTGCGATTAAGGGGATGACCTACCAGAAGTGGTTTCAACCGTGAACTTGTTCAAGATGCGACTTATAAGCTCGTGATATTCAGGGACCTCGTCGTCAGCCTGAAAGAATTAGAGAGTGAAAATCTGCATGTGTGGATGTCCTACCTCGGTTAAGACAGAATTTAATTCATCGTCGTGGGTAACCGCAACTATTGCGTCGGAGGCCTAACTACGGCTGAGTCTGTAGAGATGGTAGATATAACGAGATCACTCACGCAATCAAGAAGAAATTCATTGACGTCATCCGATGGGTGAGGGAGCTGAAGGACATTCAGTCATCGAGAGAAGAATCGCCATCCCACCCACTCACGTTGGAAGCATAGTTCAGTGATTCTCCATCATCCGAAGCATTATCGATGCCTGCCGCTGAACTCGATGGGAAGTCCCGTTCAATCGTGGAACTAAACTCGGGGCGCGGGTGGGAGTCTGAGAATGGCATAAATGTGCTCTTCGATGATATGTGGGACCATTTGGAGTGGACGATCGATATAAACTTCGGGGACCTCCTTAACAGATTATTAGTGCGCAAGGCAACCTTGAAGCCGCGGACGAAGACGGTCTGGTTGTCGTGCCACGATTCCTCTCCTGGGAGGCGGTATGGCCCAGAATTGACCGAGGAACTGGCGCTCTCCCATTCCCATGCGCAGGACGCTCCCATGGTAGCAACCTGTACGGCTTTGAGCTTGAGCGATATTTGCCCATCGCCCGACTGATTTTCGAGTGCTGCTACGCTCCATGACGTTGACTTTGTCACGCCAGTCACAAGATAAAGGTCACCGTTCCCAACCATGCGACCAAGGTCGCCATTCACGAACTCGTACCAGCTCTGTGCATGCTTCAACGCGTAATCGAGGAATACCTGCCGCGGGCGCAAATCCCAGCGGGACGCGCCATCCGGCAACAAAAGGATCGCCGTTTCCTTCGAATTTGTCGACACCTCGATGACCGCACCCGCCCCAGCCGGCAAAAACCTTTATCGCGATCAAATCAACGGGACAGATATGCCGGACAAGACTTACACGTTGTTTTCAAACCCGACATCGACATCGAGGCGCTTCTTCTCAATAGTGGTATTCGAAATGTCTGAACCCGGGAGGTGGCAGCGCGGCTCCTCCGAGATGGCATCATGGCGGAGCCTCACTTGCTCGAAGCCCTGAGGGACGCCAGAGCGGTTATCCTCAGGGGGGACGCAGATGTTGAAGATCGGATCGAAGGCGCCGTTTAGAGTCACAATCCCTACATCTCCGATACGGGTGCCGATTTGTCGCAGTGTAGGTGGTAGATCGCCGAATGGCTGCGGGTGGAATAGCGGGAAGCCCTGACGCTTCGGGTGCAGGAGGCGAGCGTAGAGGGCGGCATCAGACATTGTCAAGGTTGCTGGGATAGAACGGTAGGCTGAGAGCGCGGGGTGTGTTATCAATCTATTCATCGGGCGGCACCTTTTATGAGATCGTGTAGCCTTCTGTGTAGCCTGCGCTGGAAATAAGGAGGCCAGATTTCATCATCTGTAGGCCAAAAACATACTTGAATGCTGTTGTTCTTATTTTACTTTTCTCACTGTCACGGGAAAGCATCAAAAAAGAAGCGTGGCTAAGCACGCTTTTGGTCGATCCACCTCTGCGATTCGTATTCATCACCTATCTCTTACCACCATCATCAAAATGCCGAAGTTGGCTGCCTCTGGCACTACCGCGCTCTGCCTCGCCAATGTGCCGCAGCAGACCCCGGAGTCCCATGCACGACCCTTCCACAAATGAATGCTCGTAGAGAATGGTGAAAATGTTAAAAAAAACACTATGTACATCCGTTTTCCTGGACTCGCATCCAGCTCATTTTTATCGCCCGCCCTCCGTTCCAACTCATGTAGGATGGTGTGAGCCTGGTCTTTCGATACACCAACTCTATCTTGCCGCACCCTGCAGTCGCCGCTGCCACCGGTGTCTCCCTCCAATGCCCCCAGCGTCCGCGACTAGCACTGCCACTTTGCCGGCTTTGATCCGCGTGTCAACTGCTCAGCATTTTGTAAGCTGGTGCCGAAATATGCCGAAATAGCATGGGAGCTTTGTGCGCGCATTACTAATTTAGATTAATGGGCGAGTCGAGCGCGCGCACACACTCTACATTGCACGTCAACTACCCCAACGTACTCCGGGAACCCATCATCGCGACATCGCCGATTCTTGTCGAAGTTTTTCTTCGCAGACCTCGTAAATCTGCGGGACTTTCCTCAAGTCATGCCGCAATTGGGATTTTGTTACTGGCACAAGCTGAAGCTTGAAGACCTGCTTATTATCTCTGTCTATGCTCCTGATCTCATTACCAATTCACCCAAGCTGGAACACTGGTGCGCGAAGAAATTCATCCTCGGTAACCTGATCAAACTCTAGTTTTGATCTTTGGCCGGACATTGGGACAATTCTTGCCACCCCACAAGATTCCACTTTGGTCCTGTAACGGAACTCAAATTCAGCACAGAAGAGAAATATGTGAAGGTCAATATGCACAGCTGCAGCTGCAGACACTCACAATATATTTAAACACCATTAAAAGCAACCACACGCGCAGCGTGCTGTTGGGGACACCGACTCATGAGACTTGCCGGCATGACAGGAAGGAGACCGCAAAGAGAACTTGAACCACTGGGCTCGCCAACTGCTTTCTCATCTGTGTGAAATATCACTGGACAGAGACGGCGTACATGTGAAACAGTTCTCAACAGGGAGGTCAGCTTCTACAAAATGTGCATTCTCCATCGTTGCTCCATGATTGTGCCGCTGTTCACAGCAGCTAAGACTACACCTCATCGAGTTCAACACCTCATTCTTAGTCCCAGCAAATTGGCCTACTCCCCAAAACCGACTTGTATGCTCGCGCCGTGCTCAATAGTACGTTTGAGGGTGCCGTCACAACTAAAAGTCAATGGTTCAGTCCGGAGAAGATCACCGTTGCTACAAGAATGCTATTCCTTCTTCCAGTCAATCTGCCGCATGGTACCACCATTAAGGGTATTGGAGATCATATGAGACTGGCAAAATATATGGGAATAGCTATGAGAGGAAATTAACTTGTCAGAGAAACTCTATTTAATGCACGGCCATTTGTGAACTCCAAAAAAGGACAAGAGCTCACTCAGCGCTCCAAGTTACTTCCTCCATGCGGCAATATCTCATACTGGTGACGACATAGAAGGTTAGCGAGGGTTTGACCCCACCGTTATTCTGAAAACACCTGTTAGCCCTCGGAAGTCTTGTGAAATAATGTGAAATATGCATTTGACGTTGTTCTTCTCGGTTCCCATGTATATTTTGAGTGAGGCCACTCTGGGTTGATGTGATGACTGTTTGCTTCCTTGAATTCTTTTAGTTCTACCACGGCGAGTCGGCGTACTGCAACCGTGAGCTCGGCTAACGGGATTTTTGGGGGTCCAGGGACGATGCTGTAATAGCGTGGACAGCGGGATACTTCCTGGAAACCGGCGTTCATGAGTGGACCGTGCCGTGCAATACTACCTACCTACCACCTACCTGCAAGCGCAGTTGAAGCTCAAATATTAAGAAAATCCAGAGAATTGCAATTCATATAGTAATATCCATGTTGGTCATTTGGTAAACAGTTGTAGCCCATCAAAATTATCTTGCAAAAGTGAGACAAAGATATTGCGACGAATGCTTGGTGTCGGCTCCCGCAGTCTGAGAGCGGTTCTCTTCTCTGAAACGGGGATATTGCCAATTAAATATTGACGGGTGTATCTTGCACTAAAAAACCTTCGGTATCTTCTAGAGCTGAACCCCAACCGACTTGCGGCCAATGCTCTACAGGAATCACTCACACTTGCACGGGCTAGCAAAATATCGTGGATAAACGACTTACGGATTGTTCTCTCGCGCTTACATATCCCGGTGCAATTGAACATCGCATTGGGAATGAATGTTGAAATGGTTGCAGTGGCAATGAAACAGGTTATCAAGTCGATGGAGGCTTGGATAGACGATGATATTGAGTCCTCATCCATAGTACGAGACCTTCTCGTTGGACGTCTCGAAAAGGATTAAGACACTGGAAAACTGGTCAGGAAGCCGCTGGACTTTAGTCTCTCGTAGACAGACATTTTAACAAATGAAGCTCGTACCTCGCTTGTTAAAGTCTGTTAGCGATCGCGGGGGTCCGATCGTGCTAGAAAGTTGTTACGTAATTGCGGAGTTTGAAATCTCATCGTACAATCGTACGCTCGAAGTTCTGCTACCCTGAGGATATAATACACGCCCAAATCGTACACATATTCTGAAATATATGGGATTTGATTGTTTCTGCATTTTTTTTTTCTACCCTCAGCCCGAATTTCGGTCCAAGGGTGCTACAGCTCGTCACCGATCAGTTACTCTGTCACATCGAGTCCTGTGATCTTATACTGAGAGCTAGGAAAGCAGGATGAAAAATCTAAAGCGGCAGATTCTCATACTCACATATAGAGCTCTCATCCACTCAGAATTCAAATGAAAAGACGCGTTTTTGGTTGAAAATGAGTCGCGACGAAATTCAAACTCCGCAATTACATAACAACTTTCTAGCCCGATCGGACCCTCGTGATGGCAACAGGACTAGCTGGACTTCCGCCACTATCTGAGAATAAAGCAACCATATCATCGAAAAGCACTTACCAGGCTCATCTTGTCTAGCCATAGCCTTGCCGTGGAACGTCGCCGCTGGAAAGAGCGGGGCAAAAAGATTGTTCCAAAACAATGGCGGTTATGCAGATTTTGCTATGTATATGTGGAGGACCCATCTCACGCTTTATTCGGGTGCCCACATGAGGAACTCAAAATCCTGCGGCGAGATTTTTTGAACAAAGTCCACGCGGAAATACCGGGGACTGTGGACAAGTCTGGAGAGACTGGCACTCAGAGAGGTTGATTTCCGAGATCAGCCACATTGTGGCTATGTTGTTTACACATGTTAAATATTCCCAGTGAGAATGACAGTTAGCCAAAACAAAGGAAATCAAGCCATATCGAACGAGTTCGATGTGGCTCTCAAAATGGCCGAAAGCTAGATATGGCTCGACGTGTTTATCGAGCGCCGTTGAACCACATCAATTCATCCATCGAACTACATCAAATGCAATAGGAATTGAAAAATATATATTGCAACTTGGCTTGTGGGCCATTACTTCGCATGGCGGTATGAGTCCCATTTTTTTTGGGGGGGCCATCAATTCATTTAACTCTTAAGCTGCTTAATTATCATGCACGGTTATTCCAGGCTTCAATCCAAGGCAGTAAGGAAATACCATAAATAAAGTGTCTCAATGTCATCGCTACCGCTATTTTTTAGTAGCCATCAGGCTTCGACTGCATAAACAGAAAGTACAAGACTATGGCCATTGCGTGTATGCAGACCAGCCAATGACGGCAGATCTCGTATGTTTCCGTCATACGAGGTGCTATTTCTAGTCATAATTCATCATGGAACCAAATGTCACCATCTGTAGATATTATCCTACTAGTGAAATGAACATCTCCGTGGTAATATAAACCCCATAAATAAGTCTTGACTGACCAACAGCGTCTCTCGTGGCCTCGAGGGAGGATCTCTCTTCCACGGTTTTGCGAAACCCTTTATCCAACTCAGCAGACAATTGCATGAACTGCGCTCTTCTCAGAGCTGTGTTAGAGTCCAGCCACAGGCTGTACAGTACACAAAAAGTAGAGTTGTAAGCACAGCTATAATTGGTACTATCCCATTGGAGACCGGCACGACAATTTAAGGCGACACAATCCTGATCCAGTTATGGTTGTAATGTGTTGATGACGGCTGGAAGGTTTTCCTCCCTGAAAGGGGGCCGTGGGACGACATCGGACGGCGCGTACGGCAAATCAAGCCGAACGACCAACCCAAGTCTGCCTGACAGTGACAGTGCATGCGAAAGGTATGTGGGAGCTGTAGAGGAGTCGACGAGAAATTGCGTCCAGAAGCAAGGAGTGGCGAAGACAACGAAGCTCCAGCTTCTACAGACATGCGACAAATGTCGGTGACTGATGACAAACGCACGTCCCCTAGATAAAATGCGAAAACTAGACACCATACAGTCAATCCATGGTCCTTGCACCACATTTGGAAGAACACACTTTTTCCGTGAGTTTTGGCACTTTGTGTATGAGATAAAAGCTGCAGAAGGTGAGCATGGACCCATAGACCATGGCACCACAAAAATATTCGAAGAAATCGGATGAATTTGGCGAGTTCGGCATTGATCGCTGTCGGCCACATTTTCGGCCATAAGTGGTCCTTGCAACATGCACAAATAAGCGCAAAAATGAGCCGTTTTCCGTTTTGACTTCGTAACATCGACTGTGTGCTCTGCTGTGGCACCCCATATTACCACCTACATGTCCTCTTCCAACTTGTAACCAAGCTCCTCCTCAGATCCTGATGAGCTGTTGCTCTTTGCGTGATTTATCTTGTTCTAGCTTGTAGACCCGAACTGCTGCCTTCTTGGCATCATCTCTTTTCCATCTCTCCTTCCCAGCATTCTGTAGTTTAGATCTGGCAATGTGAGGCATGAGAGCGAGTGGCATGAAATACTTGTTTGTATGTGTGATGGCCCCATGTGAATATGATGCAAGCACTCCACTTTCCAGGCGCATTGCTCAGCCATTTGGGGTCCAATGTACTAGATATTTTTGAATGGAATTCCCACTACGCTAAAGAGTCCCCTGAAATTTTTCTGGCAAAAAAAAATGATTTTTCTCAAAAGCATAGTTGCTGACAATCTGTGGTGCCACCAAAATCAGTGGTATGGGGCACATTTATAAAATTTGATGTGTCAAAAAAATTACAGGCATGTACAATGGGTCCATCCCTACAAGTCCACCAGCAACAATCAGACGAAAATCTTATCAGATGGCTCGGAAATAAAAGATGGTGCAAGGAGCAGTGATGGTGCAAGGACCATGGATTGACTGTAGTTTGAACGGCATTCTAAACACCACAACTCTCGCATAAACACTTTCTCGAAATAAGTCAACTAAAAAGATGGAAGACGGAGTCGACAAACCAGGAAGATACGGTATTTAGTGACTGGATCATATGATCAGAACAACCTGAACGAGACGCTAACGCAGAAATAACGTCAATGTTCACATAGTCCCACATAGTCGACCTATTAAGCCACATGCGATTGCGTGGAAGGATAAAAACAAATGCCGGTAATGGTTAATGTTCGGATCCCTGCGCAAACGCTAGAACCAGCCACGAGCAGAGCAAGTAGTAAAAAAAACACATTGAGGAGTATATTCAAAAAGTTGTGCTTAGCGATACGCGATGTGTGCAAAGGAAGCGAGAATAACGTTTTCGTCAAAGCGACTATTTATGCAAGGCTCGAATGCCAAGAGAATGTCATTACTTATGGGACATTAGTCATATGACTCATACCGGGATATGATGGTCTTGGCAGACTCTCTTTAGGACCGCAATACCGAGCGTCAATGGCGAGGGCGACCCTCCCCATCGCGTCCCACTCCCCAACCTACTTTTTTTTTTTCACTCATCACCGTCGAAACATACCTTAATAATATCTTTTCCCTTATGTTATCTCTCTCTCCCTCTATTGTACTCATTTAAACAGACACCTCTTCATTCCCGTAGTTTAACCCGTTCCTAACCCCCTTAGTACCTCCGCTGCCATAGCCCTTAGGGCCATATGTAGTGACAAAATGAATCATCATCATCATCATCATCATCATCATCATCATCATCGACCCAAACAGAATGTATTCTGCTGCCTATCGTCAATCGAGACAGATACACCCAGATCAATCCAACGGCTTCGCAGATGGAAGCAGACGAGACCTCGGAAGGTCACTGTAAATATGAACCCGCATTTCTGCGTCTTCTGACACCGGTTACAGACATGTCTGTAGCGGTCCGGATGCAGATTTATTCCCCACGTAACATTTGGTGTTCCAATCCATGCTCGCCCCGCTGTTTACTGAAACTAGGATTAGGCCGCTCCGAATACGTCGCTTCATGCTTCTGCTGGTGTATCTGCAGTACCTGGTGTCCCTACCTCACTCCCATCTGATGCGAGCCTGCCTGAACAGCTCAATTGAACTGGCAGCCTCAAACAAAAAGTCTTGGGTCGGAGACGCACTCACTGCAGCCACAAAGCTTCCATTTGATTTCCCACAGCTCGACTTTGCCACTGCAACACCAAAATCTGTTGAGGACTACCGCAAATCCATCGAAACTCGGGCAAATCAATGGCTACAACATGAAGTGGACTCATCAGTTAAGCTCTATTTATTGCACTGTCGTCGTGAACCCCAAAAGGACAAGCCTGCCGCTCAAATCACTCTTTATCTGAGGCATTGTTTATTCATGATCCGGACACAAAGCCACCGTGAGGCGATGACTTCAATTATGCTATCCACTCATCAGCTTGCCTTGGAAAAGCTGCGGTATACTGATCACGCACACCAACCCGTACCCAGACACGAACGAGTCTGCCGTTTCTGTACAGACAAAGTGGAAAGCCCGGAACACGCACTGCTTGAATATCAATCAAACCCTGATGTTCTCAACATTCGCAGTATATTCCTAGCCAAGCTATTCCGCACTGTACCGAAATCACAGCAGAGGTTCCGTAAGGTTGACTCAGCCTGGGCCCGGCGTTCGTTATTTGGACCGGCCGTGGAATGCTACCTACCTACCTTAGTACCTACCTACCTGCCTACCGCGCAAAACAGACTGCCTTTTTAGGGTCTCCATCCCAAATAGGATCACCCCCATCTGGAAAGTTTTGATCCGCCCCTTTTGAGTTCCGCCTAATACAAAGTCGACCTCCAATTAAGATAAAGTACTAGTCAAGTATCGCCCCAATCACATGGACCCAATTTACAATTTTGTCAAGTTGAATTTAGGTGAAGAAACAGAATTACAGATTGTATTAGATGAGATATAATAAAAAGACCGAGTATTGTTGGGATGGTACGTATCAAGGAAACTATTGTTCGATTCCCCACAATGGCATGCTCAAAATCGTTCTCTGCCATTTTTTTTTACCCATGTCCCACAGAACAGAAAATCCTGCATGAAATAAAGTACAATAAGTTCTGTAAACCTTCGTAGCGCATGGTGTGAACCTTATTTCAATTGGTGATAAAAAATTCTTCAAGGACTGGGGTTCAACTCCCCAAAAAAGCATGGTGTGGTACAAGTGCCCGTTCTGTATGTCATAACTGCATCTATTACATTAAACTACATTCAACCAGAGCCCGCTTTGTCCACCTGCATTTCGGATTGAAACATGCCCCAGCTGTTCTCCATTTCACCCTCGCTTTAGCCATTCCATCACTCACAATCCGACATTCACGCAGCGCTAAGATGAACAAATAGTACGGACAGAAATCTGACTCACAGTCATTACGTCAGTTCCCAGTCTTGGCAACAACCTCAACGTAATCAAGGACACTAAAGAAAAGTCACCTGCATAAAAAACCACAGTAACGGTAATCCCACGGTGAGTCAATCTTTTTTATCTGAATGATGTGAAGAAAAGTGGGTAGGAAAGATTGGTAAAGAACGATTACCTAAGTAAACTTAGGACTCGTAATGCTACCGATATACAAATGGCGTGAAACCAGTACTACTAGCGCGCCGTTGCTGCGCACCGTTACCACCGCCCCCGTTGCGTACACGTCCCGTCCGTCCCCCATTGTGGCATGCGTCCTGTCCGTAGCGTGGGCCCTGTGTTACGGATCGGCGAGATGACGACGTAGGTGGGCCCCGCCCCGCTGCGTCGAGCCGGGTCGAAGGAGGGATGTGTTGCGCACTGCGTCGAAAGAAGGATCTGCTGCACATCGTCGGCAATGCGGCATCCAGTGAAGCAGCGGGTATGTACTCACCTGAGAAAATTGCCGGCAGTGCATTAGACCTGCTGCAGGGGTGATCAATATAATAGGAAAGACTCGGGAGGACCGTACTCACATCTCAGGTGCGGGGTGCATCCGTCAAATAGTGCGCAAAAAAAGCTGCATCATCTGGGGGTTGATTTAACAGAAGACTTTGAAAAACAGAGCAAACACACCAAGTAAGCTCTAAGACACTTCTGGGGGGTCGAATGCTAGCCAAAGTGTTAGAAATGGATCCTTTGAGATAGAAATTCCACGGTGGCTTACCGCAACGCGAAAGATCTTCAAGGCGACGAGAAAAACACCCGGAGAGCTAAAGCGTGAAACATTGAGAAAGGACGCGACATGTAGGCATAGAAATTGCAGTATTAGGGAGGGATGTGGTGGGGGGAAGGAAGAAGCGTGGGACTGAGTTGCTCGGAATCGTACGACTTTGGAAGAATTAATTTGCCGAAGTCCCATCGCGCACGGACCTGCTCAGCTTCTCAGGACAATATACTAGCAGAAAAGATGAGCTTGCACGCCTGACACCAAATATTTCCTTGATGCAGTTCGATTTCATTTGATGTGGCTCAATTTGTTCGACGTGGCTTGATTTCCTTCGTTTTGGCTAACTGTCATTCTCACTGGGGTTAAATGCCAGCCGCCGTGAAGGGGTTGGGTAAATTAAGGTTCAAATGATGGTGACAAATATTGATTACTCTACCCAGAATTCGCTTTAAATCCCGCTCCCTCTGTATATTCCCAACCCCGTAACATGCGGGTGGGTAGGAGACTGGCCCAACGAGATTAGTAACGAACGATTACCTAAACAAGTTTAGGACTTGTAAAAGAACTTCCCATGGTTGAAAAAAACCAATTTGATCCGCTGCGCCAGATAAGAAGGCACTGAGAGCCTGTGCTCTTACCTCTCGCTCGTTTCTCCCCCGGAGCCAAAAACGCCTCTTTGATTCAGTAACATGCGTCGCAGATGCAGTACCCCACTTCGACCGACTCCTTTCTCGTTCGCCGCACCTCGGCTCATACGTCGAGTGCTTTGTCTTCCGTCGCGTTCACAACGCTATGTTTGGGCATTGCATCACACGAACACTACATCTGTTGCCCAACCTGGACCACCTTCAGGCGAGCTTTGACTGGAACGGCAACCAGCCACCCATTCTCACAACGGTTCTTCAGTCAGTATCACCCTCCCGTCTGCGGATTCTCTATCTGTCCGACTTTGCTTTTGCCGCAGACAGTCATCCCAAGTGTACGATTATCCACGACCGCCGAGTAAATGGCAATAATCTATTCCGGTTCGCGGGCGTCGCGGCACGCGCTGTATTATTATGCCAGCTGTCTAGATCTGGGATCTGGGTCCAATCTGGGTCATCGTCCGTTAGTAAAATGTGGCCGAATTTTGGGTCGTCGCTGATGGAAATTACAAGTATAGCCAACTCGTGAAACCCACTGGTGTTACCTCGACTCCGGACCAAAGCCTTGTGCGATATTGCCACGCAGTCAATGATCGCATCGATAATCTCTTGTGGAAGCTTTATAGGCTTGACTGTACGCAGAAAGAGTTTCGAGTTAGGACAGGGAGTCATGACTGCGGCGCAGCTGATGAATGTTTACCAGTGTTTGGTTCTGGCTTGGATGAAGATAAGATAAGATAACGCGCTTGTTGTTTGCGGCGAATGAACATGGCGGTGCGGACCGTGCGCTGTAGGCTACCCATATGGATGGTGGTTTCTTTGCAAAGAAATGATCCCAGCGCCGGGAACCAGACGGAGCTGCGGCCAGACATTGAACACCATGAGCCAAAATTAATGTCGGATATTGTTCCGGAGATGCATCAATGGCTCGAACGGTTTGAAGAATCAGAGGAAGTGAGGCAAAACGCTGTCCTCTTCCGGAGTTATGACCTATCCCCGAATCCGATTTGAACGGGCTTCCTACCTATCAAGGTACGATGGCGCAATAGCGAACTATACTGAGCAGGTGGCGAGTCCCACCCATTTAGACAGTATTTCATTGGAGACAAATGAGAACATCCCTAGCAATTTTCTTCATACAACCACATGCAGGGGTTTTTGTTACAGCTTAGAAACAAGAAGTTGAACGAGCCAAGAGCCAGGATTTAGATTCGGAGGCCCGAAGTTCAGAGCCGATACTTTGAGAGTGGGTCTGTGTAGAATAGTAGATATTGCGAGCTGAAATGTCGCAGATACACGGTCCCGTTCGCCTTCACAGTCTCACGTTCCCTTCCCCTCCTCTCACCCATCCACGTCTCCCCAAATGTCGCGTAATTGAGGGAGCTGAGATTAGCCCCTGCCCGCTTCTTCACCGTCGCTTGCCAAACTCGGCGCATCGCACCTCGGATGCATCGTCCAGCAACGACAGGGCGGGTTCGCCACACAAAGCACTATCGTCGGGGAGGTCTTATGGCTACCTTGATGATTCCTACTTTACTTGATTACATTTATCTCATGAACACGGCCGCAATTCTATTTTCACAAGCAGTTACCCGTGCTACGCTACGGGAAAGAATTGAACTGGTAGATGCCTCCTCCCTGATATTTTGAATCCTATCCAGAAACTTAGAGTGAAAGATGTCAAGATACCGAATCTAAACGAATTAACCGCGCCGCTCCTCGCCAACCTTCGGTTAGCTCGTCGCGGCCAGCGTGCAGCTGAATGAGATCTCGAGATTAGGAGATACTATGGATAGTGCCTCCGCCCAAGTCATCCATGTCGATCTGGTTCATTACGGACAACTTTATATCTTTACAGCTGAAATGAAGCCTTCTGTACATATATAACTTCATGAGATTGCGACTCCTCCAAACATTACAGAAAAAGAAGCTTCATTGTTGTCCAGATGACGATCTAACGGAATAACCGCGCCGCTCCTCGCCAACCTTTGGTTGGCTCGTCGTGGCCAGCGTGCCACATTTACAACTGAAATGGGGAATTGAGAAAATATTGGCCGTTCATCGCATTTCCATCTGCATTTCGTCGTGGACAACTCTGAATATTTACGGTTGAAATAAAAACTTAGATCATGAGATTGCAAGAGAATATTTGCGAGTAGATTCCTCAAAACATTAGAGTAAAATACATATACACTGATGTCGGGATATCGACTCTAGCAAAATCACCGAACCGCTCCTCACGAACCTCCGAGTCTCGTTGCTGCGCTACGCACTGGTCCAAAACTCAGTAAGCTTGAAGCCGGAAACTTGTATTATTGCCCTGGCGGTGGCGCACCGTGGCCTTTCCCATGCGAAGGCGGCGGGCCCCCCGGCCGCGGCGTAAGGCGTTTGTTGAATGCCTGCTGGTGCGGATTCGACAGCCGCCCCCAGTTATTCGGATTCGAGGCCGTGTTTCCGTTCATATGCGGCGGCGGGACGCTGTTGGGCGGAGGCGCTCTGTATTGTCTCTGCGGGTCCGCCTGATGCAGGTGCGCGTGGGTGGGCGGGCCGTTGGCGTGCTGTTGCTGCTGCTGCTGCTGCTGTTGCTGGTGATGATATTACTGCTGCTGTTGCTGCTTGTGTCCGCGCTTGTCGAACTCGTGCGAAGCTTCATACACCGGGAGGCTGATGGGGTATACAGTCAGCTACAGGCGTAGATAATGAAGTAGCGACGAACGTCTTAGGGTCGGCGGGCATGGGGTCTGTCCAGAAGTAGTCGTGGTCAAGGCCGTGATGCGGTCGCGCGGGTTGCACGTCAACAGGCGGTCCAAGAGGTCGCAAGTCTCCTTCCCGATGCTGTTCCGACGATTGAAACGCGTGGACGTTGACGGCAAGAAAAGAATACTGACTGCTCGTAGCTCGGCTTGAGCTTGCGCGGTGGCAAGCTGAAGCGCTTGATGCCCTCACAGCCAGGTAGCGAGTCGAAGTCCGGCCAACTGTGCTGGTTTGGCGACCCGCACAAGATCCAGATCTTCTCCAGCTGGTCCAAGTCCGACGTCCCTGGTAGGATAGGCCGACGCATGAACATCTCCCCCAACACGCATCTAGGTTCAACGTCAAAACAGTGCCGATCGTGCTGAAGAGACCGCCCACATGTCCACCTTCACCATACTGCCGAGCCCCGAGTAGCAGCTGATGTCGCGGAAACTTCTCACAGTTGCACACTTGATCGCGCTGGAGGACTCGGAGGCGGCTTCCTGGACAAAGAGTAAGCTGTCAGTGATAATTCGGGTGTGTCTTGACGTACTGCATGCTGTCGCCGCTGCCTGCAGGACGAAGGAGGACGGGAGGAAGGGATGCAGATGCAGGTTCAGGATGAAGCTGTCACCTGACTTTGACAGTTGTCTTTTGACATTTCCTGGGAAAAATCTGCGTTCGTTTCTTATACAAGCTTTACGACCCGTGCCTATGGCACGGGCGACTCGCTGGCGCTCGCACCTGTACCTACGGCGGGTCGACAGCTTGTTGGGGCTCTGCCCCAAACCCCGGAAGCGCTATTGCTCATTATGTCTCCTTATTCTCAAATTTTATTCTCACATATTTAAATTGACTTGTAGGAAAAGAAAATAATAGTACATCATGAACAGGGACACTGGATAAGAAATTTAGAAATAGACTACAAATGAAGTCTGCCACTCACATCTAATTAAAAAAGTACCTCAGGGTATACAATGTTCTTGGTCAATGTGTCGGTTTGACCCTCCTTGAAGAGAACTTTAATGCGATGGCTAGAAGTGCAACAGGAGAGTGCCACATAGAGCTGCCCATGGGCAAAGACCTCTGTGCGAAGGTCAAGACCAACATTTGCTACAGACTGCCCCTGTGCCTTGTTGATGGTCATGGAGAATGCAAGTCGAACTGGGTATTGACGGTGCCTCAACTGAAATCCGAACTGGTCATCAGAAGGAATAATTGTAATCCGTGGGATGAAGGCAGTTTTTCCAGCATGCTCTCCCCCAATGAGTCGAATTTCTAATACACGGGCTGACATTCTTGTCAGAATTCCACGGGAGCCATTGCAAAGGCCATTGGCAGGATCCAGATTTCGAAGGATCATGATGGGAGCTCCAACCTTCAGTGCCAGTTTGGAGATTGGCAATCCCGATGCTTTGATGGAATTCAGATATTCAACGGGATATTGGAAGCCTTCCGCATCTGCACCCTTCTCATGACCAACAGAGTCAGCACTGTTGTAAATTCTCTCCTCCCCAGGAATTTTGCCAAGTAATTTCTGGTTGAGATCGTCTACATCATCAATGCGAGCCAACAATATTGTTCGCTCTGGAAAGTATTGATCATATGCTGCCTCATCGTGTGGCTGCAAGGTAGACATTGCTGGGTATAGTGCATCAATCAAGGCATCCACCGTGTTTGTGGGAAGCTTCAAGGGGATATGGAGTCCATCATCCAGATTTCTGCCATGGCCAACATTGAGTAGCCATTGTGCAAAGTTCCTTTCCTCTTGAAGAGCATTAGGTCCTCTGAGTCGCATATTCTGTGTCAGGTGGAGAACTTCAATTTTCTGCCACAACCTGGATCCCCGAAGACACAATCCTACAATCTGCTCTCTTCCACCTTTGACAACAATAGGTAAAGTTTGCTGGAAATCTCCTCCAAATACAACAGGTACACCACCAAAAGGTCTGGTGGGATTGTTCCGGATATCCCACATAGTCCTGTCTACAGACTCAGGGCAATGTCTGTCCTGCATTGGAACTTCATCCCAGATGATAAGGCGGACCTTGGACAGCAGTTCTGCAAGTTGTGTCCCTTTTTTCATGCCACAGAAAGACTCCTCATGAAGCTTGATGGGAATTTTAAAAGTGGAGTGGGAGGTACGACCTCCCATAAGAAGTAAAGCCGCAATGCCTGAGGATGCTACACAGAGAACGATCATGCCCTCACCTCTCAGTGCATAACAGAGAGTATTGTACACATGAGTTTTCCCAGTTCCCCCAGGACCATCCAGGAAAAACAGTTTCGGATCGTTCTGCTTCACAGAATGCATGATCTTGTCAAATGCAGAACGCTGCTCTGCATTGAGGCCAGCAATCCGGGGCTGTGCTAAATTTGCCTGCTCCTCCCAGTTGTATGCCAGTTGTGCAGCAATGAGTTGGTTGCCCTCTATCTGTGCCCAATTTGCTACAGGCTCTGGCATAGGAGGAAAATCCTTCAAAGATTTGGCAGAACCCTGCAGAATTGATTCCAATATGTACAGACCATAGTCATAGATCTGCTCTTCAGGGGGATTTTCAAACCCTTTCTGGATCAGCTTGTGACGAACATCATCACAGAGATTCGCCTTAAATTGTTCCCAAAGGGCAAGGGGGTCGACTGGCGAATTCTCCTTCAGAATGCTGGCAAACAGCTGCCAAAGCTGATGGCCAGTTTGCATTGCCGCTGCCTCTTCCAAGCACTGGATCCACTCATTGTCATCCTCCAAAAGTCCACGTGCAGAGCAGGCCTCCTTAAATGTAGTGTACACGACCCCATTGACAGTTCTTAAATCTTCAAATGATGTGGCTGCCCGGACAACAGTAAGGAGTGTACGAAGATAGAAGTGCTCGCCTGATTGGGGTCCAGCAAAGTACATATGATCAATGGCAAATCCCTGCTTTCTTACATGCCATGCATGGCCATTGCGGTCTTTTTTCCAAACAAAAAGTTGTGGAAACTCCTGGTAGAGATGTGCCTGAGCCCCCGGAAGGTTGTCTGCATTAGCTTTGAAATAAGCTGTGAGAGTGGTATGTTTCCTTGCTGCCTGCTGCAAAATTTGCAGAGCATCCCGGTCCTGATCGAAAACAACAGTTTGCTCATTGGGAAGATGCAGTTGCAGGCGCACAACAGTGGGCAATTCCAAATGCATTTCAAATATATCTACTGTCGGTATGAAGCTGTATTTCATCTTGCTGATCAAGAGTGAGTGTTCCATGATCATGGCCCTTGAAGACATATTTGTGGATGTACTTGGTAGCCTTTATTGAAATGCAGCACTCAACATTCATATGACAGAGAAATTCCAAGAGAGCCCTTCAAAGGAAGAAATTAACCCATGAATTTGCACTTCTAAAGTTCAGACATACCTTGGACAATGAGGGACTACCCATCGGTTATCAATAATAACATCTTTATTGTTGATCTTTTTGATAATATGGCGCCCATTATTGCATCTGGCATATAGGGTGTAGCCATCCTCATGTAATGTGGTCTCTTCCTGGAATGGCTTGGGATAGCCCTTGGAACACTTTCCATTCTTCATGCAAGGTGCATTTGGATTGTGTTCGCCACATGGACTGTGGATCATCAGTGTTGTAACCAATTGATGCAGTCTCGGGTGAGTGACAGGATCTGGTATTTCAGCAGATATGACCCGATCAATATCTTCTGCTCGCTTCAGGCGCGCACACGGAGTTAAAAAAATAAGGACATGTATGTGTGGAAGGCCCCGCTTTTGAAATTCAATGGTGTAGACAACTCCAGCATATTCCCCAAAGGCTCCCTCTTTGATGTACTTTATCAGGACACAGACATTCTCACGGAAGACATGGGCAACTAAATCTGGACGATCCGATGCTGACTGCCCTGGAAGAAGTGCAGACTTGATTTCATCCCAGTTGGGGTTCGCTGTCATGGTCAAAAACCAATCTGGCTTGCCTGAAAAGTGTGCAATAGCAATTGAGTCTTGATACAGCTGAAACATGAATCTTGATCCACCAATATAAGATGACGGTAGGATGAATCGTTGGCCCAAATTTCCCAACTGTGCACCCACATCATTAGCAATTGCATCGGCCAATCCTTTATACAAATCAACTCTGAGGGATGCTTGATTATTTCTCAACTAGGTTAATCTGTACTGGTCTGTGGCTGCCCAGGCATCTACAATCCACTGCTGCAATAAAGGTCCAGACTGGAAAATATGAATTGAGTCTGTCACTCTCTGATGAAGGCGGTATGCATAATATTCAAGCAGTGAAACCATTTGACGCCTTTTGGGTTGGTTTCCCTCTCCCTCCTCGGCTTCACGCTCACCCAAGGGTTCATCATCAGTGTCGTCTTGCAGAGCCAGGGGTATCTTTGTATGATAACCATCTTCCCCATAGGGAAACAACAGCACATAAAGCAGGGGTTGGTAACTTGGATGGGTTTCATGGATGCGGTGCAATGGACCTCCCCGCTCATGAAGAATGATATCTCGATGATCTGGAACCACAGATCCATCTCCCAGAAGAATTGCAGCCACATCATTAGCTGTAGGAGCATTATAACGGTGTGCATCTGTCCCAGGCGCACAGGTAATCCAAGCATAAATCTCAGAAGGAGCATCTGGGTGGTTTCGTTGCTGCTCTTTGATCCTTTCATAGGCTGTTTTATAGAGAGGAATGTAGGCATGGTTTCGCCTTAGCACATCATCGAGAATATTCATTACTTCCTGCTTCAGACCTGAGTTGGAATTGAGTCCCTGATTCCGGCGCATCCGAGCAGCATTGGCTTCCTCTGGTGAATAGAAGTAGAGTTGTGCATAGATTGGCTCTTGTCCTTCCGCAGGAAGCAAAGACCCAACTTTGTGATGCAATGCTCCCTGAATTTTGAACACATATGGTGAGTTCCCACCCTGCACGCTTTTGTCAACTGTGACACCCAGAGAGGCAAGGGCAAAAGCAGCATTGTAGGCAGGTATATTTTTCAGGAACTCTTTGGAATAGTGACTGGTGCCATTATAAAGCTCCAGTAACTCTCGTGGTGGAGCCCGTACAGCAGGGAGCTGAACCTTGCCATCCAAACAGCAGGTTCCAAAGAGTGGATTATTTACTGTGGACTTTGAGAGACGCTCTGCCTTCCAATGACGTGCTCCACATTTGGAACAAATCAAATCCATAGGCCCCAGATTATGTGCTGGTGTGCTGGCCTCAATGGCTGGCCTGAAATACCTTGGCAAATCTCTGATAGCTACAAACTCTGGAAATGGAGGAGAATCTGCCCTAGGTTCTGGATTGCCACACTGTTGGGGGGGAGCAGGAGGGATAGGCATGAGCTGAGGTGGGATTTGTGTGCCACGTTGTGGGGCAAAAGCCATTGGATTATTTAATTCAGCTAATCTTGCCTCAACTTCTGCTCTAGTAGCAGGTATTATGGGTTGTACCTGTTCTGGAGCTGGAAAGGGAGCTGGAGCTGGCCGTCTAGGATTGTGAGCTATAGGCACAAAAGGCCGGGGAGCATTTAGCTCAGCTAGCATATTCTGCATTGCTGCAACTGTGTTAGGAGTTGCCCGTGGAGGGAGAGCACCGGGCTCTCGAGGAGCATTAAATACTGCCACCCAATGGTGCAGGGCATCTTGTGGATTCTGTGAAAATCTGGGAACAGGACCCCCACCAAACACATCCCCTGTAGGACTCTGCACAGGAACGGCCACTTGAGGCTGGGGAAATACCGGTGGACGTGGTTGCTGACGATGCTCAGGGCTATCAAGCAAACGGGCTTCACGTTCCTGTGTCTGAGCTGATGTCCGTGCATGCTGGGGGGTATTGGGAGGAGTTTGATCCCTGGAAGAGATAATGAGTGGTGCGCATTTCAGCCAGGAGTGTATATATACATTTGGACAACAAAACCAATAATGAATGCAGCACAGAGTGAAATTATAAGCTGGCGCTACAAAACACAATTGGTTTTTTGGAGTATTATTGGGGAAAAATACATACCTGAGCATGGAACATGAGGGGGAAGTTTGGAGAACGAAAGCAATAATGAATCCAGCACAAAGTGAAATTATAAGCTGGGGCTACCAAAAAATTAGGATTTTTGGGTATTATATTGGGGAAAAGTCATACCTGAGCATGGAATATGAGGGGGAAGGGAGAGAGCAAGAGCGGGATGTTATCCGATGCCATCTCGGGTAGCAATAATTGTTCAGGGTTGCACCCAGCGATTATCGGCGAATTCCGTGAACCCGATGTCGAAATGTTTACGTACCGCCGTAAGCGTCAGCAAGCGGCGGAGGTTCCCGACATGACATCCGAAATGTCCGAAAGTTCGAGCCTCCGAAATGGCGCAATTCCGCGTGACTTATCATGTGATTTTCTGTCAGATCGTCTCTTTATATACAGACCAGCTTTATGTACCCGCCGCTCGCTAACGCGGCGGATGGGCGTCGGTTCCCGACGCGGCAATCCGAGATGGCCGAAAGGCCGTAAGTCCGAAATTGCGCAATTCACCGTGACTTTCTCTCGTGACTTTCTCACATGTTTTTGATGGTGGCGGTGTCCATTGTCTCTTAATATAAGTATAGGATAGATTTTTCATTTTATAAGCTACGCAACCCCGCCGCCGCCCTCAAATCCCTTATATTATTATTATTTCATCCCAGCCCACCGACCTAATCTTAAGGACTCCTAAGCCATCATGAGCTCGTATGGGGCTTCGCACCTTGAAGGTGCTTATGAGTCCGACCGTGGCTTATAACCGATTATATGAACTTCTACTATGTGTTATAAGCCATGTCAAATATTACCGGCTTATGATGGCTTATAAGCGGATGTTATCCGCTACGATGCTTCTGGGATTTTTCCGACACATCCACATGAAGGGTATTTTGTTGGGAAGAACAAGCCAGCCCCAGCAAAAGTTTAAAGACCAAGTGTCAAAGCACACAGAAGTCGCGAAAATAGGCTGCCAAAAAGCCACGGGGGAGAGCCATCCTGGATAATGTCGCAAAAAGCCTTTGTCGGAGATAAGCCAATATAGGTTAATATAAGGCGATATAAGTCTGTAAGATCATTGGGGGGTTTATAAGCTTCAAAATTGCGCTATCCTGGGTTATAAGTACTTACAGAGGTTATAGGTTATACAGGGTTATAGGAGGTTATAGCGGCCTATAACTGGCCGAGGTAAAATTTCGAAATGATCTTGCTCCCCTCCGCTGGTACTTCGTAGTACCAGCGGGAAGGAGAGTAGTTACTTTACTAGTTAGAATCATTGTTATTAAGTAGTATCAGTTAACAAGGTAGGTCAGGGTTAGTCTTCAGTAATTATATTATAAAGTGTTGTGGAGTCAAATTACATTTAGAGTATCTGTTATCAGTGCAGGGAAAAGCTCAGATGTCACCAACACAGTTTTGCACCGTGCTCAGCGCTCGGGTTGGAGCCCCACTCCACCCAGCTCCACCCGCTCCACAACTGACCGAAGTGCCTGTAAATTCACCCCCAAAACGGCGTTTTTTTTTGGTGACTGAGGCCGACTCGGCAGATTAGGATATTGGGACAATATATAGATGCCTCTCAGCCCTCAATGCCCCACAATATCACTCAAGGATATATTGAATTATAACTACTTATACCCTAGTTGTAAGCCTGGTATAAGTCGCTGTAACTCGCTTATAAGCCTGTAACTCTTCCTAACTCCTTATAGGCGACCAGGCCCTTTTGCGACAAACTGTATGCATTTTACGTCGGACAAAGGTTCTGGACTTGAGAAGGGGCGGAAAGAGGAGTGCCGGTGAAAAAAAAAAGTTACAGCGATCAACCCAGGGCCTATCCCCGAGTCGAATGGGGTCCTCCTGCCTGAGAAACTGAAAATGTGCGCAGAGGCAACCGTTGGACTCACGACCAAGCGTCAGAGCACACCGAAGCCGCGAAAAAAAATCGAATAAGCGCAGCGGAGAGATAATTGTATTCATGTCACCGTTCGGCGAAGGTGCTGGACTTGATAACGGGCGGAAGAAGGAGTGCCGGTGAGAAAGAAAAATGCTAAGATGCGATACTATGGCCTATCCTCGAACCGTACGGGGTCCTCCTGCCTGAGACAGATTGCCAGCAGAGTGGGAGCAGATATACCAGGGGCGCCGCCGTGCACTATAGGCCTTGAATACCTACCATCCACATGGATGCAAAAAAGAAAGAGAAAATAGAAACTGCAACCGACTGTTAATGACCGATCCCCGAGTCGAACGGGGTCCTCCTGCAGAACCATTCAAGCAGGCAATGCAGGTGAACACTGTACGCTATTGGCCTTTAAATAGCATCCATATTGCGGGTGTTTTGTGAGAGAAATAATGAACGGAACTGGGTGCGCAGCGAGCGATGGTTGGATCCAAGCCAAGAGTTGTGCCTCTTACCGAGATTAAATATTGGATAGTGGATATATGTGATCCATTGGGCGTTTTGAAGAGCCAGGAACCCGAGATCAGTAGTAAAAAACGAATTCACTGATATATGGCCTATCCCCGAGTCGAACGGGGTCCGCTTGCAGAAAGTTGTCATCCTCAATCAATTGCCGCAGGTGCGCGCCGTACACTATAGGCCTTGAATACCAACCATATCAAGGGTGCTTTATGGAAATGTGAAGCAATGCCGCACCTGATAATAATTTCACAATGAGCATCAAGGGCGAGATCTGAAGATGCTGAATTGGTGCGCACCCTGCGCTACAGGCCGTTAACTACTACCCACTTGGAGGGTGTTTTGTTTATCCTGCAGAATCACTCTTTGTGCGTGCCGAATCGCCGCAGGTGCGCGCCATACGCTACAGACCGTTGAATAGCTGACAGATGAGGGCGGTTTTGTTGAAGAGAAATGAGAAATGATGCGCACCTGAAAATGAATTCCGTAGAATGAACGATTTCAAAGACCAAGATTTGAAGACGCTGAAGTCGGGGAAAAGAGGCGGGAATATATGCCTGGAGAAACGGTTGTAATTAACACGGAGCACGAGCGAGAGAGGAGCAGGATTAAGAAAAAAGAAAAAGAATACGGTCCTTAACTGGGAAGCGAAACAAACGGTGAAGCAAAACACCACGTGTTTTGCCTCTTCTGCACATCCCACAGGGCTGGATTTTTTTAAGAGCATTCTATACTATCCCAAACTCATATTCACAAAAGGATTTGAGCAGGCACCCCTTCTAGAGCCCAAGAAATCTTGATATATTGGACCACTGTTTGGCCCAGTTTTCCGGCCGGTTGAGCAGCCCCTGTGCCGCAGCTGCTGTCTGTGAATTTCACGGTCAAGGCATATATTGGGGCTTTTCAAGGTCATGGATTCCGAATATGAATACCCTGAGTCTTAAAACTCTTTGCCTGAGGCCTAAATCATGAGCTTGTAGTGTTTTGCTTCCTAGTGAATCATCAAATTTGGGTTCCGCTAAATACGGCCCGTTCTCCACCACTTTAGCACCAATTCACTCAAACTTTTTTGTAGTCATGTAGCCACTGAGTAGGTACATTGACTGGAAAAAGAAAAGAGCCGGAAATCGGTCTCCATCATGGAGTAATTCACGGGATCGTCTGATCGTTTTCACGGTATTGTCTGATCGTTTCGCTTCCCGGTTAAGGACTGTATGAGCAAGTTACATGAGTGGACGCGGACGGCAGCAGTTACTGGTACAGGTTCGCGCTGTGCGCTATAAGCCGTCGAATACCAACCACATGGAGGCTGGTTTGTTGGAGAAAATCGAGAAGCGATGCCGCACCTGAAAATAAATTTCAGAGAATGAACCTCAGAGGCGAGATCACAGGACAGTGATTTGGTGGGAAATGAGGCGGTGATGCGCTCCTGGAAAATGGTTGTAAGTAGTAACACGGAGCACGAAAGAGGATATAGAGATAGAACCAGGAGTCCAAAAGAAAAGCATGACAACAGCCCCATGCCCAGTCCCGAGTTGAAGAGGGTCTTCCTGAAGAAGCAGTTGCGAGAAACGCTGGAGTCAATACAGGCGCGCACTATACGCCATAGGCCGTTGAACACCACACACTTGGGGGTGTTTCAAGGGGTGTTTAGTTGGTGATGAGCATTGCTCACCATTGCGCACGTAATCTGCATTATTCCGATCACGCTGCGTTCTCACTACCGAATTTGGATATATGCTCCATTCCTTCATCCACATACATTCCCGCTGCCATTCTACTTGTATCTCCACGTCTCGCCACATGCCTGTGCTCATGTTCCGCTTTGACTTTTATATTACTGATTTATCCCCTAGCTTACTCATTTGTTTCAGATTCCCCATTTTATTGCTTGTTACACACTATATATTCTGTACCTTACCTACCTACAAAATAGATTCGATTTTCCGTCTCGCCTTTAGCTCCTCATCGTCCTCGCTCACGGTCCTCGTCGTTGCCGCTGAGTCTTGTGCTTTTGTCCTCTCGTCATTGCTGTCCTTCGTCGTGCTCGCCGCCCTCGTCGCTGCCTCGTTCCTTGTCGTTTTGGTTTGAGCAAGCACTGAGCTTCGCTCGAACGAACCTCTCGATCTTCTTCTTTCACCTTCCTTCCTCCTGCAGCCGCATTCCCTTTATACTTATTTTGTTTTGGGTTTTGCTCGCGCTCAGACGGACGGTAGGCCTATCATTGGAGAAAAAAGTAAGGGGCGGTGGGTGCAGTGGTGCCGCAACGAAAATTCGTCACTGCGCACACCCAGAATTATATGGAGACATGCGCTTGAAAACAGTTATAAGCAGCAGGAAGCAAGGCAGGGAGCAGGGGCCAAAACAAATGAAAAAAAAGAGACATTGAAATCGAATGGCGATATCCGAGGTCCTCCTTGGATCCTGCGACCGCGCGAAAGGCCTTCTAAATAATGCAGGTGCGCACCCTGCGCCATATGGCTGTGTTCTAATCGCGTTGTGAAAACCCTACTAGTACCAGTGAGAGTCAGAAACAAAGGAGTAGACTCGTGAACCAGTCGACGCTCGCGATTTCACAGATCACGGAGTTAAGGCTAAATCGGGGAGATGTGCAAATAGAAGCAACATCAGACACAACAGGAACAACGGCAACGATCAATCGCGAGCTCATGCGAGCCCCCGAGCACTTTTGACTTTCCGCCTCAGATCAAATTCTCGATATGGCAATTCTGATGGCGGCGCGACGGCAAACTTTCAAACTCCGCTGTCATTGTCAGCCACCAGCTCTCTCTTTTCCCCACCTTCGCTCTTGTCGACGAGCGTCACCACCGATGGCAGAAGACCGCCATTTCTTTCCACCATCCTTGGCACCACCAATAATATGATAGCACAATTCGATGCACGCTGCACCACCGCTCTCTGCTCTGTCTCACATCTGGCGCATCTCTGCCCCTGGCTTACTTCTCTTGTGCAACTACATACCAGCTCCCCACTGCCCAGTCCGTGCGTGCGCCATGCGGTCGATCGGCGAGCTCATGCCGGCGTCTGCTGTTATGTGTTTTGATGTGAGGTCATTTCGACTCGCGCCAGCCGCCATCACCGCAACGCGCCTCACCTGCGCGATATGCAGCGCCCCAGCAATGAGCGATCGAGAACCCCACCGCAAGTGACAGGCACTCGCTTGGAACGTTGAGGGGGCGTTCGTTGCTACCGCACGCAGTATCGACGAAGCACTTTGGCCGTACTTTCAACAGCAGCAGTGCACCCTCGTTGATTATCGCACGTCCCGCACATCTCTCTCCGCCCGCCTGTGGCGATGCATGCTGCAGCGCATGATAGGAATGGAGACAGGCGTACTGGCGGACTTGACGTGCAAGCGGAGGTCTGTGGAGGCGCGCGAGCGTGGCTAAAGCGCGCCTCTCGCCCAGCCGTGGCACTGTCTACGCTTCAAACGAGGACATGGGTATGTAAATTAGCGCGTATTTTAGACCCCACGGTGCAATAGTATAATGTTACCATTAAATTGTACCACACTAAGCTATACCAGCTTAGAATGTATCGAAAACTTGGGATAATGTTTCGCGCTTCGCCATCCGCGGCATCCACAACCGGCTTGATGCGGCCAAATCCTGCCGCCATCAGAATTGCCAAACTGGGATTTTGATCTGAGGCGGAATTTAAACAAGTGCCCCCGAGCGATCAAGTTTGCTTGTGTTACTCAGATACCGGATGGGGACGAGCCTAACAAAGGAGGAATGCAAGGCGACAGCCAAACACGGGCAAATACCTCCCTTGTTCCTTCATTTTCTTGTCGTGTCCACCCTGCCCGTGCTGCTGGTGCGCAATTTCTCCTTTATTTTATTTATTTATTGACATGAATCCTTCTACAAACCTCCTTTAACACCCCCGCCCCGCGCACCCGCACCCGCGCACGCTCCAGGCGTACGTTCTCTCCGACGTGCTCAGCGTTCTGGCGCTGCACGCCGCGCTCGACACGGGCACGCCGCTCTTTGTGCACTCGCGGAAGCACCCCGCCCTCCTGTTCCTCGCCTCCACCAAAACCGTGCTCGCCATGCCGTCCTGCGCGAAGTCTTTGTGATTGCGTTCCGGGTGTGTCTTCCTTCCTTCCTATTCAAATAACCCTTCAACTAAATTCTCATCAACCCCCAGCCACCCCGGCGCCGTCCTCGAGCCACTCCTCCTCCCTGCCGTCGCCCTCCCCTTGCGCGCGCTCATCCTGCTTGTGCTGCTCGTCCCCGTGTCGACGTGGTTGCCCGTTTGTGCGTTCTTTTTCCTCTAAATTTATTAGCCCCCCTCCCCCTCCCACGCCCGCCACACCCGTCCTTGCGCGCGGAATCCAAGTCCAAATATTTTCTTGGCCGTTTACCTCTATATTGCGCTTTTTGCGCTTTTCCCTCTGCATCGCCGCGTTCGCTGTTTTGTTTCTTTTTGGCACGATGCGCTGCCCCTCACCCTGTGCCCCTCTTGCGCCGTCCTCGCTCGTGCGTAGGGAGTTCTTGCCGGAGGCCCCGCGCCGTTCGCGATGTCCGCGACGCGGGGCACTGTCATCACTCGCGCGCTGGGAGTTCTCGCCTGCGCCTGCCTGCGCGACGGCTCGTGCGCAGGGGGTTCCTGCCGGAGGCTTCCCTCGCGGGCCGTTCGCGATATATCTGCGCGCCTGCGGAACGTGGTGCGGATGCGTCCGGAGAGCGGGCGCTGGTGGCGTGCCGGAGGACACGCGCGCCGTTCGCGATGTGTCTGGCGAGCTGGCTCTGGTGCGGGTGCGGATTAGCGGCTGTCGATGGCGTGGGCGTTAGTGGCTTGCCGGATGGCGCGCATCTGCGGGCCACTGTCGGTGTCGGTGTCGCGCTGGAAACGCGGGTGGGCTGTACTGAGTCAGTCAGGATGGGTTGGCCGGCATGTATCCTAGGGCGTCATGCGCGTCGGTCCTCGGTATCGGTGGTGGATGCCAGAGACGTCGGCGCGGTTTGGCGTGGGTGGTGCGCAAAGTCAGGGGTCCGCCAGTCGCCTCGTGTCGGTCGGAAGTATCGGTGGTGGGCCAGAGACCCGACGCGGTGTGGCGAGGGTGGGTGCTGCGAAGGGTGGTGCGCGCGAACAAGGAGGCGCGGTCCGCGAAGGGGTGGGCATATCTTCCGGCGGGGCTTGTCAGCTGCGCTTTGCGCAGTCGTGTTCCGCCTCGCGCGACGCGTCTTCTTTTGTCCTTCGGCAACGATGCGAAAAAACGAGCGTGGCGTATCTGCATCCGCCGCGTCATGTCCCGCGTTCGGGGGTGGGCGTCGGCGGGTTACTAGCCGGATAGCTAGCGGTGCCAATGGTGGGGCGCGCGCTCGGTTTCGCGCCGTTGTCGGCCGCCGATCGGGGGTGGTGATCGGCGCGGGTGGCGAGCCGGAGCGCTGGCGGCGGCACTGATTTCGTCGGGGATCGCGGCGGGGGTCGGCGAGTGAGTCGCGTCCTGTGCCGTCACGCGCCGGTGTGCAGTATCGACGCGTGCCTGTCGCGTCGGTGCTCGGTGTCGGTGGTGGATGTCAGAGCCGTGTGTCGTGGCCCGTGGGTGGGTGGTGCGCCAAGGAGGAGGGGCGCAAGCGCACAGTGTCGTCCGTCGCTATTGGGCGTCGATGCGCAGTATTGGAAGCACGTTCTGGACCGTCGCGTGTTAGTCCTCGGTGTCGGCAGTGTCGGCGCATGGCAGAGACGCGCACGGTGTGTCGTGGGTGGTGCGCCGATCCGCGGAGGACGGGTATGTTCCGACGTCGTATTGCTAGAGGTGCGCGCGCGGCGTGTTGCTAGAAGCGCTGATTTCGTCGGGGGCGGTGAGCGGATGCTTGGATCGCGGCGGGGTCGGCGAGTCGCGGAATGTGCCCTCGCGTGTCGGTGCGGATGGGAGAGACGCTGACGACGACGTCGGTGGCGAGGTATACCACGGGCATTCACTGCATGCCCACCTAATATCAATATTAATACTGCTTCCAAACATTCTGCCAGACTGAATTAGAGGTTTAATTGAGAGCTTGCCGTCTGAGTCGCCAATGAATAAGTACCATCCGTACAAGGAGGTTTATTCCAACGGATGACGAACAGCGTAAATCCAATTACCAAAGACCCAGAGGCTCTGAGAACAGAGAAGAAATAGACCTTGGATATTTTCGAGAGGCAAGTGACCCATGGGGGAAGTGGAGTACTAGATGAACAGAAAACCTGGCCCCAGCTCTGTCGAAGGGGTCTTCCTGCGGAAGTGACCAGCTGTGTAAATTACATATGTATGTAAGTGGGTGCGCACGCCGCGCCGTACGCGCTTTGTATCTGGAATAGAAATGAGAAGAGGCGCGCACTTCTGAAGTTCAAAGAATGCCAGACCAAGGGGGTGTCGGAACCGATATTTTAATATGTGGTAAGAGGGAGATGGGCTGAGGAAGGTATAGTATACAGGTGTGGTAAACGGCTCCCGAATATCAATCTACCACCAGCGTAGATGAGGTTATGGACAGCAACAGCGTCCCGGCACAAATTCCATCAAGTGTTCTAATTAACCAGATTCCGTCACTGTAGTTAAAAGCGTCGAGGAATGTAGGATTAACTCAAACAGTTCAGAAGCAAATCACCACCAATTTCAGAGCCGATATTCCAGCCGGTCGAACTTGGATACATACCGTCGTAAGGCTGCCATCAAACTCCCAACGTGGTATGCTTCTCAATCTGCGGCATCTCCTTTGGCCGCTCAGTCGCTGAATCAGTGTGCTGAATCCAGTATCGCGAGGCTGAATTGAAACAAGAAGTATCAGCAGTGGTCAGATAACATGCGGTTGTATTCCAGACCTGGTTGGATTTCCCCACGTTTCCGTTTAGCAACAAATAGCTCCGCGCGGACCCAGAAATCTTTGCCTCCCTCAACGCCAACCTTCCAATCCTCGACGTACTCGTCATTGGAAAGCCACATGAAAACGAAGCGCGGATCATCGACTGAGTGGTGCGTCTC
This sequence comes from Mycena rebaudengoi, assembly GCA_029282285.1. Taxonomy (NCBI): domain Eukaryota; kingdom Fungi; phylum Basidiomycota; class Agaricomycetes; order Agaricales; family Mycenaceae; genus Mycena; species Mycena rebaudengoi. The sequence continues at coordinate 52,383 of JARJCX010000253.1, forward strand.
ATTGTCACGTTCAAATGGGCTCATCCACAGGTTGACCAAAACGCAGAGTCGCGTACAATCGTGGAGGGTGGAAGCAAAGAAAGGCGAGTATTCGGCGTCTAAATGGTTTACGGACAGATGGGTGAGCGCCGGGAATTGAGCGAAAGGAAGCTCCGTGAGGAATTCAGTGTCGGCATCCCACAGGTCAAGATGGGTGAGCGTTCGAAACAGTGGGCGAGCCGGGTCGACGGGGGAGCCTTCTACAAGGTTGAACAAAACGCCGGACCACCGGCGCAATTGCATGGCTTCAAGAGCGGGCGTCATTACAGAAACGGGGAAAACCAATGTGAGATTGCGGATTCCACTGCAAAGTGGAAGAATACGCAAGGACCATGCATTTTCAGAATAATGCTCCCATGTGAGAAAGTTCCGCAAATATTTCGCAAATTTGGCAGGGTGTTTCTCGATTGCAAGACAGAGCGCATCTGGATCCAGTTTCCTATGGGGTGTGACAATGAGGGTACGATACAGAAAGGGTTCTATCCTGGGCGAGAAGTTAGAGGCTTCGGGTTTCGTACACGCTAAAACGACAGATTACCAGACACAGACGCGTCGTGCGACACGGACGAGTTGGGGTATCGATTCGGGAAGTTCGATTGCCGCAACTTCAAAGATTTCTCGCTCAAGTTCGGGTGGGAACGCAGGAAGGATGGGCGAGTTCATGGGAGGCAAAAGCAAGTCGTGTTGATGCCATCATGTCATAGTGCCACAAGGGCGTGTCTCCTGCCCCTTTCTTTCCCTCCACTCCGCCCACTGCCAGCTGCTAGTATTGATCCAGTAAGTAGAGGGTTCTGTGAAATTTCCATGGGCTAAACTCACATTCTTACCAGAACTCGTCTCGCCGCTTCCGATCCGACATCGGGTATCATCATCATGGATCTCTTCCACATCCCGCAGACCGAAACGATTCTCGATCACCTCAGGCAGAACATCCTGCCCTCTGATCAGGAAAGAGTTCAGATCCACCAATCACTAGAGAGGGCTCGAGCGCGGCTTGCTACCCTTACATCGATGGACGATCGGGAAGCGGAAGCGAGGGCTGAGGTCGAGACGTATATCTCCGATTACTCGTCCTTGATTGCCCCAATCCGCACCATCCCTCCAGAGATCTTACTTCTTCATCCCGACATTCACACTGTGCTGGAACTCACGCGCAGAAAAGGTTCTCAAAGCCAAAAGACCGTCATTCCCACAACTCCGCACGCCGCAGCAGTCTCTCATTATTGGAGATCTGTACTATTGGCAACCCCCCAATTTTTGGCTTCATTGGGCCATGGCAAAGAGCCTCCGGGTTCGGGATATTACCAACTTTGGTGTCTGTACCTCGCACGATCTCAAACATCACCCCTATCTCTACGGCTGCGGCCAGAGTTCTGGGTCAATTCTGATCATCCCCAGTCACTAGTTGAACATGCGGAACGTTGGATGCGTCTAGAACTAGGCTCCGAATTCGTTAAATGCCTCGTTGACGACTATGATGGCGCGATCCGAGGTCGGATGAGCTGCTTGGAAGTACTGGATTTCGCCGCCGCGGATCTGCCTAGCGCAGTGGAGATGGCTGTATTCGAGGGCGCGCCCAGGTTGCACACCCTAAGCTTGGGGGGTTCATATACCCGAGAAATCATAACGGCGCTACCCGCTCACCAGATCCGCAATCTAACCCTATTTGGCCTTTCTGTTGATTCCTGGGACATACTCCGCAGTCATCTACCGAATGTGGTGGATCTGACACTTGACACCGATGATTACAGCCCTCCCCCGGGTGCCCCTCCTCAACCACACCCCAAAATCTGCGTCCTGCGGTTGAACCTACAATACTCAGCCAATGGATTCGACACCTTCAATCATCTGAACATGCCATTTGCATTGCATCTCGAGATGTCCGGAGCAACTACATGGCAGCTCTCCCCCATCCAGCTATTCCTCGATAGATCGGGATGTGCCCTCCAGGAGGTCGTCCTGAACAACGGCAAAGTTCGCGCGTCTGACCTTGAGGCATTCTTCCGCCTAGTTCCGACGCTGAATTCCCTCACGTTGATCGAAATGCCTGGAATAGCAGTCAGCGACGAGTTATTCCGGTCGCTCCTCGTGACCGAATCCCAGCCAGCGCTACTCCCCACACTGTCTCAAATCATCCTGACAGGCTCCTACTTGAGCAGCACCAACAGCATCCTGATGATGCTCGAGTCCCGAAGCCTGCCCCACGAGCACTGTTCCTCCCTCATTGCGGTTGAAATCGGCATGAAAGATCGCAGTTTAACTGTGGGGGAGATTGCACGCTTCAGTAACTTGTCTGTTTCCACATTGGCATTGACTTCAGTGTCGAGAAATGGGACCGTAGTAACCGTTACCCGGAACGGCGGGATACTAAAAACGGACACATTCAAGTGGGCTTAGCTCATAAATAGACAGTTTCGAAAGTAACCAATATATCTGACTATTCTTAAAGAACATTCTATAGTCAACCAGCTCTGCATAATAACGAACGAACTGCACACGCTGCGATGTGAGCCTGGTCAGAATGTTGCGAGGATAAATAGGGGGAATAACAACTATTCATCAACTAATTACCGCCGTTTCCCATCCTCCATTTCGCGCGGAGAGGCGGGGATATGCGCTTGGAAAATTTCTGTAAATAGACCGAAGCAAAGCAGGGAGCAAAATAAAAGGGAGAATAAAAGAAAACGCGATATGAAAAAACTAACCGAAGAGCCAAAATTAGAATTGAAGACCGAAGTTCTAGACTCGAACCCAGTAGGACGCCAGCACCAATCTTGATGACAGTCGATCAAGGGTGATGGCGTCTTTTTAGCTTGCGAATTGATCGACTGTCATCAATTTCTCGCTGGCCACAAAAGATACTGGTTCGAGTCTACCGAAGTTCGAAGATGAGTCATATGAGAGTAAGTCGTGTAGGATATATATTGGATTTCGAGGGTGAACGACGGTTTTTCCCAGACAATTGGGCCTATGCCCGAGTCGAATGAGGTCATCCGGCCTGAGAATGCCTTGAGGCTGGAGCAGATTGAGAAGATACGCGCCGTACGCTATAGGCCGTTGAATACAACCCGTTGGAGGGTGTTTTACAGCAGAGAAATTGAGAGGCGGTGCCACAGCTGAGAAGAAGAAGCCAAAATCTGAAGATAGTGGACTCGGGGAAATAAGACGAGGATATGCGCCTGGAAATGGGCTGTAAGCCGCCAGAAGCAATGTAGGGGGGCGGAGTCGAAAAGAAAAGGAAAACAAAGTTGCCAGCGGCAGTATTAATGTTGTTTCTGCGAGGCCATGCCTGATCCAGATTATGCGACATACCCGACACGTCATTTGCTGTGTGAAAAAAAAAAAAGACTGAATGTGTCGTCATGAAGGGGAAGGTTACAGAATGTGAGCGAGGTGCTATCAATTTTGCTCGACAATGATCTGGGCTCAAGAGCAGGCGAGGCGCATCATTATGCCAAATTAGGCTTGAAGACGACCACGCGCATCTTCTTTAAGAATTCGGCGCTTTATTGAATCATTGCGTAGAAAATTTGAGGGTTCTTCGAGGTAGAGCTGAGCGCAGAGCACTGAGCCGACACTGAGTACTGAGCGCATATGGTGCGGAAGTTGAGGAAACTGTGCGGATGCGCCGTTGGTGCGTGAGAATGAATTAGTATTTCGACGTATAGTAAACATAGTTATAGTAGGTTATGGTAGAGGTCCGACGTTTCCAGCAGCCTAAATCTCGGTGATAGTAATTCCCTCGCTCATGCCGCCAACGGTGATGACAGCCTCTCCAGTCGGACCCGGCCTATTTCAACATTGTGTGAGGAGCAGCGCAAAAGTGAAATAACTCCCAAGCCAAATCACATGGAAAAGAGATTATTCATGACCACAGAGTACTGCGCGTCGGCAAAGTAGAACCAGGACGGAAGCTGCGTGGACGAATGCATGAGCCAGCGCCAACAAGATTTACGGATCAATTCATATATACCGTCGTCGTGAAGGTATCGACTGCGGGTAACGTGGCGTTGTACGTCCGTCTCGCAAGGAGAATCGGCGCCTCGTGGCCTTTGTTGCTCTCCAGAACCTCAATATAGTAGTCGAGGTATGTGGGGGGGTTTCCTTTGGCAATCGCGCAGGTCAGATTAGCAGCGACCGTGAACGACTGTAGCGGCGTCAATGTCAGCATGTACAACACTCAAAATTGAGTGTTCAGTAGCTCTATATGTAAGTGAGAGTGAGTCTGAAATACATACCTTACCGATTTGACTAATAATGCCTTTATTTCGGCCGCTTCCAATATGTGAATGGGCAGAAAACTGTACGGTGCCATCACTTGTTCTGCCAACACTGCCGAAACCACCCAAATCTCTTATTTTAGTCCATTTAAAAAAAATCATATTGCGCACAGGCCATACAGTCCTTAACCGGGAAGCGAAACAAACCGTGAAGCGAAACACCACGTGTTTTGCATCATGTGAGCATCCCCCAGGGCCCGATTTTTTTGAGCGCATTCTAGAGTATCCAAAACTCATATTCACAAAAGGAATTGTGCTGGTAGTGGTTCAAGAGCTCAAGAAAAAGAAATCTTTTGAATCACTGTTTGGCTCAGTTTTGTCACCAATATTGCAATTGAGCAGCCACTGTCCCTCATTGCTGTGCAGGAATTACACAGTTATGGCATGTATTGGGGGTTTTCAGGGTCATAGAATTAGAATATGGCCACCGCAGGACTTCAAAGACCCTCCATCGCGCCGATCTTACTGTAGTGTTTCGCTTCGTGGTTTATGGCTAGCCATCTAGTATATACATTGAGTGAAAAAAAAGTTTGGGTGACTATCGCTTTTCATCACGGAGAAAATCCCCGGATCGCTTGAGCGTTTCGCTTCCCGGTTAAGGACTGTATATGATATGAATATGATCTAACCTGCTCTAATTCTGCTGCTCCAGATGGCCTCTGAAGCTCTTGGAAAGCTCAGGAAAGTGTGGGAAAGTTTTCTCCTTTTGAATTCTTTTTTCCGCTTTTATACCCGGGCATCGCTATAAACAGGACGGATTATAAATCCACAACCATTGATTACATTCTCCGGGGCACCGGAGAATAAAAGATGACCTTGAATGTATATCCCGAGCGCCACGGACTCGACAGAGTTGTTAAAGAGCATCAAACCTTCTCAACATAATATATATCGCAGATTCCCCTTCTTGTCGAAATTCAAGTGCTCCCATTGACTATGCCTTCGCTTCCCACTTTCGGAGCCACCACCACCGCTGAAGAGGTCGCTGACGTCTTTGCCAACGAAATTAAGGGAAAGAATGGTCTGTCTCTGTCGTCTTCCACTTCTCCTCTGGTTAACTTGACTTCAACAGTCCTGATCACTGGGACTTCTCTCAATGGAATTGGCTTTGAGACTGCCCGTGTCATAGCCAAGTACGCCAATCTGGTCATCATCACTGGATACAACGATGAACGGTCAGAAGATATAACAACTGGACCCTTTTACTGGACTGACCAGTCGGTATGTAGCTTAAAGCTGTCTGAAGATGCGCTCAGGACATAAGTCACTTCAGCCAACATTCGCCGACTCACGTTGGATCTGTCTTCCTTGGCTGCTGTCCGAAAGTCCGCTGCGGAGGTCAATGCATACCCCGAGCCAATTCATGTACGTGCTTTTCGGTCTGTCTCTGAGGGTCGCTGCAATTCTAAGCGGTTCTTTCTTTCAAGGTTCTTATTCACAACGCCGCCGCGCCAGTCGCACCCTTCAAGCTTACGGCCGACAACCTCGAACTTCAAATTGCTACAGGCCACATCGGCCCCTTCCTCTTCGCAAAGTTGATCGCGCCGAAGATTTTGGATACTAAGACGGCAAAAATTACGCCCCGAGTCGTTGTGGTCGCTAGTGACGCACACAAGTTATTTAATGCACATGGGGTCGACCTGGAATTTTTTGAAAAGCCAGAAGCTTCGAATGTGGAGACCTACAACCTGTATCAGCAGGCCAAAAGCGCCAATATATGTTTTCTCTGGAGCTGTCGAAGCGCTCCAAGGGAAAACTCGGGGCTTACAGCCTCCATCCTGGACGTACGGCAGACTGTCATCCAATATCTTTTGAAGAAGGAGCTGATATATATTTTCCTCAGTGATCATGACAAATATCAACCTCGCGGATTTTATGGGCCAGCTGTTGCGTCAATCAGTTGCGCGCTCCCCGCCGAATCCCGACTCTTGTATTCTAAACTATCTCGCTCTCCAGGACTGGTTGACAAGGAGGGAAACACAGTAAATAATTGGTTCGGAACATGGAAAACAGTTCCGTAGGGAGCAGCAACGTGAGTGACTGCGTGAGGTGATCAATTACCTTGTCGAGTTAATCCTGAATACCCAGCACTGTCGTTGCGGCATTTGACCCGCGGATCGATGGTAAGTTGCATCACTCGTCCAGGTATGAATTATGCGCCACAACACTGACCTCGTTGTTCCAAGACATTCCAGGTGCCTACCTCGTCGACGGTGTCGACGCCAGCGCGGGAGTTCCTCAGCACAGCTCTGACCCAGTACGACCCTCCTTATTTGTGACATTCCATGGATACTTATGTTCTACCAGGTGATCGCCAAGAAGCTATGGGAAGTGACAGAGAAAATAATTGGAGAGAAATTCATCTTTTAAATCTTACATTAGAAGCACCCAGACCTCTGAATGAATTCATTTCTATGGTGCAAATACAGAAGAGGGCTCACTTTTACATTTCTTCCTACTTATACTATCGACTTGAATCTATTCTCTTGTCGTTATCTTATCTCATTATTTCCTTTCAACCAACCGCAAGACCAAGGTTCATCGAGTGCTAAAATATATATTCATAAGGCCCTCCGGGCATCCCTGGTACCTGGGTAATAACCTACTATACATATATCTGAAATTTGAACATTGATATAACTCACAGAAACAACGTGAACAACTGTGAAAAAGCGCAACATTCAAACAGCATTCTTCCGCCTAATGCCAACGCTGAGTTCCCTCACGTTGACCGAAATGCCTGGAATAGCAGTCATCGATAAGTTATTCCGGTCGCTCCTCGTGACCGAATCCCAGCCAGCGCTACTCCCCACACTGTCTCAAATCATCCTGACGGGGTCCTACTTGGGCAGCACCAATAGCATCCTGATGATGCTTGAGTCCTGAAGCCTGCCCCACGAGCACTGTTCCTCCCTCATTGCGGTTGAAATCGGTATGAAAAATCGCAATTTAACTGCGGGGGAGATTGCACGCTTCAGTAACTTATCTGTTTCCACATTGACATTCACTTCAGTGTCGAGAAATGGGACGGCAGTAACCGTTACCCGGAACGGCGGGATACTAAAAACGGACACATTCAAGCGGGGCTAGCTCATAAATAGACAGTTTCGAAAGTAACCAATATATCTGACTATTCTTAAAGAACATTCTATAGTCAACCAGCTCTGCATAATAACGAACGAACTGCACACGCTGCGATGTGAGCCTGGTCAGAATGTTGCGAGGATAAATAGGGGGAATAACAACTATTCATCAACTAATTACCGCCGTTTCCCATCCTCCATTTCGCGCGGAGAGGCGGGAATATGCGCTTGATTTTTTTTGTAAATGGACCGAAGCAAAGCAGGGAGCAAAATAAAAGGGAGAATAAAAAACGCGATATGAAAAAACTAACCGAAGAGCCAAAATTAAAATTGAAGACCGAAGTTCGAAGATGAGTCATATGAGAGTAAGTCGTGTAGGAGATATTGGATTTTGAGGGTGAACGACGGTTTTTCCCAGACAATTGGGCCTATCCCCGAGTCGAACGGGGTCCTCTGGCCTGAGAATGCCTTGAGGCTGGAGCAGATTGAGAAGATACGCGCCGTACGCTATAGGCTGTTGAATACCACCCATTTGGAGGGTGTTTTAGAGCAGAGAAATTGAGAGGCGGTGCCACAGCTGAGAAGAAGAAGCCAAAATCTGAAGATAGTGGACTCGGGGAAATAAGACGAGGATATGCGCCTGGAGATGGGCTGTAAGCGGCCGGAAGCGACACAGGGGAGCGGGACTCAAAAACAAAAGGAAAAACAAATCCGTTGAGGTATATATATACGGGCCATGGCCTATCCCCGACTCGAACGGGGTCCTGCCAGTGCAGAAGCGTCACATTGATATTTCAATGGCCAAGATACTGCAGGTGCGCACCCGTGCACTATAGGCCGTTGGATACCATCTTCATTCTGGAACATAGCTCACGATCTGGGCCCAACCACGGCCACCAAGGCCCGCGCCACCAAAGCTAGCAAGGCTAACAAAGGCAAAGCGAAGGCGACGAGAGCCGGTACGTCACCCACTCCCTCCTCATTCCCACCGCCTGACTCCTTCGCAGCAACCGCGGCTGCTGCCAATAGCCATCACTATGGCTGCCAGTGAGACGGAACACCTGCAAAATTGTCTGCATTAGGATGGGGAAAACGGAGGCCGCCTCGGTTGCCAGCGGAAATATCAATGCTGTTTCTGCGAGGCCATGCCTGATCCAGATTATGCGACATACCCGGCACGTCATTTTCTGTGTGAAAAAAAAGACTGAATGCGTCGTCATGAAGGGGAAGGTTGCAGAATGTGAGCGAGGTGCTATCAATTTTGCTCGACAATGATCTGGGCTCAAGAGCAGGCGAGGCGCATCATTATGCCAAATTAGGCTTGAAGACGACCACGCGCATCTTCTTTAAGAATTCGGCGCTTTATGGAATCATTGCGTAGAAATTTCGACGGTTCTGCGAGGTAGAACTGAGCGCTGAGCACTGGGCCAACACTGAGTACTGAGCGCATACTCTAGAGTTTCGGTCAATTCGTATGTCACGCATCATAGACCCCAAAATTTACGGAAATTTTCGTGCCTGTCACGAGTCACCGAGGGCATTTTCGAATGTGCAAAAGAAGTCACAAAATCGGCAAAAATCGCCCAAAAACCCAATTTTTTGCGCGCCATGCGCGATTTGCGTGCCGCACGTCGTACGCTCCCCCGAAATGCCGAGCTTGACGTTATTAGGGCTAAATTGGGACAAAACGAGGCGGATCAGAACCTTTAGCACCGTAAGCGCCGAAAGTCACAAAAATAATGGGGACCAGGACCGCCCTTTCCCAGAACGGCATATTTGCTTTTGTTTGTTCTCAATCACAACTGTTGTTCTCATGTTTCCTTGCATATCTCAATGCTCTTTCACAGATTCTCCTCGCTTCATTGAAATAAAATGTTCCTAGCATGTATGGGCCCGCTGAGAACAAAAGAAATCATCCAATCATCTTGTTCTGTTGTGATTTGGGGGATATGAGTGTTGAAATCAAGAGCTTTATGGGGCCTATGGGGTAGATAACAGTAATAAAAGCGGGCAGAATCTCTCAAATATAATGAATACTTCGTTTGGGTTTTTTATGCGCCGTTCCTCAGGCCTCCCGTAGGTCTGGAGCTCAAATATTCCCTCAAAAAGCCTCTTTGGACAACAACCAAAGGTTTTCACTGGTTTTTGAGGAGTGAAAAAGTTCCTGGAGGAATAAGGAGGGCTATATAAGCGTTCATTTTGCGTAAAGTGACCACCTCAGGCTGTGCTTTCGTTGAGCGGCCTGAAATATGTGCATGTCACAAATGCGTGACAGCGGTCACTCTTCCCCTGGTCTGCAACGTTTTTGTTCCGTTTGACCACGCCTGCTACACAATCTATAAAAAATGAGTCTCAAACAGTTCATAGAGATGGAAAAATGAGTATAGCAGCAGGAAACTTCAATCTGATGGCATGCCGACTGGTGGTGGATGATTTAATCAAATCCCGCCAAAAAGCTATCTCCTCTTTCAATTCTACATGAAACATCCTACTTCTGCGGAGAAAACGCTAAATATTTATCCTGTACTGAGCGCCTTCAGAGCGGATTTTTGATTTTCAGTCTTATTCCGCAGGGATCTCTCAACCATGTGATTAGTTGCCTCCCATTTCTTGTATTGGACAAAAATCAAAAATCCGCTCTGAAGGCGCCATTTTAACATCTATTTCACTATGAGTCTCTCAGTTATTCAATGGGCTAAAGAGGCGGGATAAAGAGCCTTAGTGTTTACAAAACAGGAACCGAGTGCGACAGCCAACCAAACAAGGACAAGCCTGCCGTTCTGATCATTGATGGTGCCGGTCCCCAAAAATAAAGGACACAGATACCAGTTTCGGACTCATGCAACTTGTGCAAGAGGGTGCATTATAGACCACTTTTTGAGAAGGACTGGGGGATTTATGAATTTTTTTTTTCTGTCACAGCTAGCGGGGCGGATTTACGAAAAGTGAAGTTCGAAAGTGCGGGTCACAGGTGACAGGTCACAGCCGTGGAGAATTGATCGAAACACTACAGTATGGTGCGGAAGTTGAGGAAACTGTGCGGATGCGCCGTTGGTGCGTGAGGATGAATTACTAGTAGTTCGACGCAGAGCAAAAATAGTTATGGTAGGTTATGGTAGAAGTTCGACGTTTCCGGCATTTAAATCCCGGTGATAGTAATTCCCTCGCTCACGCCGCCAACGGTGATGACAGCCTCTCCAGTCGGACCCGGCCTATTTCAATTGTGTGAGGAGAAGCGCAGAAATGAAATAAATCCCAAGTCAAATCACTTGGAAAAGAGATTGTCCATGACCACAGAGTACTGCGCGTCGGCAAAGTAGAGCCAGGACGGAAGCTGCGTGGACGAATGCATGAGCCAGCGCTAACAAAAGATTTACGGATCAATTCATATTTTCCGTCGTCGTGAAGGTGTCGACCGGGGGCAACGTGGCGTTGTACGTCCGTCTCGCAAGGAGAATCGGCGCCTCGTGGCCGTTGTTGCTCGTCAGAACCTCGATATAGTAGTCGAGATACGTGGGGGTGTTTCCTTTGGCAATCGCGCAGGTCAGATTAGCAGTGACCGTGAACGACTGTGCGGCGTCAATGTCAGCATGCAGGAATTCGAAGGCGGATGATGTGTTTACGCACGTCGCCGGGGGCCAAGGTGGACGGTGAAACTTGGAGGCTTCCAAAATGGAGAGCTTCGGGGCAACTCTGGGCACTCGCGAAGGTCGCAAGACCAACGAGCGAGGCGAGCTTCAAGGCGAAGTTGTTGAAATGCATTAAAAGTAAAAGGGAAGGGATCTGAGGAAACAAGAGAAACCGTTGCATGCTTTTATATGTGCTAGCCGTAGAGCGGCGGGAATGGTTGGCTGTTGCTTGCGGCAAGAATAGCATGATGCGGTGTTGGATGCACACTGGAACTGTGGGAAGATGCGGAACTGTTTCATCGGCACTAGGCATACAGAAGGGCTATTTCACAGTTGAATTGCCACAGATGTACACCCTACGCTATAGGCCATTGAATACCAGGGTGTTTTGTTGGAGAAAAAAGTAAGAAGCGATACCGCCACTGAAACAAATTTCCTGGAAGGAGTCATTTCATATGACGTTCTCGATGTTGCAGAAATAAAATTGCGCGCGTGAAGTTTTTTTTATCGACCTCAAATATATTTGCATATTGGGTTCATAACAGGTTGTGAGTATGTCTAGATACATTTATGGCTCAAACGGAGGCCTGCGTTGCTTCCTGAAGACCACCCAGAAGCCTGCCGAAGAATTGATCGCCATTTTGATGCAATCAAATTACACTTGAAGTGGTCATCTCGAGGCTTAAATGTAGACGGTTAAGCAAGACGAGTTACCAATCACTATTCACATTCGGGCATCACATTCCAGATGTTGAAAAAAAAGGTCACAGTTGTGTACGCGAAACCTGCGAGATTTTTTTCCCGTCATTTTCCTTTTTGCCTTCATGCCATTGCAATTGGAGAAATTGTGGGACTCACGGTTGTAAACTCGCCTTTATTAACCCTCCACAGTCTCCCCATTTAAGCCTCAGAGGCAAGTTGACCCCTTCAACTACAATTTGATCGCATCAAAAGAGCGATCAACTCTTCGGCACGCCTCCGGATGGTAGTAAAGAAGGATTCCAAACCTTCGTTTGAGCGGCCAATGCATCTAAAGATACTCACAACCTATTCCAAGCCCAATGGGCAGATATATTTAACGACGACAAAAAAAACTTCGCGCGCGCAGTTTTATTTTTGCAACATTGGGAACGTCATAATTTCAAGTCCGAGATCTGAAGATACTGAAGTCGGGCAAGTGAGAAATGGATATATATTCCTGGATGTTCCTGAAAAAGGTATGAGCACGAGCGCGGAATAAGTATGAATAGGGGGTCAGAAAAAAAAAACACATCACAACTCGATCATGGCCTATCCCTGAGTCGAACGGGGTCCTTCTGCCTGAGAACATCTTGAGGCTGGTGTAGATTGAACAGGTTCGTACCATACGCCATAGACCTAGAATACCAACCATAATAGTGGTGTTTTGTTGAAGAAAAGAATAAGGGGCAGTAGCAGGTGCCGCACCAAAGAAAATTCATCCTTTCAAGTGATGAATTGTCGATCCACTTCGCGGACTCGGCCAAGGAATAATGATATGGATTGCACCGGGAAAAGTCTAACATAGAGCACGAGCGAGGGAGGAACAGGACTAAGAAAGAAAATAAAGAAACCTTTTCTTGGCACGGCTATGGACGATCCCCGGGTCGAACAGGGCTCTCCCGTCGGGTAGTGACACGAGCAGTAAGATTGAGCAGGTGCGCGCCATACGCTATAGGCCTTGAATACCAGCCACGTGGAGCCTGTTTATTAAAAGAGAAATTATTAGAAGCGGCGCCGCACCCGACTTGTAAAAAGAGAGGAACATGGTACTCGAACAGCTGGGAGTCCTCCTGCAGAACCATTGAGGAAATAATGAGGCAATCAATGTATGTAGGTGCGCACCGTGCGCTATAGGCCTTGAATACCAGCCATATTGTGAGTTGTTTTATTGCAAAGAAAGAGAAAAAGGTGTAAAAAGTGTAAAAAGTGCCACACCTGAAATGATTTTGAAAGAATGAGCTTCAAGACCGAGAGACTGATTTGGGGGGGAAATGAGGTGGGGATATGCACCTAAAATAAAAGGTTGCAATCAGCAGGAAAACAGGTACTTAGCGTTGGACCATGGCCTATCCCCCAGTCGAACGGGGTCCTCCTGTAGGACTAGTCGAAATCACGAAATCAATGCAGGTGCACACCGTACGCTATAGGCCGTTGAATACCAGATATATAAGGGGAGTTTTGTTGAAGCGGAATGAGCTCAGTAGGAGGAATCCGAATCCAACGTCGCAGCCAAACGCGCGCAATTATTTTCTTGTCGCGTCCTTCCACCATGTCGACCTCGACGCCACCCTACGCGCCGCCCGCCGCCCGCCATCAACGCGATCATGACCCCGCTCGTCACGCGTGCCGCTCCGCCCACCCCGTGCGCTGAGGCGCTGTATGTCCCGCTCGTCCAGCGCGTCCTGCGCCGCCGCCTCACGCACACCATATTCTTGTATACCCATCTTTACTCTCTGCTGCACGCTGGGGCCTGGGCTTTCCTTTACCGCAGCAATACCCCCAACAATAACACCGTGATGAGTGTTCTGCGGTGGCTCGGGATGGGTTTCTTGGGCGGCGTGCTGCCCGTGCTACTGGTGCGCAAGGCTTTCTTGACGCTCTTTCTAATTATTTATTGACATGAATACGCTGTAGTGACACCCAGCACCGCCCCCTCGCCTTTGCTCCTCTCTTTTACCACCCCCGCTTTGCGCACCCGCACCCTGCGCACCCTCTAGGCGTACATGCTCTCCGCGCTTAGCGTGCTGGCGCTGCACGCCGCGCTCGACGTTCACACGCTGCTCTTCGTGCGCTCGCGACGCGGCAGCCCGGGCTCTTCCTCGCCGCCACCCAGACTCAGACCGTGCTCGCGGCGCTCTATGCCCTGCGCGCAGTTCTTCGTGACGTATTCGTCATTCCGTTCCGCGTGCGTCGTCCCTGCTTTTCTTACTATCATTAAAGGATCATTATTTGACGCCAGCCACTCCGGCACGCCCCACACACCCCGGCGCCCTCCTCGCGCCGCTGCTCCTGCCCTCGCCCTCCCCCTTGCGTTTCCTCTCCTGCTTCCGTGTCGAGGTGGTTGCCTCTTTGTGCGTTTTTATTTCCTTTTGTTGGTGTTCTGTGCCTTTCGGGCAATGGCATGATGGAACGCCTCTTTTTATTTTCCCCTTTGTGATGCCATACCACCTGTAGTCCGTATTCGCCGCCTGCCCCTTCCTTCCCTTACCCGCCTACTCTATCCTCTCGTCTTAATCACCCCAATGCTAACTCCTCCTTCCAGCCCCCATCCCCCTCCTGCGCCGCCTCCTCGGCGCCACGCCCGTCCTCGCGCGCGGCCTTCAAATTCGAAACGCCTTAGCCAACGCCAAGAATACGTACGAAAGGTGTATGTTGCGTTCCTGTTTCTTTCCTCCCCGCCTTTCGTCTTTCGTTCGTTCTCCTCCTTCGTTTTCGCTCGTTCGCGTGTCTTGTCTCTTTTCGTCGTTTTCGTTCCTTGTCAGGCGCGAACACTGCCCCCGACAGCGCGGATACGACCGAGGCGGCCTCGGCGTGGATGTTGTTCCTGCCCGCCCCGCGGAAGATGCCCTTTGTTCCCCCCTCGCGTGGCTTTGTTCCCCGTCTGCATCGTGTCGGCGTTGGTACGGTGTCGGCCAATGATGCTGGTTTCCGACCGGGCGTGACACCTCGCCTGCGCCGCGCCGCCTTCCATCGGGCGGTGGGAGTCGTTAGCGCCGGTGATGGTGGTGCGAAGGGTGGCGCATGAACGAGGGTTGCCTGTGGCGGGGAGCACTGCCCCGGAGCAGGTCTCTCTGGTCGTCGGGCGTCGGTCCTCAGTCACGCGTCGGGCCTCGGGGTCGGTGGTGTTGGCGGTGTTTGGCGTGGTTGTGCTGCGCGTCTTTGTGCTTCTCCCCGCTGTCAGCCATCGATCGGGGGTAGTGGCTGGCGCGCTGGGTGTCTCGTTGGCCGCAGCTCGTCAGTCGTCGAGCCGTCAGTTTCTGCGCCGTTGTAGAGGTGCGGGTTGGCTCGAATGGGTCGGCGTCCGGCGAGAGGATGTCTCCCAGCGCTTGTTACACGTCATCATGCTGTCACGGGTGCGCGGCGGTGGCGCTAGTGTCCTGGCGTCGTGTCGTAGGTGGTGCGGCCGAGTCAGTGCCATTCTCAGAGGTGCCGGTGCAGAACGGGCAGCTTTGTTCGTGCTTGGTTGGCAGGAGAGCTCGGTTCCATCTTTAAAAACTCTTCACCTACGCGCTTTTGCATCCCGACCGCAAAGTAAATGACGCAGATAATTAGGACTAGAATAGATCTACGTAGCCTGATCGATATTTCTTACCCGATCTGCCGGAAGACTGGATTCAAGCGAGGACGCGCCACAACAAAGGGACCATTTTTAAAATTTGGCTTCGAATGCACTTCTGTGAGGAGGACTTTTATCCACGACTGTTATCAATATTTCAAAGCAAGTCAATCAAAGTTGACCAGGCTTTTAACCTGGTTACCTTGTACCATATTAGATGAATTTTACACATTCTGCTCGGAAGAAATCAGGTACCTAAGATTTTTTTTAACTAAAATGATCTCTGCACACTATTTCTATATTTCCGCGTCTTCAGAACATTGTAATTGAGTGGAACGAACCGCGAGCGAAGCGACTTCCTTCAATTGTGACCTTTGTCACATGTCGCGATACTTGTACCTATTTTAATTTACCTAAAATCACTCGAACATTCGTTGAACAGCGGTGTCGTGAACGATTGGATGTTTCGCTCGTACCGTGCAAACTGGCTTACGGTACAGGTAAGTATGATTGGCTTGTTTAAAAGGGTGTCGCTGGTTATCACAGCGGCTTGGATTTGAAAAAATTGGCGTGTACTGTGATTTAAACAGCCGAACCGAAATAATTGGCTTGTACTAAGCAAACTGGCTTGAATTCCGACCAGAAATTGGCTGGGGTTAAAGAGAAAGACATGGCGTTCACTTTCACCAAATCTTCGGGATGGTCATACCCACCCTTTGGGTCCAATCAGTCTGATTGAGGAGACATTTCAGTCTCAAATTCGCGATTTCGAAGGCTTCAAGTTGGGCAGTTTGAGTGCCCAGCAGGAAGAGTCTCGTTTTCTAGCGGGGATTGTGAGTGTATTTATCAGGTTTTCTGAAATACATGGGTTGCATAACTTGTTGTGTTGAACTTGCCGGCTTGTTAGACTCATAACCAGTCCGCATACAATTGCCAAAAAAAATGTGGCAAGCACTTCGGTGTAACCACCAAAGTGCTCGCCACTCATTTTCGGTATTGGTTACACCGAAGTGCTTGCCACATTTTTTCGGTATTTGGTTACAGACTGGTAACGAGTCTACCGGCTTGTGCGCGATCAGGGTGCAAACATGGAAGGTGTTATTCTGAGTAGTTGTAGCTTCACGATGTGTGATGGACAGCATTTTCGAAGGTGGCAGCGCTGCGGCAACATCAGCTGGGGAAGTTGACGTTGAGTGTTGAAAGCCGCCGTGTATGCGGTGCCTGTTGCCTTCGGATTACATGCTGGTACTGGTTGACACACTTGGATGTATATCAGCCTTCTAAGAATCGGATGCAATACAGTGACGAGTCCAGCTTGAAGCTAGGTGTTTAACTGGAGTAAGATGCTTGCCACCTGGCGTCTAAGACCGCATGAAGGTTCATGCGAGCGTTTTAAATAGGGGTGGTAAGTAGTTGGGAGCATCGAAGTAGCCTTAGGCGCCTAGGCGCTTGTTAGGCGCTTGAAGCAGTGGTCTCCACATGCTTATTAAATTATGATGTAAGCCTGCGGATTTCTTTTTTACAAGTTCAACACGGACCCGGTCTCATGGCATGGGTCGGCCTGCAGTGCGAATTTCCGCACTATTTCTCTATTGTCTCCCTGGCCAGCTAAACCGTTCAGAGGAAGCGGAGGAGCGACGCAAGCAGGAGGTACCAAAATTTTGTTCTTTTTTTATTTAACGCTGACTGTCATCAACATTGCAAACGTACGAATTTAATTTCTCGGGTACAACGGGCATCAACAAGAAGCAGGAATGAACAGCGGGGACCTGGTAACAACGTGCGCCACAAATGCAGCGCACATGCAACTCCTCCAACAGAAACACGAGTCATAGCGCTCATACCTACATACCTTCCATGCAGCCGCATTCAAAGCTAGCTAGCGCTCTCTAGCGCTGCAGAGCACTGCATAGGCACTTCTGGTTTTCCTGCTGTCACCCATTGTGATCGCATTATCGGCGACAGAAGATTTGTTATAAGACATGGTCAAATGGTCGGTTTTGTTTCTTGCATATGCCTGTCGACCAACAAACTCCTTGGAATATCAGATCTTACGATGACGACATCGACACGGCAGACCAAGCGAGGCCTGTTCTCCCCGAGGCGGGCGAGGTCAAAGCCGCTTACCAGTACGCGCGGGTGGCCACGCTCAGCAAGTACATACCCGCGCTGAATAAGGAAATCCTGCGGGACGGCATGGCGGAGCGGTCGCGGATACTCAAGAGACAGCTGGCCGTGTCGGTGCTCGTGCTGGCGGCAAACTTGGCTGGCACCATCTGGGTGAACACCACGTACCCGCCGGATCGCCACGGCATCGGCACATTCCTGTACGGCGACTGCACGCGCATCTCCCGCATAAGTACGGCCATCCACGTCGTCCTGAACGTCCTGTCTGGCTTGCTCCTCGGAGCCGGCAGCTACTGCATGCAGCTGCTCGTGTCGCCAACCCGACACGAGGTCGACATCGCCCACGCGCGCGGTGCTGCGCTGGACATCGGTGTCCCAAGCGTCACAAACCTGCCGCACATTGACTGCAAGCGCCTGGTTGGGTGGCTGGCGCTTGCGGTCACCGCGACGCTACTGAATTTCTTGTGAGCAGTGCCCCCACGACTACTATTGTTATGTGTTATAACTTGTTGATGTGTTTTCGTAGTTGGAACTCGACTATATTCACCTCCGTCCCTGTGGTTTCAATCCCCCGTGCCCTGGCTACAAGCGATTTTCTGGAGGCGGGGGATAACTGGTCGAAGACCGATCCCCTGTCGCATCTTCACTGGTGGCACTTACCTGAAGGTATAGGTTGGGACGATGTTGTGACCTTTGATCTCAGCCCAATATACTCAATGAAGACAAAGGCGATGAACATGACTCGGCTGGAGCCGAAGGACTGTATTTACGAGTCGCTTGATCCCCTGAGCTCTACGAGGTCCGTGTTGGTGGTTGCGAAAAACATGACGAGCGCGCAAAACAACGGCTCCTCACTGCTCAACGGCTGGATGAGCGGATGGGACTTCTGGCACATCGGCAACTACTGGCTGTGCTCCGTGTACGACCCGAAACACCATAAACACCATGACTGGCTGGTGTGCAATCAACGATGGGCCGACAGCCTCGGTGATGAATGGGCCGTGCAAGTCGGACCAATGAATTATCCTAAGGATGATCCGGGAGGAATTCCGAATATCCTCGTCGACTACTGTCTCGTGGGCGACGCGGCCAACAACGAGGGTAGATGCGGACTCCACCACAGCATCCACATTATGATCGTGGTCTGTGCCTGCACCGTGGTGGAGTTCATGCTACTTCTTTGGACCGCTTTCTACTTCCGCAAGCGAGGCAACTTGAAGGCGGGGCTGGCGGGGAAGCGCCAGAGGAATCTGGTCACCATGGGAGATGCAATTAGCGATTTTCTGGAGGAGCCTGACGTGCGCATTGGCAACAAAACGACACGGGGTGGATACAAGCTGAAAGATGCGAATTGGGTCGAGTGTCGAGTTTCTTGGTTCAAGGCTACTAGCCTTCATATGTGGGCTTTCTCCATCGTACTGTGAGTATGCTTGCGCATCCTACAATTCCCATACTAACACCCGGGTGAAGGTTTGCGGCCGCTTTAATAGCTTTCCCATCCGGCCTTGTTGGATCTTTCATGGTAAACCTGGAATCGACGGGCGTGGACATGGACCTGCCGTCAATCTGGCGGCAGGGATTCAAGGCTCACGCTTACTTGGTAGGCCACCTGCCCTGGGTGCCTGAACACCGGGCGAGAGTTGCCGACCTGATTTCTAACATCCTCATGGCCAATGCGCCGCAGGTTGCCGTGAGCTTCATCTACCTCTTCTACAACAACATTTTGACGCGGCAGCTCGCGGCCGACGAGTGGGTGCAGTTCGTGCGCCCGAGCGGCAAGAAGGCGCTGCGCGTGTCCGCGCCTGCCGGCATGCAGCGGTCCAGCCACTTCCTCTCGCTGCCGATGCGGTATGGCGTCCCGCTCATGGCCAACTCCATCGTACTGCACTCGTTCATATCGCAGGGCATATTCGTCTTACAGACGAGCTCTTTCGGCCCCGGGCCAGACGGCGTGCGTCAGCCCGAGTTCGACGACGTGACGTGCAGGGGCTACTCGGCGCTGGGGATCATCCTGGCGCTCATAGTGGCCACGATCTCGGTGCTGGTGCTTATCATCCATAGTTTCATAAGGACGTATAGGGATATCCCGCCCGGGTTCCAGTTACTGGGCTCGAGCAGCGCTGCGATCGGCCTGATGTGTCAGCGGCCGGAAGGCGACACGGATGCGCATCTTTTTCCTGTGCGCATGGGTATCGTGTCCGACCCAGAGACCGATAAGAAGGGGGTGGCGGGCAGGTTGGTATTCTCAACCGACATTGATCTTAGGCAGCCAATGGCGAACGAAAATTATATACAGCCCATCTTGGTGCCACCGTTGCCACGGCCAAAAAAAATCTGGCTGTGCGTGCTGTACATACTAAGCCACACTCATCATATGTTATCCAAGATCCTACCCATTTAGTTCCATAATTCTCGATGTAGATTCCGTGCTTCTGTCTACATTTGAACACCCCTTGTGCTGAACACAGGTTTCAGCCAAGGGGCCGTCGGATTTTTATTTTTATTTTTCACTGTATGAAGCGATGCCGCTCCTGAAAATAAATTTCATTGCGTGAATTTCAAGGCGAGATCTCATCTGAAGACGCTGAATTCGGTGAAGTGAGAAATAATTCTCCGGAGAGATGTGCATGGACAAGGAATAATAAAATGGAGGGATCCACCTGAGGAAAGTCTGCAAATAACACGGAGCACTGCACGAGCGAGAGACAGCAGGATTCAAAAAGAAATATGGAACATCGCCAACAAGGCCTATCCCCGAGTCGAACCTCCTGCAAAAATCTTCAGAAAACTGGACAAGCTATTTAAAGCAGGTACGCGCCATACGCTACCATTCAATACCGTCTTTTTGAGGGTTTTGTTAGGGAAAAATTGAAAGGTACAGCGCCGAACCTAAAATAATAAATTCAAAGAATGAACTTCAAGGCCGAGATCTGAAGACACCGAATAGGATATGGAAAGATGCTCCTGGAAAACAGCTGTAAGCGGCCGCAAGCAAGTGAGTAAAAAAGAAAGAGAAAATAAAACTTTATGTTTAAAAAGGTCATGGCCACATCCCGAGTCGAACGGGTTTTCCTGCAGAACTCACCGAAATATAAATTGCAGCAGGTGTTCGCCGTGCGCTCTCGGCCGTTGAACACAGCCAATTTGGAAGGGTTTTTGTTGAAGTGAAATGGTTCAGTCCGGTTCAGGTTTGAACCGAATTCTGAACCGAACCTTGCCAACACTGGAAATGAGAACGAGATTGAACGACTTGAAGATGCGGATCTGTAAAGAATTGAGGTCGGTATGTGCTCCTGGAAAAGAGTTGAGTCACACGGAACATGAGCGAGGATTAAGTAGGAGCTTTAGTGAACGACGTACACCGCCAAAGTGCCGGCACGCTGCCTCCAGCTGGACCGCCCAGCTGATGTCCACATTTTATAAAAACTGGCCCCACAATTTCTCCAGCTGGTAGCCAGCTTTTCTTTACAGCCTGGATTCCAGCCTTCCACCAGCTGGCATCCATACAAATCCCTATGGCACCCACCTTATCGGACATGTTGAAATCATATGCATGAAAATATCCGGCAGTGCACCAAACTTTATTTTCATTGTACTTTGGAAGTTTGGGAGTTCAACATCAACTTGAGAGTGAAACTGTCCGCCCACCATCGCGCATTTAAAAATCAAAAAAAGGTGCGCATACTGGAAGGGAAGTCTAATCAATACACATGTGTGATTACTCATTCATATTCTCGAGAGTGGTCCTCCATTTTCTTGATATTACGCGCACATAGGAACCTGCTCTGTCTTGTGATTACTGAGTTTAGAAATTGAATATTCACAAGCACTGACCGGAGTTTGAACCCACGCACGAATTTGCTTACCGATGTCGGCCACAAGAATATGGAAAAGTCGAACGGGCTGAAAAAAGGTAATGGATAGGTAGCATGATCGTGATCGACGTCCGTGCGCAAAGTTTGCCCATGTGTATCCATCACGTGCCTGTTGGTCGGGCCTTTGCTTTTCTCTGCACGTCGACGATTTCACCTCGTTGTTGCCTCCTTCCTCTTCGGAGTCCTCAGTATCAACATATTCTTCGGCCTCATCTTTGCGAAGGCACCAAGACCAAGCGCTCCATGTGCACCAAACTTGCAGCAGACAAGGGCGGCATCGAACTCAAGACAAAATCAAAACTCAAGATGCACAAGCAGCGATTTGCCAAGGCAAGACCTCCTACCAGGAAACACCTCTTTCTCTGTGCCTACTCTCAAGATTCCAGCTACACAAGCAAGACTCAAGATGAAATTAAAACTCAAGACGTGCAAGCCGCCAAGCCAAGACCTCCTACTGGGAACCGTCTCCTTCACCGTGCCTTCTCTCAAGATTTTAGCACTCTAGCTCCGCCGGTGCTCCACCGTGACCAGTCCGCCGCAATCTGCCGTGATGTCGACTTCCAGCCAGGCGAGGGTTCGGGTGTCGACGAGGGTGAGGGCGGCGACGATGACTAGATTCAGCTATATATATATGCATCGGCAGAATTCATTTTTTTTTTCTTTCTGTCAAATGCCATTTTATACCAGTCCGACAGTGCGAGATAATATACAATACAGATGTGTAGTCCGATAGAGGCCAGCCTGAAGCTCAGCTGGCCACCACTCTGAACTGGCTCCAGCCTGGACCCATTGCGTAATCGGCTGGAATCCAGCATTCAGGATGCTGTGTCCAGCTTTTCACGACATGTGTTCAGCAAATAGGCTCCAGCTGGGGGCCACGTGTTGGACCGTTGGCGGTGTACGAGTTAGATCCACTAAAGCGTCTGTCCCCTGAGAGACTAGGAGCAGGAATCAAAAAGAAAGAAAAGATAATTAAATAGTTCGCTCGCCAAATGGCCTATCCACGGGGTCCTCCTGCCTGAGATGGAGTGCATCAAGGCAGGTGCGCAGTGTACACTATTATAAGAGGCCTTTGATACCAGACATATCAGGAGCGTTTTGTCGACGAGGAATGAGCCCAGTGAGAGTCGAAAACAAAAGGACGAATCCGACGCCGCAGCCAAACATACACAAACTCGTTCCTCCTTCCTCCAATCCGACCATGTCGACCTCGACGCCGCCCTACGCACCGCCCGCCATCCGCGCGATCACAACGACCCTCGCTTGTCACACGCGCCGCCTCACCCATTCCGTGGGCCGAGGCGCTGTATGTCCCGCTCGCCCAGCGGATAAGTGCACAAAGACCCCTCCGGAAAACAAATCACGTGTTTGATTCCCCCTTTTAGTATTGATTCCCCCTTTCAGTAAGACATGTGAGCGTCGTGCGTCGCGTCCTGCACGTTACGCGTTTTTAGCCACAAAACAACCATATATTAAATAAATCATGAAGAGCAGTTGTACTTCAGTCCAGGTACATTGTATTAGCACTGCTATCCTTCCAAGTGCGCTGGCTGGTCCTCCTACGTTTGTGTGCCCCTATATCACCTCCAATTTTCTCCACTGGACCAAAAGCGGCTTCAAAAACTTTGGCCATTTTGGGGTGCATACCACCGGGTGCTTCAGCCACTGCTAGCATATCCTCAAAGCACGTTTTGAGATTTGTCCGCCGTGCTTCGGAAAAGAATACCTTAGAAGATGAATATTAAGTAATGGCAGTAGGATAAAAATATGAGACTTACGCGATCTTCTTCTGGATCAAGTTCCATCTGTTCTGGGGAAGATGCAGCATCTACACGCCGTTTACGATCGTGGAACGCGTGTGAGGTCGACTCCAGGTGGAATGTGGCAGTGAAAAAAGCCGAGAGTCACGAAAAGGAAATATACCGCATTGGGAATGTCATCCGGACGCCACTGCACACAGCACAAGGGGCTAGTAAGAATTAGAGGACTGCATTTTTCAGAAATGGCCTGCATAAGCTCATTCAACCGTAATAATGAGGGGTAAAAGAAAAAAAGAAAAAAAAATGATGGATTGATGGCAAATAAAAAGACCGTATGCCGGTTCGAACACTGGAACTCAGCACAAAGAGACACCACACCTACCACTTCATCCTGGGACAATTAAAAGACAAAGAATAGTATAGATACATGGGCGTTTAATCGTGGAAAATATCACATGATCTGTTTTCTGGAGGGGTCTTTATGCTCAAGTCCGCCCAGCGCGTCCGACTTACGACTGCGCCGCCGCCTCACGCACACAATCTTCCTTTACACTTTCCCTCGTGCATGTCGGGGCCTGGTCTTTTTTTCACAGCAACAATACCCACAATAATATTTCCGCGACGACTCTGCTTTGGTGGTTGGGTATGGGCTTCTTCGGCTGGATGGGTGGCGTGCTGCCCGCGCTGCTGGTGCGCAAGGCGTTCTTTTTTCTTTTTCTTTTTTGTATACGGTGGCTAATATATTATATGGCAGTAACGCACACCAGCGCTCCCTCGCCTTTACTCCTCCTGCAAAACGCTTTTGCCACCGCCGCCCTACACGCGCGCACCCTGCGCACTCTGCGCACGCTCCAGGCATACACACTGCTCCACCCTCAGTGTACTCGTGTGTTGCACGCCGCTCTTTGTGCGTTCGCGGAAGCACCCGTGGACGCCGCACCCCGCGCTGCTATTCCTCGTAGGCACACTGCTCGTAGGCACACAGGACGATGCTCGCCGCGCTCTACGCCCTGCGCGCGGTGCTGCGCGACATTTTCGTCATTCCGTTTTGGGTACCCCCCGCGCTCCTCGCGCTCCTTCTCCTCCCCGCGCCAGCTCTCCCTCTCGCGCTCCTCTTGCTCGCGCTCCTCAGCCTCGTCCTCAGGTGGTCGCCTCTTTGTGCGTTTTTTTTGTTCGGGTTCTCCCCCCATACTCATCTGCTCTGCCACAGTCCCCCCTCCCCCCTCCCCCTCCCGCGTCGCCTCCTCGGCACAGCGCCCGTCCTCGCGCGCGGCCTCCAAATCCAAGACGCCCTCGCCCTCGCTAACGCCAAGAATACATACGGGAGGTGTGTATCGTGTTCCTCTTCAATTCCTCCTTCCTCTCTTTTCGTCTTTTGTCCGTCCTTCGTCTCTTTTGCTCGTTCTCTGCTGTCTTTTTTATTTCTTCGTTTTCGTCCTTTGTCTGGCCCTTGACGGTTCCCGCGTAGCGATGACCATCGCGCTGCAGTCTCATCTGCACTACTGCGCGCGCGCCGGTGCTGTCGTGGCGAAGCTACATTTTTTGTCTGCCGCACAGGTACACACGCCGCAGACATGCTTTTTTTCTGCACCCGAAGGTGCTGATTGGGTCGAGTGCTGGGTGCGTCGAGGCGTTTCGTGGCGCTGGGTCGCAGTGTGGCGGGATGGCCCTAGCAACAGGCGCGCGTTCTTCCTGCGCCTGGCGCGATACGGGTTGCGTCGGGCGCGGCTGGTTGCGTCGTGGCGCCCCGTGGGGCGTTTCTGGCGTGAGACGACGCTGGGTCGCGGTGCCTCTTTGCCGCGCAAAAGGCGCGCGTTCTTTCCATACCAAGAAGTGCTGGCCCAGCGCGGCACGGGGTCCGTCGCGGCGCGGCATGGGGGCGTTTTGTGCTGCGAGGCGAGACGACGTTGATTCCTGTCTACTGCTGCTGGGCCGCAGCGTCGCGAGACGACGCTGGGTCGCGGTGTCGTCCGACCCTGGTCCGCGTTGCCGTCCGACGCTGCGTCGTGGCGGGACTAGATCAGCGCGCCGCGACTGGGGTGATCTGGCGCGGCGACGTGGGGCGCGGGGCACTCGTGGCGCTCGAGATGGGCTGATTTCCGAGCGGACGCGACCCCTCGGTATCTTCCCTCGCCGGTGTTGCTGGTGCCGACACGTGGGCGAACGAGGCGGCAGGGTAGGCGCCGCGCATCGTGGGCCGTCGCGCGTCGCTCCGCCGCTTCGGCGGGTGCCAGAGACACGGGCGGGGATCCGCAGTATTAGCGGATGCTAGAGACGTCGGCGCGGTGTGGCACGCTCGTGTCCCGTCTGCTTAGCGTCTACGTCCGCCGCGTCATCGTCATATCGGCGTTCGTGCATTGGCGTTGGTAGTGGTCATGTGCCGTCGCGCGTCGGGTGTCGGTATCGGCGGATGGCAGAGACGCGGGCGGTTAGAGTGGAATATAATGAGCAATAACCATCGATCCTTCACAATATATTCATTTTCTTGGTCATTTTGCCTCTGGGTTGGATTAACCGCCCCGAGTTGCTTAGTTGTCAGGATCATGATCATAAAAGATATCGCCTAACAGGTTTTTTATTGCATTCGGATTCGCTGACTGCACTGAACTTTATGAGGTACTGCGGTATGATTCACCGCATGCCCGACTTCCAGAATATACTGGCAGAGTAGATTAGAGGTTTAATTCAGAGCTTGCCGTCCGAGTTGCCAATAAATAAATACCATCCATACAAGGACTCGAAGGAGGTTTATTCAAGCGGATGAACAGCGTAAATCCAATCCCCAAAGACCCAGAGCCTCTGAGAACAGAGAAGAAATAGACCATGGATATTTTCGAGAGGCAAGTGAACCATGGGATTAAATGAAAGGGGGACAATAGAGAACCAGATGAAAAAGAAAACCTGGCATCGAACCGATCCTCCTGCGGAAGTGAGGTGCGCGCCCCGCGCCGCACACCATAGGCCGTTAAATTCTACAACGAATTGACTCGGAAATGAGAAGAGGCACCTTGAAATTCGACGAATGCCAAACCAGGGGTGTCGGAATCAATATTTTTCATATGTGGTAAGTAGGAGGGAGAAGGGGTGGGAAGGTATATCATCGCGTGATTTAAAAGGCTCCTGACAATCCATCGATGTACCACCAGCGTAGATGAGGCTGTTCACGACAACAGTGTCCCGGTACAAATTAACCAGATTCCGACATTGTAGTTGAAAGCGTCGAGAAGTGTAGGATTAAACTCGAACAGGTCAGAAAGTACATTGCCAATTTCCGAGCCGATACTTGTTCCAGTCGGTCGGACTTGGATATCGTCGTAAGGCTGCCATCAAACTCCCAACGTGGTATGCTTCTCGATCTGTGGCATCTCCTCAGTCGCTGAAATCAGTGTCCTGAATCCAGTATCGTGAGGCTGATTTGAAACAAGAAGTATCAGCGGTGGTCGGATAACAGGCGGTTATATTCCAGACCTGGTTGGATTTCCCCGCGTTTCCGTTTAGCAATGAATAGCTCCGCACGGACCCAGAAATCTTCGCCTCCCTCGACGCCGACCTTCCAATCTTCGACGTAATGCTCGTTCGGCAGACACATGAGAACGAAGCGCAGATCATCGACTCAGTGGTACGCCTCGAGGCCAGGTGCGAATGAGCTCAATCGCATGTTGACCAAAACGCAGAGTCGCGTGCAATGCCGGAGAATGGAGGTAAGGAAAGGCGAGTATCGGGTGTTTAAATCGTTTACGGACAGGTGGGTGAGCGCCGGGAATTGATCAAAAGGCAGCTCCGTCAGGAATTCAGTGTCGGAATCCCACAGGTCAAGATGAGTGAGCGTTCGAAATAGGGGGGCGGGCGGGGTCGACGAGGGAGCGATCTAAAAGGTGCGACAAACTGACAGAGAAGCGGTGCAATTTCATGGCTTCGAGAGCAGGGAGAATTTCAGGAACGGGGTGAGAGAATGTGAGATTGCGGATTCCACTGCAAAGTGAAAGAATACGCAAGCACAATTCTTTCAAATTTTTAGAATGATTCTCCCACTGGCAGTCGAGGAAGTTTTGCAAGTATTTCGCGAACTTGGAAGGATTTATCTCGATTACAAGACGGAGCACATCTGGATCCAGTTTCCAAGTGGGTGCGAGAATGAGGGTGCGGCATAGAAGTGGTTCTATCCTAGGCAAGAAGTTAGAGGCTTGGGGCTCCTCTGCAGGCTAAACCGACAGTTTACTACACACAGACGCGCCGTGCGACACGGACGAGTTGGGGCATCGACTGGGGAATTTCGATTGCCGCAATTTCAAAGATTTCTCGCTCAAGTTCGGGCGGGAACGCAGGAAGGATCGAAACGTTCATGAGAGGCAAACAAAAAAATGAATTACGACCGGGAATCCCATATTTATGGAATTTGGAGGTATTTGAAGTAGGATTCAACGTCTCACACATTCTCGTCATATTTCAACGTCCCTCGGCGCCGTACTTGGGAGATCATTTAGGGGGTCGAACACATCTAGTCTCTCCTAGACAGACGCTACAACCTGTGCCTCACATGTTGTAGTCTGTTACAGGGGGTACCCACTAAAAAAATCGGCTACACGAGGTCGGAAAAGAGACTAATCGGTGGGCTTGAACCTGATGACAGAATCACAAAATTTATGAATGCTATTACAAGAGTTAGGGCGCGTTTTTCGATATTTTTGTGATGCATCCATGTTTAGAGCATCAAATTAAAAGGCTCTTCCGGCCAAGTTTCTTCCTCCGGAGATCAGAAACGCGATGCCGAATATTGCCGTATGAGCCACGTGCCAGAGCGAGTATCTCGTTCCTTGACGAAGGAATAAAGGCAAAATATTCTAAACACCCAGTTATATTCAGACTCAGGGTTAAAGCGACTTCGTCTCTTCAAGTTCTTCATGGCGCAAAGCTCCAATAGCTAGACTAGAATTGAAAGTCCGACGATTGTGTAATAAGGGCAGGCAGACGTGGTAAACCACAAACTAGAACGCATCGCGATGCGGTGGTTCCGGGAGGTTAGGTGAGTCGCTTCATGCCCCTTTATTCACCCTAATATAGCATCCCGACAAAGTGAATATTGGCAGGGATATTGACACAGTCAGACTCGCTGGGACTCAAAATGACCTGGAAGGACGGATCTTGGTAGGCCAAGTCCGTATCTGCGAGCCCCAATCGTCAGTCAAACTCTGCGAAACTTGGAATGAAATTCCTGCTCACAGAAATTGAATGTTACCGACAGGTCTAACGGGTTCTGATTTTGTAACAGCACGGATCCAGCACCATTGGATGGTTCACCTAGGAGTAAGGCAACAATCAACAATATCAAGTTCAACGAAGGCTGATGGGGACCTACACTGGCCATCGGTGTACTCAACAGTTTGCAGCTGGGTACCAACACAGTTCGACGAACTGAAAAAGACCCCACTTTGCGCTGATACCGCGACGACACTCGCAAGGAAAGCAGTGATTTTGAGGGTGGAAACAACATGTTGAAACTAAGTTGAAAGTCTGCATATCGTGGACGAGCTTAAATACCTGAAGGTTCCGAATCCGACGCCCCACGCTCTTCCATATCTCCGTAGTAGGCCCCCGGTCACTTGCGGTTAGGTCGGCCACCCCATAAAGCAAATCAACGCTCGAAATCGCGATATTGGGGTCCGTTTTGTACGGTAAATCAGGTGGAAAGGTAAATCTGGGGGGTCGGAGAATTTTTTTTTGAGCAATTACGAGGTGTAGAGTCACCGGTGTGCAAAATTTCACCTCTACAGGGAGATTTTTTGGCCAAAATCGGTCCGAGATAAGGTCAATCAAGGTCCAAAGAGGCAAATTTCGTAAAGTAAATCAACGGCAATGTGGAGGCCAGAGCGGACCGACCTAAGCGTGAGTGATTGGGGCCTTCCGTAGCTCCCAATACAGTTCATCATTATCGGGCTTAGAGCTACCGTGGCACGGCTGTACATGTTTGATACGTGCCTAGCCCCGAGCCATTCTCTCGGAACCATTTGTAAGGGTCTTGGAATATTCCGGACATGCCCCTTACATGTACTAGTTAAATTTACGATACACTCCGAACTCTCCGCATTTTCACGACATTACTTATGATTCTCATCATATTTATCCAGATTTATCCTAGTTCATATTATTAGATTACTCATACTCCAATACTCTTGTACTTATATAGCACATGGTTCGTCGTAGTTCTCTTGGTCGAATCAACACCAGTTTCGGGATCCTTCTTCTCACTTGAGACTCCCTCTTTCTTTATTCTCTTTTCCTTTCCAGAGACTCCAGCTCCTTTCCCCTTTCGGAGTCCCTTGCCCGTTACCACCGTTGTCCCACATTCCAATACATCAACCACGCAAAAACAATGGGAACCAATGCTTTGATACCCGGGCGCCAGACTAGGTTCCGAATCCGACGCCCCGCGCTCTTCCATATCTCCGTAGCTCTCAATACACTTCGTCATTATCGGGCTCCAGAAGGGTACCCGCCGTGTAGTCTCGCTTGTCTAACTACGGTCGATTACGAACACAACTGGCGATACTTCCCAGCGTAAGCCACCTCGATGGCGGCCGTCCAATACCCAACCGTCCCGGCATTCCCTTAGCAACGCGATTGGGATGAAAAACGCCCTTCTTTTTAACAAATTCCGCAATGGTGACTTTTTTGAGTTTCTCGGAGCACTTCCCCAAGAGCACATTGATGGATAGGGCCGACGTATCAAGCGATGCTACGCGGTACGCGACTAGATCGTTAAGTTTCCCAGGCTTTGATCCGGCCGTGGTTGGAATTAAAGGTTCCAGTGGTAAGTACTTAGAGCAGATGAGAGGGAAGATGGAGCATTTACATAAGTACACACATTCAGGGTGTGAAATTGTCTTTGTTTGTCGGAATTTTCTTTCAGAACGATGCTCCTCGCTCCTCGTGTCAAGAAAAACATGTATGATACCAGGATCAAAGCAGGAAGTGCACGTTTCATATTGGCGCATTTGCAGCGGTCATTTGTTTTGGACCCTCTCAGAGCACTTCCCGAAGAGCACAAATCATCATGACACACGAGACCGCGCAGAACTAGTCGACTTCAAAATCGCGAGGGAAGAAATATAAGCTATTCAGAGGCCACAAACAGGACTATTCCCAAAATTGAGGGCAAATGTAGGCTCGAAACCAGCCTCAATAGCGGACCACGCACTTGAAAGATAGTCGTTCACAAGTGCTATGCTGTAGAGGCTGGAGTTTGATAAGCGTAGCGAACCTAGTCTGAATCTACTGGCACCGGGCTGACCTTGATTTCCCGCGATCAAATCGTGACTGCACGTGAATTCTCCCACAGGCCCAATGCGGAAAACACCCTCGCGAACCGTATCTGGGCAATATCTCAAAGAACAGTTGTGTAGTTTACGACATGAAGTGTCCAAATGAGTTCATTATAGCATTCAAATATTTTTTCCGGTGCAAAAGCATCATGATCAGGGCTCATTTATCAAGGTACCAGCTAAATTGCCGGTTTGGCTCCAAGCAAATCAATTTAAAGCTCAAACGTGCAGCGAAAAGCTCTAGGAAGTTTATGGCTGGTATTGACTGCGATTTGAGTCATCTATATGCTGATAGACAGTGCAGCACGGTGGAAATGGGGGTCTCGTCCCGATTCAGCCCGTGGGAGAGTTCACGTGCAGTCACAAGGTCTGGTAACACCGGTGCCAGTAGAATCAGACTCCATATTGAAGTTTATCGACTAATATAAACTTTGTAGAGTCTGGCTACGGGAGACTATAGCGAACCGTAGGTGCCTCGGAGTTTGAAAAATATGATGGACATCCGTTGGGATCAAGTTGGGATCTTTTAAATCGATTTTTGAGGGCCTTCTTTTGTAAAGGTCGAGGGAAAATCATTGTGAGACGCTATGATTTTTATAAGATATGGGCGAGTTATAAAGGACCTTGAGGCATTTTTTTCAGGGCTTTTTTGGGTTGTGCAAGCAGTGAGATATCAGTGATGGGCCTGCTTGAATTTTCAAACTCCGAGGCACCTACGGTTCGCTACGGTTATAAAGTCCTAACCTAGGGCAAATGAGAAGAGGAGGAAGAGAATCCACCGGAATATGGGACGGCACATGCTGTCAACATAGCCTCGGAACGCAGTGAAAGGACGCACCCTGCAGTCCTCGCATGCGGGCGGTTTTCTTCGTTTCATATTGCTAGTAGCGGTGTTTGAAATCATCGCTCCTGGATGTGAACTGTGACATATATAAGATGCAGGCAGGACCCAGTAGGTACATAGCCGTACATATTACTTGACCGAACTTAAGATCTACCGAAACTTAAGTTGCAAAAGCGGTCTGACTGCCAAGAACTTAAGGAAAGCTAATAATGTATTTGAGTTCCCGCCGAGTTCGTCCCAACAAACGAAATTGAGTCGGCGGCGCGCTGGGCCTGGGAAAGAGATGTCACCGCATGATATAATGAGCTCAAATGAGGAGAGGAGGAGAATCCACCGGAATCAAACCGGAATATGGGACGGCACATGCTGTCGACATAGCCTCGGAACGCAGTGAAAGCACGCACCCTGCAGTCCT
The DNA here is from genome assembly GCA_029282285.1 of Mycena rebaudengoi. Classification (NCBI taxonomy): domain Eukaryota; kingdom Fungi; phylum Basidiomycota; class Agaricomycetes; order Agaricales; family Mycenaceae; genus Mycena; species Mycena rebaudengoi. The sequence continues at coordinate 84,051 of JARJCX010000253.1, forward strand.
CGCATGCGGGTGGTTTTCTTGGTTTCATATCGCTAATAGCGGTGTTTGAAATCATCGCCCCTGGAGGTGAACTGCAGCCAGTGGGCTTTCATGTCCGTGAGAACTCTGGGAACTCTCCGGACTTGGAACGGTTATTGCCAAGGATGTGATAATATCGGCTCATTAGCGATCGCCGAGGAGCCCAAGTCACTTGCACTTGGCATTATAACTCTGGAGAGCGACCGAATGCATTTAACTCGCAAAGCATTCGGTGGTCCGTGATGCCGTGCCCGTTGGAGATGTCACACTGAGGCACGAAGCTCTCGCGGTCGACGATCTCAGGAAAGCCAAGGATAATCACGTAAGCTACAACATCGAGTGCTAACACAGCCAAACTGATCTGCAGTGTGGCCTCCACAGCTGCACCATGGGATACATGTTCAAAGTGCCAGTCCGACATCGGACATCATGAATCTCTAAATCATCAGATATCACGTCCATCTGCATCCCATATGTTCGCCCTGCTTTGATCATATCTGTGAAGTCTTTCCCCATCACGTCATCCCCCACTTTGGGTGTCCACGTCTGGAGGTACGTGTTCAGTCTCATCGCTACATCGACATTGATATCTCCGGCTTGTATCTTTTTCGCAAGGAGTTCGTTAGCAACGAAGCACCATAGCGGCCTGTCTTCACTGAAGTTTAGGTAATGGCTATTGCCTTGTTCCTGCTGACTATATCAAGTAGGTCTGTTCCACCCACATCAGCTGGTGCGGGGGGGGGGGGGGGGGGGGGGGGGGGGGGACAAGCGGAGTATGCAAGTGTACGGGAAGAGCTTGACTCTCCTCCCAGGAAAAAATCCCCGGTGTCCACCAGTCCACAGAAGCAGCACAACTTTGATATAAAGAGGAGACCGAGTCTTATTCGATTCCTCCTATATGCACTGATAAAGTAAAAAAACTCGCCAAATCTTTTGAAATGGCTCAGACCTGAGTGGAACGGGTGACTTTCACCTTGCAACCCCGGATGCAATCCATGGAAAGGAGATGCTGGACCATCCAGCTACTGAGCCATATTCCATCCTTTTGACCTTGAGTAAATCCCTTCCTGTTCAGCCTGTATTGTTGGCTAATTTAACTCATCACCACGGTCAACTGCAAATCTGCGTGTTAATAAAACTGGCATCGATGGCAGAGGTAGCACAATAAATGAATAAATAAGCAGACTACATACTGGACAAAATGCTATGACCTGGACATGACATGGCTTGCATATCGAGAACAGGTGGGTACGTGATGTCCAAATATATATATACATGGGGCTGCGGAAAGTTGGAGAGAAAGAACAAGTGACACACAAACCCTGTCTATCCAAGAACCAGGCTGTAATTCAAACTAAGACTCCTTGCCCCTTGTCCCCGAAATTGCCTAGTTGAGCCAATTGGTCTTCTTCCTCTTCATCATCCTCCGCAATGTATGTCTCCTCTGGAGCACTAACAGGCGCATGCAATTTTGGAAGGTGTTGGGGTCGTTCCTCGTTCTTGGGCGGGGCAGCGGGGTTGACCTCTTCCAGCTTTGCATCAATCCTGGTTATATCCTTCATCTGGGAAGACCTTTCAAACAGGGGTCAGGCTGTCTTCCACAATCCAACTGCCTTGATGACCTCTCCATGGTCTTGCAGGATATCTGCAATTCGAACCATGCAATCTGCCTGCCAGTGATAGACATCCATGAATGTGAATCCATCAAGAGCAACCTTGAATAGGCTGAGTGCTGTTTCATCATCACCTTTGGCAGAATAAATCTGGCCAAGGCATCGGAATGCATGCATTGTCTGACGCTTGTCCTTGCACTTCAATGCCAGTCCAAGGAAGGTCCCAGTCCATCGCAGTGTAGTTTGGATATCATTCATGTCAGTGGAAAAATCACTAAGTCTTTCAAGACCATGGAGTGCAAGTTCTGTTGAGATGTCCTGAGACAGTGCGAGACATTTTTCGATCATTTCTCTTGCAGTCCCAAGAGCCCCATCTCGAAGACAGAGTTCAGCAGCTACATAATCAGCTATCAAACTTGTTGCTTTGGCTATAAAGCCATATAATACTTTCAAATGAAACTGAGCCAGGTCTAGATTTTTGCAAATGTGTTTTGATTCGGCACCAGTAGCAATATCAATGCCAGCAATGTTCAAGTTTGCTGTGATGGCACTACATGAAGTTGGCTGGCAGCTGGATGCAATGATGACTTGAAGTTTGCGAGATTCCAGATACTCGGATTTGATGAGGTGGATCTCAGCCTGGTGATTGAGGACAAGAAGACCCAATATACTTTGTTGTTGACCACATGCAGTCAACATTTCCCTGGAAGTTTGCAGAAGCTGTTGAGCATGCCAATAGTTGGACAAATGCATGTGACATTTTGCTTGGAGGCTGAGAGCCCATGCTTGCATATAGATGTCCCCCATGTGCTCAGCACATCTATGTGACTCCTTGGCATGTGTGAGTGCATTCAAGGGCTTTCCAGTAAAAATCATGAAATCACACATGTTGTTCAAAGCACGTTGGCCAACAATGTTGGGGTATCCAATACTTTCTGTCAGACAATAGGCTCTTTGAGAATACTCGAGGGCTGCAACACAATCTGACTTTGCTCCCCAGAAGTAAGCTGCCAGAGCACAGTACCATCCAGCTGGTATATAAATTAGTCAGGTGAACACAATGACAGTGATTGTGTCTTACCCTGTTCCAGTGGATCTTTTGATTTGAAATGCTGAGTGTCTAGGGTGATGTTGCTATTGAAATCCAAGACAGGCAAATATCGAGAACTATTCAGTAGCTGAATAAGATATTCCCCAAAAATTGGATTGTCTTTCCAATGCAGCATTTGCCCTGAAAGCTGGAGCACAAGGGGCGAATATGTGGTTTGAACACGATCATAGAATTGATTGAGAAGCAGGATGCTCCTAAAGTTCTGGACAATATAAGTCCCCTCTTGTTCAAGCCCATCACAGAGAACAGTGTTGAAGTTCCCCAAATTCCGTAAAATTTGAGGGCATATATATGTTACATCAAGATTCTTGAATTGGTACCAAAGATCAAGAATGTGATAGAAGTGTTCCCGTAGTTTTAGCTTTGAGGGATTTGCTGGAGGATGAGTATGGAGGATATGTTCTCTTATTGGAACCAGAACTTTGAGATGTTGATCCTGGCCAACAAAGGCAAGGGCTGTTCGAATCAGAGTGGCCTTGCAAGCCAGAATGTCAGGGATTGGCGGTTTGGCCTGCACCAAATCAGCATCTGGAAGCCCATCTGGTAGCATGGACAGAATGCTGAGCAGCCGCTGAGCACCTGGGGTCATCCGAGAGCTTGTGTAGGACAACATGATGGAGATGTCTAGGCTTGATCTCTGGTCATACCCATCGGAAAGCATCCGAGTACTTTCCAATTTCCACCGAGAAAGTGCCTGGGCACATCCCTCAGAACCAGCAACACTGGCAATGAGGCTGACTGCCAGTGGAAGATTCCCAGTCAGTTCAAGGAGTTCTTTGATGCTACCGTCATCATGGCCATCATCAGTAACATCCATGAAGGTCTGCCAAGCAGCCACATTGGAAAGTGGCTCAAGAGGGGCCAAAAAAGGTCTGGTCCATTTGACTTTGGTTGGGTACTCGGCACCTCTGAGGGTGATCTACAACAAGTTTAAAATATTATCAGAAAAACTCGCAAACATCACCCACCATGACACCCAAGTGGAGGACATCGGTTAGAAGAGATAGAAACTCTTCGACTTCAGAGCGAGATACCAGGGATTCCCAACAAGTCTCCAGATTGTCAAGGACCAGAAGGGAAGGAGGAGCATTGGCAAAATAATGTGCAACTCATTTGGGCATGTGTGAGCCCTTCTCCAACCCAATATGATCTGCAATTGTTGCCGCGAGCTCAATGCAAGTGGGGCTCGAGTGGCATGGAACAAAGTATCGATGTGGATACTTGGCTTCCACCTGTTGATTATAGAGGGCCATGGTGGCGAGGCTGGTCTTTCCCATGCCGCCTGCACCAAGGATAGCAATGCAGGCTGAATCCTGGATCAGGATATTCACCACCTCCTGGAGCTCAGCTTCCCGGCCATGGAAAATTTGTGGGCAGGGTGGAAGTAAACTAAAAGATCCTGAGCTGTTCCAATATTTAACAAGACTGATAGTGTTTACAGTTTAGCTCACCTATTATTCCCTAAGCTTGCCAGAGTTCCTGTCACCTAACAACTATGAGCTAAGAACATCAATGGACATAGGTTCTACTTACTGAGGAGTGATCAGAATTGGTGAGGTCAGAGTCAGTCTCCAAAAGGGCAATAAGCTGTTCATGTTGTTCCTTTGCATCCTTTTTCATTTGCCCCATTTGGGACATGATTGAACCTGTAATTTGAGCCTGTAATGAATGTCAGTGATTTGAATATGCATTGGAATCCAATTTGTCTGATATACCTTGAAGATTTCAACCATCCTGCTGAGCTCCTGCTTGCACAACTCCAGTCTTTCTACAGCCTCAGGCTGTCTAAAAAGTCCCTTTATTTTCCCCAGAGCCCCTTTTTGTTGCCTATTGAGAACTGTGAACAGCTTTTCAAGTGCCCTAGGGTAATATATTAAATGAATGCAATGTCATCATCGAATGGTGCTCACTCTGTGAATTTTGTAATGTCATACAAGAGTGCTGTTGGGAGGACCCCTTTGATTTGTGAAGTTAAATGAAACTGGATAATGATACACAGGATTTGATGAATCTGCTCCATAATCTCAACATATTCATCCTTGTTCGATCTGGTCCTCTATTTTTTGGTTTAATATTGTCCTAATGGTCAGAGGAACCGGCTTACCTCAATACACTTCGAAATTGACAAGCACAATGCTGCAGTCGAGCCAAGGAAAGGCACTTTGGCTGTTTCTGCAATATTCTTGGCAGTAGTCGCAGCCAGGATGATATATTGGATGAGATTCTTGACATTTGCTGTAGTAGGCATGGTAGGCATTGTGACGGGGGGATGTGCAGTTGATCGGGGCATATATATATCTTTGACTGTGTTTCTTACGTGCATTATAAGCATGAGATAAATTAAATGACATGACGTGTCTGTTGACATTTCACACTGAAAATAGATCTATCTTTAGGTGCTATCTTTCAAATGTAGCAAATGACCTATTGAGATTCAATTCTGTCATTACAGACATGCCTACCTCGCCTCTCGCCACTGCACCAATATCAATCTGCAACCCGTGTTCGAGATCTTCTTCGATTACTAGTCGCAGCAGATGAGCCAGCAGTTCATTACAATTGTGAAATGGCACATGAGCTGAGGTGACGACATTTGGATAGATTGCATGTCAAAAATAGCACATAAGTACCCCAAAAGAACCTCGGTGGGTCGACATCTAGCCATATCCGCAATTATACGGCAGAGAAGGCCGCCCAGTCAAATGGCGGGTTACAAATAAGACTCCGACGTCAGAACGCACACCTGGCGACCGATTACTGACAAAACCGCGAGTCGCAATGCGCCCATAGGGAGGGCCAACATGCTCGACGGCCGGAGCAGATGGGGAAGACACAGGCAGAAGAAAAAGAGCTGTGAAGAACGAAGAATGAAGGGCTGCGCACCTGTAATAAAAACAGAGTCCAGGAAAATGTCTGGATAACCAAAAGAAAACCAAAAAAAAAACAGCGTTGAGAAAAATCATTCAAACCGCCGAGGACCAACATACCCCCTATGCGAGAAGGGAGCTCGCATGCACGGCGGCGCCCCAATTAAGAGAGAAGCTCCCAACACCCACCCTCCTGTTCAATCTCACACTCGTCCCCGCGTCGCTCTTCGCTCCCCCGCATCCTCCCCGAATACATCACCTCTGCGTCAAGCGCTCCACCCAATATTCGCTCGCCCCCGCTTGAAACGCTGAACGCAGATCGAACGGGTATACACGGAAGTGCGCGACGTCGGGAGGACGCAATCGCGTCGCAGGTTCGGCATACCGCTGCAGAGAACATCGCGCGGGGGAGGGGGGGTGCGCGACGAGGCGGATGACGGCGGGCCGCCGGTGACGGTGCGTGTGCCGGAGGGTACGCGCGTGGAAGGCTGGCGCACGGCGGATACAGTGAGGGAGACGGGCGGTGGGGCAGGCGGCGGCGGGCGTGAACGGGGGAGCGTCGGCTAGCGGGATGTCATGGTAGTATTCGTGTTCGTGCTAGTGCTTGTGCTGGTAAGCGTAGATGTAGCTGCAACAGACGTAGCCTTAAATGCGGAGTTACTCGCCAGTGAGCATTACCTATTGTCGAGTCGAACGGGGCCCTCCTGCGGCAATTGGCAGCTACTTTTCGAATTCTTTCCTGCAAGTGTGTGCCAGGTGTGGGCCGTACACAGGCCTTTTCTAATACTACCGACATGGTTGTTTTGTTGAAAAAAGATCGAGAAGCGGTGCCACACCACTGAGTTTCATAAGTGAACGACTTGAAGATCTGTCAACACAGGGTGCGGGGGAAATGAGGCAGGGACATCCATTTGAGAAAGACTGGAAGTAACAAGGAGCACGAGAGGGGGGGTGCAGGAGTCAAAAAGAAGAAGAAAAAAGCCAAATGGATCGGACGCCCGGAACTTGGCCTATCCCCGAGCCTTCGAACGGGGCCCTCCTGCAGAAGCTCCGAACATAATCTAGAAGAAATGCAGGTGCGCGCTCCGTGCGCTATAGACCGTTGAATATCAGATACATAAGGGGAGTTTTGTTGACGAGGAATGAGCCCAATGAGAGTCGAAGACAAGGGAGCAATCAAATTATCAAACGCCGCAGCCAAACCCGCGCAAACTCTTTCCTCATCGCGTCCTCCCGCCATGTCCGCCTCGACACCCTCCTACGCGCCGCCTACCATCCGCGCAATCACAACCCCGCTCGTCACGCGCGCTGCCCCGTCCATTCCATGCGCTGTGGCCCTGTATGTCCCGCTCGCCCAGCGCGTCCTGCGCCGCAGCCTCACGCACACAATATTCCTGTACACTCTTCTGTACTCCCTCGTGCATGCCTGGGCCTGGCTTTTTTTTTCATCCCAACAATACCCGCAATAATTTCACCGCGACGAGTGTTCTGCGGTAGTTGGGTATGGGCCTTTTTGGCTGGATGGGTGGCGTGCTGCCCGTGCTGCTGGTGCGCAAGGCGTTCTTGCTTCCTTCGCCGCGCGGGGCGATCTGGCGGCAGTGCTGGTTTCCAAGACACTGCGCTATGGCCCGTCGCTATTGGTCGTCGGCGGGTGGTGGCAGTGCGGAAAGTCTTGGAGCGGGGCGCGCGGCGCGAAGGAGAAGGCGCGTGAAGAGGGGTTGCGCGTCGGTTTTCAGTCGGGCGTGTCGGCGCGTGCCAGAGACCTGTGTCGTGGGTGGTGGTGCGCAAGGTCGTAGAGCGGGCGGCGCACGTTCGAGAACTGGCGGCAGTGCTGGTTTCCGAGTGGACTCGACACCTCGGCTCCGCCGTCCGAGGGTGAAGCGGGATGTGCGACGTGCCAGAGAGCGGGCGGCGGCGTCAGTGGGCCGAGAATAACGAAGGGGTGAGCGGTTTTCATGTCATACGTCGAGCTAGGTCGAGCTGGGGTGACTCGATGCTGCAGTCGAAGGCGAGCGCGGATCCTCCGGCGTGATGCCTACAGAGGGCTGCGGCGTGTGTGGCGGGTGGTGCGTAGGGTGGTGCGAGGGGTGGCGCGCAAAGGAAGGGGCGTGGAGGGCGGGTATGTTCCGGCGGGGTTCGAGAGATGCGCCTTACGCGATGCGTTTCGGTGCTTCACTCTGCACGACTCGCGTGTCGTGTTGCACAATTTCCATCGAGTGTTCTCATTCACAGTTCCCCTTCCAAATATGCTCGTCATTGTAGTTGAAAGCGCCCACGAGTGTAGGATTAAACTCCAGTACAGAACTATCAGCCAACGCGAAAGGTACACATGCTTCAAACTGCAGCACCCTTTGGGCCGCTCAGTCGCTGAAATCAATGTCCTCAGTCCATTATCGTGGGGCTGATGCGAAGCAAGAAGCATCAGCAGCCGTCAGATAACACACGGTTATAATTCCAGACCTGGTTGGATTTCCCCGCGTTTCCGTTTAGCAACGAATAGCTCCGCGCGGGCCCAGAAGTCTCTGCCTCTCTCGACGCCAACCTTCCAATCCTCGGTGTATTCGTCATTGGAAAGCCACATGAGAACGAAGCGCGGATCATCTACTGAGTAGTGCGTCTCGTTGCCAGGTTCGAATGGGATCATCTGCATGTTGACCAAAACGCAGAGTCGGGTGCAAAGGCGGAGGGTGGAGGTAAGGAAAGGCGAGTATTCGGCGTCTAAATGGTTTACGGACAGATGGGTGAGTGCTGGGAATTGAGCGAAAGGCAGCTCCGTCAGGGATTCAGTGTCGGAATCCCACAGGTCAACATGGGTGAGCGTTCGAAACAACGGGCGGGCCGGGTCGACGGGGGAGCCTTTTACAAGGTCCAACAAAACGACGGACAGCCGGCGCAATTGCATGGCTTCGAGAGCAGGCGTCATTTCAAAAACAGGGAAAACCAAGGTGAGATTGCGGATTCCACTGCAAAGTGAAAGAATACGCAAGGGCCATTCCTTATCAGCATGCTTGTTCTCCCATGCGAGAAAGTTCCGCAAATATTTCGCGAACTTGGCGGGGTGCTTCTCGACTGCAAGACGGAGCGTATTTGACCAAGGGGCTGTGACAATGAGAGTGCGATATGGAAGTGGTTCTATCCTAGGCAAGAAGTAAGAGGCATAGGGTTCCTCCGCAGGCTCAACCGACAGTTTACCACACACAGACGCGTCGTGCGACACGGACGAGTTGAGCATCGACTGTGGAATTTCAATTGCCGCAATTTCAAAGATTTCTCGCTCCAGTTCGGGCAGGAACGCAGGAAGGATGGGCGAGTTCATGAGAGGCAAGAGCAAGTCGTGTTGATGCCATCAATGGCATCATGTCACATCAATGGCGCACGTGTCTCCCGCCCCTGTTTGTGCAGACGCTTCGTTCTCCGACCAAGTGGTGGCCGTGAGGCCCAGAATCCCAATAAATTGGACAGCGGGAGAGAGCTCCAAGGATGCTCTCCGGCTCAATGCGGGGGCCCTGTTGCGGATACCCGAACATTGGCCCTGTATACTACGTAGTAATTACAATTATGACTGTGTTTACTGGACAAAAATGTCGTGCAGCTCTGTGCAACTCTGTTTTTGGCTATGCAACTCTATGCAGCTCTGTGCAACTCTGTGCTAGGTCGTGCAACTCAATGCAATCGCTGTGCAACTCAATGCAGTCGTTGTGCAATTCAATGCAACTCCATTGTGGTTCATATATTACAGTTGCTTTGAAAATTGCACAAGACTGCACAGGCATTTGCATTACGTCGCACAAGTACTTGCATAGAGGTTGCACAAAGCTGCACAGAGCTGCACAGAGCTGCACAAAGCTGCACAGAGTTGCACAAAGATATTCCCAAATATGGCAAATTAGGTTGAAATTCTCCCGATTCTAGGCCAAAAGAGGTAATAATAGTAGTTTACTGCCCAGCGCCCACCCCTTCCTTCTGTACACCGTACTGGCCATCCCATCCATTGACCCTATCCCACAACTTGAGAGACATGTCAGTGTGAAAAACCAGTGAAGCACGAATTCCCTGGAAATGGAGGTTGAAGTGGGTCAACCGCGCGGATAAGAAGAGCACCATATCTCCAGCGTGGAGATCCAATACCGTTCCCGCCTCGTGAAGAACCAGAGCACCCCCCACACAATTCCTGGTGAAGGGTATGACCACGCAATGGTCCTCATCATCCAGCTCGTCCGTGTGGGCGTCAGAGCAGCCACCCATGTTGACAACAACCCCACCATATGGTGCAAACGGGCACTTCTCATTACCAGGGAGAAATCGAATACGGGCGCTCAATTTTTCTACCAAGTCTAGACGATGGACAGAGATCTGAACTCAACCATCAGATATGAGTGGAGATAATGACAAAAAAAACGCACATTTTCCGCCAAGAATGACACGATGTCGGCGAGATTGCGTTTGAGGAGGTCGTAAGCAACTGGTTCCCTCACCATTTGCTCCAAAGGATGAGGAAGGCGTTGGCCATGATTGACCCGAGTAACCTTTTCTCTAACAACACAATCTGGGTGGGCGTCCTTGGGTGCTTTGGATCCCTGCAGCTTCAAGTCAGCACCATTCAGCTCGTAATACAACGACACACTCACATCCTCGGCATATCGATTGTAGACAGAGAAATGGATGGCTTCAAACGTGTAATCTTCCGCTCTTGAATCTGTATCAACTAGCCCATCTCCAAGTGCGGTGCTCAGCAAGGCAGGAATGGCGTCAATCTTCTCTCCGAGGACAGTCCTCATATGAGTGACCACCAGTGCCAACTGGACACCGTCTTCCGCTTCTATCGATCTCGTGTTTCTGAATAAAAAATTATCAACACTTGCAAGCTCAGAATGCGTCCAAAAAGAAATTACCCCTCGCAGATGTCGGTATCAATTCGAACGTACTTTCCTGCTGGTTTATGTCCGTCCTCATACATGGAGCTCATCTGGAAAATTGAGTGAGATGGGAAATTGAAAAGAATATTGAAAAGCGGCATACATTGGTCTGGTATTCCCCCAGGTCCTGCATGCGCGGAGCCTTCTCAGCGTGCTCACGGAACTCCGCAGTCTTTTCCTTCCGATTATATTTGTCAACAGGTGATTCGTATTTCTCTGGTAAGCGAACATTGGTCTTGATCGTTACGACGGGGGCAATTCTGGAGACTTTCGGAGATATCATCGGCTGTGATTTCAACAGATCCCAATGGGAAGAACGAGAACGCTGTTTGAATGAACTGCAAAATCTATTAACCAAGTCACAGCCAGAAAAAGCAGACTTACTTGTGTTCGAGCAGGTCTGTGAGAGCGTCGTTTAGCTCCAGGTTGGAGAACCTGATCTCGACATCCTTCAGCTGCATATGCGACTGCAGCTGGTTGAGCTTGTAAGCAGTCTTCCCAAATACGATCCCATCACGGAGCGCCTTGTTCTGATGAAGTCGTTGAATAACTGGGATTATGTATGCGATTACTGTTTCGCTCCATGTATCCCCAGCTGACATGGTTGGGTCAATATTCAAGTTGAGCTGAATACACGCACTACTCACCAGAAGGATCTCGCAGAGTGTTTGCGGCACTGTCAACGTCAGGCCACAATACCGATCCAGCCCCAATTTTTGTTCGAATACCCAAGGCAGCTATCAAGATCAGGACGTAAAAAGTGCCTGAATACGCAGTTGGCCAACACAAGAGGAAACAATAGGAACTAAAACTCACCTCCGCCCGCAAAAGCCAGCAGCCTCGTTCCTTGCTGCTTGTAAGTAGCCAGACTGGAAGCCGCAATTCCCGCCGCTTTTGCGATAGAAACATCTGGTTTGGTTGATCTAAGGTAGCATTAGCCAAGAACCTCATCTTCTACCAAAAATGACCTTTGCAATGCCAGGCGCAATTGAACCAAAGCCATGATTAGGTCGAACTCGTTCCTGGCATGTTTTACATGGGGACGGTGGCAGTTTTTAGCCATGGTGACACAAAAGTCCTCGCCGACTTCAACGTCAACAGAAGACGCCTCCGCCTCAGGGGATGGGGCTCCTGCTGGTTTGCACAGTTGCGCAACCAGCAGGTCTACACTGGCCTGACCTTCCTCTGTGTGCGCGGCTGCTAGGTAGGCTAGGAGCTGCCCTCCCTGGGCTAAGGCTTTCCTCGGCCTCTTTGCCACTATAAAATCCCCGCGACTGCGGTATCAACTTCAGTAATTGAGAAGAAATGAAACACCGTGTCTGCTCACTCTCCCTTTCTCTTTTTACCAACGTCGACATATTCACCGTCCTCTGCAGGCTCAGACCCAGTATCACCGAGCTCAGACCCAGTATCCCCAGGATTGGGCGTCCCAGAAGCCTCGGAGGCTGCTCCACCCCGCAATCTGGAAGGACATGGCCTACCCCCATTCATGGCTGCCCTCGCCCTTTCACTTGCTTTGGCGTGCTTGTTACTCAAGGCATTCTTCCTACCTCGTGATGACGCATTCGCCTTTCTCTTGTCACATTTTCCTCCGCCTTTAGCCTTAGCCTTGGCAGCAGCAGCCCGCGTAACGGCACCACCTCTGAGGCGAACAGAGACGGAGTTATTGGAATTGGGCAAATAAGCGTCATTATCACTAGAATTTCCTGCACCGAGGTTTTTTCCAGTAGAGGAGCTGCCAAAGGTCTCGGCAGTGTGTGAACCGTCTGCCTCAGCAGTCACGGGGGAGGGAGAGGCCGATTCTGAGTGAGATCTGACGAGTATATTTCTGAAGTTTTTGAGAGCAGGCAGGTTTTTCGTGTTCCATTGGGGGAATTCAGCTAGCAGAGCCTCTACAAGCGTTGCGGGAAGGGATACTCTCGCTCCTGGATCCATAGAAAGAGCCGACGCGGAGGCAAAAGGCAAGATCGCGGAGGCAAAACCGTCGGGTGTCACGTGTCACGCGTCACATCGAGCTCTCCATGAATAGGCGCCCGTCTGCCTTTCTCCTACTCGCTAGACTAGCCCACGCCTTCGCCTCAATGCTACGCCATCCCTCACCACGTTCAAGCTTGAGATGGAGGCACGCACACGGCCGGGCTCTGCGCTCACCCGGCTGGGCTGCGTGCGTGGGGCTGCTGGACATGCGGCCAGCGTCGCGCTCATGGTGTACACGCAGAGTGTGCCGCCGGGCGTGTATGTGTTTCCGAGCATGGGGGCACGCGCGCACGCAAAACCCTATCCCAACGTCGGTTCTCTTCCCGGACTTTGTGTGACTAGAGGCATTAAATTGTAAGGGGCTCTTTTTTCGTCCCTTTTATTTGAGTCCCGCAGTCTTTCTCGATACTAATCAATAGCTTCTCTAGCTCACTTGTCCAGCCCTCCCGCGACGTGCAAGCACCGGCGCCGCATGATTCGCGACGATGCATCCGACTCTGCCGCCATCCGCACCACGATCCATACCCATTCGCCGCGGCACGACTGGACACAATGTAGAGACTACCTCATGAACGCGGATATCCTCAAACGTGCAGATTGTTTTTTCTCACAGCTCCTCGCGAGACCCAGGTGGCTGCGGCCCTGGATCGCTAGTCCTAGACATCAGGTACGCCCTTCTCCGCTTTCCCCTCCTGCCTGTCACCCGCACACACCGCTAACCGCTCCTTTGTTTCTTTGTCCAGCTTCCTCTGTGCAGCTGTGCGGTGCGCCGATCGAGAGCGAGAGCGAGCGTTAGAACACAAACGCGTGAATGCCCATCTCCGCGTACTCCATGCGCATCCACGTCATCCCGGACCGACATGCTTTGAGCCCTCGCCCACCAAGACGCATGCATTGACTCGAGCGCGACACGCCTTCCGCAGCCCGAACTGCCCCCCCGGCATCGCAATTCTGGCTTTACGACTCGCATGCGCTGCCGATGGCGGCGTGGACTCGAAGCTGTGCCCCACACCCCGCGCGCGTCTTTCTTCCCCCGCCCCAATTTCGCTCGCGAGAGCGGGCTTGAAGACATATGCACATGCGGACCTGTGCACCTTGTGCCCGTTTTTTTTGCTACCCCGGCCCGCCGCGGTACCTTGCATGCCAGGCGCGCGCGCGTCGAAGGGTAAGCCCGATACGAATCGATGCGCATGAGTGGAGACGGCGTACGCGTATACAAACCGCTGCCCGTGCGACTCGAGACGGCACAAGCTGCATGCAAGCGTCGCGGGCGCGGTTTGCTGTGAGAGCGAGTCCGAAGACCCCCCACGTTGCGTGCCAGCGTGCAAGCCACAACGACGCCGCGCACGACTCTAGGCGGGTCCCGAAGGCGTTCCTCGCGAGCGAGCGCGCCAGCAGACTGGGCACGGTGCGAGCACGCCGCGCCAGTGCAAGTCGATACGAGGCTGCGAGCAGAGTCCACAGACTTGCCGCGGGTGCTCGAGTCGAGCGTACTTCCCGAGCGTGGCCTTGCAAATGTGGGCGCGAGCGCCGAGTGCACTTCGAAAAACGTGGGCGTAGGCGGTACTACAGAGTCGGACTTACCTTGTGGTACGCCCTTTCTCGCCTTCACATGCTGCCGCACTGAATTTTCTGTAGAAATCGAGTTAGTTGTGAGTGTGAGCTGCGAAGAATAAGACGTACCGGTGAGGTGCATGCCAATTCTTTTTTTTTTTTTTTTGGGGGGGGGGGGGGATGGAGCCCATTCGGGGCTCACCGACGTGCGCGAGATCGAGCCGTACTGTGACTACTCCGCGAAGGCGTAGGCCTCGGCAGCTAGAGGCCGCTCCGAGCCGCTCCGAGTCGGCTGCCGCAGAACGCAGCATCTGCGCACACGGCGCCGATTCGAAGGGAACGTGCGGGATTGGGCGCGAGACAAGACGGAGAGAAGAAAGAAAGTAAGGAGGGCGACTCACCAGCGTGAATGCGTGTCATGAGAGGGGGGCACCACCCGGTGCCCGCGTCGGGAGTTTGCTCCCCACAGCCACAATGGCGCTCCCCTGGGCACCCTTTGCTCGGAGTGCGCTCACCAACGCGCCCAGGACCTCACGCGTCTACTTCCTCTCCTGTAGGACGGCATCATCCCAGCAACGCGGTTGCATGTGCGTATTGCGTGGATTTTGCCCCACCCCACGGTCATCGCCCCCACGGGGCTCGCGCCTTCCCCACCGACGAGCGCTGCACGCGTTGTTACTCCCCGCGGCTCCGCTGCCGTGCCTTGCGCGTTTTTCTTTGCTGCGCGCCGGTACCACGGATATGGGACCGGCGATTCGTGCGCTCGCTGGCGTGCGCTTACCCACCCACACACTTTTTCCCTCTCGCTTGGGACGGCAGCATCCCAGCCTCGTGTAGCGCATACTTTCGTCCACTGACGCGTTGTTTGTTCCTCAAGGCTGCCCGCCTCTGTGGAGGGTATTTATAGGTGCGTGGGAGGCATCGCCGGCAACTCGTCTGGACTCCAGCAGGCGAAAAACATCGAGGAGCCTCGAGGGGCAGTCCTAAACCTGAGATAGAGCGGTTAGATGAAGGTATTTGAGCAAGAATTGAGAAAGAAATACTTGCCTCTGTGCAGCGTAATTATAGGTGCATGGGAAGCATCGCCGGCGACTCGTCTGGACTCCAGCAAGCGAAAAACATCGAGGAGCCTCGAGGGGCAATCCTAAACCTGAGGTAGAACGGTTAGATGAAGGTCTTTGAGCAAGAAATGAGAAAAAAAAAACACCCGCTTTTGTGGAGGGTATTTATAGGTGCGTGGGAGGCATCGCCAGCAACTCGTCTGGACTCCAGCAGGCGAAAAACATCGAGGAGCCTCGGGGGGCCGTCTTAGACCTGAGATAGAGCGGTTAGATGAAGGTATTTGAGCAAGAATTGAGAAAGAAATACCTGCCTTTGTGCAGCGTAATTATAGGTGCATGGGAAGCATCGCCGGCGACTCGTCTAGACTCCAGCAAGCGAAAAACATCAAGGAGCCTCGAGGGGCAATCCTAAACCTGAGGTAGAACGGTTAGATGAAGGTCTTTGAGCAAGAATTGAGAAAAAAAAAGCCCGCCTCTGTGGAGGGTATTTATAGGTGCGTGGGAGGCATCGCCAGCAACTCGTCTGGACTCCAGCAAGTGAAAAACATCGACGGACCTGGGGGGGCGGTCCTAGACCTGAGATAGAGCGGTTAGATGAAGGTATTTGAGCAAGAACTCAAGAATAAACATATGAGTTTGTTCAGGGCATTAATAAACTGAGCTATACAGCTGCAGAAGCGATGCCGCCGATTCGTCTCCGTGAAACAGGTCAAAAAAGGTGGGCAGGAGGCTCGAGGATATCCGGGATGTGAGGTACAGGCTTTGCTTGGACTGATTTGACCAAGAACCGGAGGAGAAATATACGACTTTCCAGCGGACGAGAAACGTGCATTGCACTGGAGCTAGCCCAAGGAGGGCAGGGCACTATCAGCTAAAGGCGGAGCCTGCACAGATCCTCGTAGTCGCTTGAATGCGGAGCTGTGTGTGGCTGGGTAGAAAGACAGTGAAGGAGAAGAACAAAGACTCAAAAGTTGATGCCGCTCGGCGCTAATTCATCGGTCGCTCGATGGTTTAGCGCCCATATTCAGTCAAAGACTAGATTTATTCGTGGGGGATCGTATTTACTTAACTAAATTCGATTAAAATCCCTGCCCTTCAAGGAAGTCAGCTTGGACATCCAGACATCGAAATCCGTAATGACGGAGGCGTCCAGCAGGGAGCAGGGCTCCAGCAAGACGTTCTTGAGCCAGTCATTCAAATAAAATTCGACGCTCTGAGAGCAAGTGTGCCACGAGACAGTCGGCTCTCTAAACTCATTCTCCTGATTCAGGAGAGAATCGCGTACATCGATCTAGATGATTGAGAGTGTGAAAAAGGATTCTCGCTCCCACAAGTGACCAATAAATAACCTACCCTCAATTGGGCGCCGTGGATGGGAATCATTTGGACTTCGGTGAGAGAATAAAGGAACATTGTGCTTCGGATTGTGGTGCTGTCGCTGTCCTGCCTGTATCGCTCGTGGGAAATGATTCCTTCCTTTGCTCGAAGATCAGTTCCGAGTAGCTGAGGAGGGAAGCCCCTCCCTCTAAGCCATCGAAAAAACCTCCATCGAAAGAGTCTCATCATCGACAAGGAGATGTGCTTTGCCTCGGGTGACTGATACTCAGACGTGGTGTCCAATACAATGTTGAGCCTGGATATGAGTTGCTCAGGGTCCTTGATACGCCGGTCGTAAAAAGCCGCTATCATTTTTGCGCATTTGATGGGTGTGGTCCAGCACTGAAATAAAAAACAGTGAGCTGCTAGATCACTTGTAAGAGGCGACCCTTACATCGCCAGTGTCCATCATATTATTGAGCTTGATCTTGAGGCCACAGCGGAAAGTGATAAACTCGTTATGCTCCCAGGGCCGCATATTGCCCAAAAAATAGGCGTATATAACACGGCGATGAATTTGTGCATGCGTTTCTTCAGATCTGGGGCTGGTGAAGACGAGAATCTGTGAAATAGTGGGAGATCAGAAATGGTTGGTAGCCAGCTTTACGCAAAGAAAATAAAATACGTTAGCTTCGCCAAAAATAACAGCCAGTTGGAGCCCTTTATGATTCTCGTCCTTCCCAGGATTCTGGAGATTTCCAGTGACAACGAAAATATCCTCCGCCTTTATGTTGTACCAGGGCTGGAGGGTATGGGCGGTGGGAGGATCGAGGTGGTTGATGTAAGCAAGTGAGAGCTCTTCAACGCAGTTGGAAGACTCCGTTTGCGTCGCCAGAAACAGCACAAAAGGACACAAAGGAAGAGGGGCGACACCAAGTTGGACCATGCAAAGGATGGCGCACCGGGCATCAACAAAGAACTCTTTGCATCTTTCGGTATCAGCCAAATAGGATTCTGCGCAAAAGGTGGGGCGGTGGAAAGTGCCACTGAGCGCCCACCGAGCCTGTTTAGCATGCTGTAGAATGGCTTCTGGATCGGTGTCTGGACCGGCTATCCGCAGCGATACACCATTGGTGAGCACGGCTCTCTCAGGGCCATCACCATGAGCCAGCGTGGCCTGGTGATCAATGTTGCCACTGGAGGAAGAAATTCAGAGACCTTTTGGGGGACTCGATCTAGGGACTTACATGGAGTAGGTAGCCCCTGGAGCGAAATATTGGAGATCCGAAGGTGCAGCCGCAGATTCCCCACACACGACTTCAGATGGCAGGACAAAAGGCGTACCGAATTCCTGATGACGGATCGCGCTGAAGATGGCGAGATTGAGGGCCTCCACTGAAGGCCCTGTGAGAGAGATGGAGGTTGTATTGTCCCTGACGTAGCCACGGATTTCCGTGCGCCACTGGCTGATATCAAGAGGGGATCCGCGGCGCCACTCCATGAGTGGAGGAATGGGTTCAAGGACCATAGGCGGTGAAGCCGCCTTTCTGACCACGGCGATCGCTGTAGGAGTGATCTCTTGCTTGACCTGGACATTTGTGCGAGGAATTATATCCAGGGGCATAAAGTCCGAATCGTCGCTTTCAGTAGTGTCTTGAGATATATCCTGCAACTTGTGAGTGAGATGCAGATAAATGGCGGCATGGTGTAGCTCCCACAATAGTTTCGACGTCGCTGTCTGGCAAAGTACGCCGCCTGGTTGGAGGCCGTGAGTCATGATCATGCTCCTAATGCATATGTCTTAAAAAAGTGTTTAGGATATACAGGAGACAGACCACCCGGGAGCGTTTGCGGGGCGCCCCATCTCCTGTGCAGTTTGGGAAGCACTTGGGAGTCAGACCTTCCATGAAAGGTAGCTCCGCCCAGACCCGCCAGCCAAAGCAGCGGTGGCATGAGCCTACTGCCCATGTCGACATGGGTTGCTCGCGGTCCACTGGGGTTGTGGGGCCCCGGATATTACCAAATTTCGGGCCTGCTGAGGGTAAGGAAGGATTGCGATATTACTGGGCGCTCACGTACCAATGAATGCAATATGGATCTCCTTGTTCTCTGGGTGGGGGATTCGCTTAGACACTGCATGCAAGACTTCCTCATTGAACAGGCGCCCGAAGATGGAGTAAGGGGTGAGAGCTCTGTTCTGCTGCATATTGTTCGACTTCACCTCCAGCAGGTGCCAGGGCAGGCTGGAATAAGCGTCTCCAGCAACGGAGGCAGGGGAAGGGTCCTTGGTTATACCGAAGTTATGGCGATCTAGGTGTTCGTTGATCTTTGAATCCAGAAGTTGCCAGATGGGAGGAGAATTGTTGGCGTGTACTGGTAGAACGATGTCGAAAGAGAGATCCCAGCGGCTGAGATACCGAAGAAGAGGTTGGGTTTCGCGCATGGTATGAAAGCGATACTCTGGGCTGTCATTTGTCGGCTCTTCTCCCTCGCCGTGCTGGGATGTGGGCGCACTTGAGTACAGAAGCAGGGGCAGAGAAATGGCTTACCGTAAAAGGCAGCAAGCAAATTAGATAGGTACGTTCACCAAGAGCACCATCTTTGTGCGAGCCTTTCTTGAAAGGGTTTTTGACTGTAGTACTTCGTTTGACAGGTTGGCCTTGGATGCCGGAGGGGCCGGCGATAGCAGCATTGGCAGTGCGGACCGTTGGACGGGTATTGGTATGTTGAGGAAGATTGCAAAGCCGGCTCTGCTCCCTATCTTGCAGAGTGCCCCTATTAGGGACGGGGGGGACAAAGTCTCCGATAGGGGGAGGGACGAAGTATTGAGATGATGGAGGGGGCTGGAATGAGTGGCGATAGATCTGAGCCGGAGGCGCAAGACGGCGATCAGGATCAGGGTCTGGCTGCCGGGGACGGGCAGGGTGGCTGAAGCGAAAAAGATTAGAAGTGGTAACTGGCCAACAATAAAATTGGCTGACGCATGGTCTAGGGGAACGTGGTGGGTCCAGGGACTGCTGCATCTGCAAGAGGTGGTGGGAAGCCAAAGTGGATATGTTGGCTGTAAGGGATTGAAAAGATGAGGGAGAAGAGCGCTCCAGAAGGGACTTACGGCGTTAAACCCAAGACAGTGTCCATCCACCGTTCCTCCCCTCCTCATGGCCGCATTAGGATCTAAAAGGGAGGAGTGCACGCTGTACGGGTGGGTGCATGCACAAATATCTTGTTCGTTTGAAGGCTGTGGTTGCCTTGACATCAGTCCTGAGACAAAAATGGGGGTGAGTGGTGCTTGCCTGTGTGGTCATTTGTCCGCCAGGGAAAAAAATTGCCGTTGTACAGGGGCATTGGGTGCAGGCCCCACGGGCATCGAGAGGAAAACTCATAGAGAGGGACAGAGAAGATGCGATCACACTGTGTGAGGATTGGCAGTCACAAGGAGGACCAAAGATAAGTTCTTGACAAAATTTGCGGAGTAGACAGGGGCTTTCAAAGTTTGATGCAATGTTGTGCATTACGTTGTGCAATCTTGTGCGGTTGTGCAACCTTGTGCAGCATGTGATGTGATGTAATGCAGTGCGATGCATTGTTCTTGTGTGGTCGGAATTGTGCCTCTTTATGCATCACTATGCAATTGATGTGGTCGAGGGCGCACAGGGCTTGTAATGGAGCTGCACAGAGTTGCATTGAGGTTGCACAGCAGTTGCACAAGGTTGCACAAGGTTGCACAGAGGTACACAGAGTTGCACAGCCAAAACAGAGTTGCACAGAGCTGCACAACATTTTTGTCCAATAAACACCGCCATATACAATAGCAATATAAAATTATGTGGCCCAGACTATGAATGCGGTCATGAAAATTGAAAGCGGATATCTAGTTGGAAATGAAAGTGATCAGTGAAGGGTGGGAGGGAGGCCAAAGAAAAAAGTGCGTAGCGGTGGATGAGGGCAGCTTGCCCTGTGTGCGGACATGAGGGATCGAGACAAGAGAAAATCTGATCTCCGAAACGGCCGCTGTGCACAAACCCTATTCGTCCCGATCACTCGTGCCTCGTTCACGGGAGAACGCCAACTTTCCGTCTTCATACCTCTGCCAGCTGCTGGGTGTCGATCTAGCAAGGAAAGAGCTCTGTGAAATTTCCAAAAGTTATAACTCGCTGCTCTTGATTTCTCTCCCGCTTCTCTGTTGCCCTCCACTTATGTGTCCTGTCGATCAACCTGCCACGCACTGTGGATGTCCGACAGTTCGGGCTCGACTCGATACAAGAAATTTGAACCCTTGTCAGCTCCAAGCACAAAACTATTTCCTGCAATTTGGAAAATTCACTTCCTCTGGCTGTCTTCTCGCGTGCTCGGCGTACAAAATAACCACACAAGAAATGTAGACATAGTTGCCACAAAAAATTAATTACAACCGGGAATCCCGTATTTGTGGAATTTGGAGGTATTTGAAGTAGGATTCAACATCTCACACATTCTCGTCCTCTTTCAACATCCGTCGGCGCCGTACTTGGGAGATCATCTACCGCCTCATCCCGACACTTTGAATATTGCTAGGGATATTGACACACTCGGACTCGCCGGGACTCAAAATGACCTGGAAGGACGGATCTTGGTAGGCGGCCAAGTCCGTATCTGCGAGCCCCAATTGTCAATCAAACTCTGCGAAACTTGAAAATGAAATTCCTACTCACAGAATGAGAATGTTACCAATGGGTCTAACGGGCTCTGATTTTGTAACAGCACGGATACAGCACCATTTGATGGTTCACCTAGGAGAAAGGCAGCAATCAACAATATCAAGCTCAACGAAGGCTGATGGGGACCTACACTGGCCATCGGTGTACTCAACGGTTTGCAGCTGGGTACCAGCACAGTTCGACAAACTGAAAAAGACCCCACTTTGCGCTGATACCGCGACGACACTCGCAAGGAAAGCAGTGAGTTTGGGGGTGGAAAACAACATGTTGAAAGTAAGTGGAAGGACTGAGTATCTTGGGCGAGCTTAAATACCTGAGGATATGCCCCACTTGGGACTCGGACAAACACCGCATTCAGCGCCTAACTAGCTGACCGATTTGGGAGCTCTGGAGCTGTTGGTGGCTGAGCTTAGCTGAGGCTATGTCTCGGCTAGCTCTCGGCTGATTATGAGCACAACTAGCGATACTTCCCAGCGTCAGCCACCTCGATGGCGGCCGCTCAATGCCCAACCGTTCCGGCGTTCCCTTAACAATGCGACTGGGATAAAAAACACCCTTCTTTTCAACAAATTTTGCAATGGTGAGTTTTTTTTTTTTTTTTCGAGTCTCTCGGAGCATTTCCCAAGAGCACAGATCACCATGACACTCGGAGCATTTCTTGAGGAGCATAAATCACCATGACACACAAGTGCACGTTTCATATTGCGGTCCTGATCTAACCTAAAAAGGTGAGCCAATTGGGGATGAAAAAGATGCATGGCAGCTGCCGCATCGACGACCCCCCAATTTGGAGTCGACGATCAACATAATGGGCAAAAAGACGACGGAAACACGGAATCGGCGGGAAAAAGAGCAAGGTCACGTTTCAAATCGTAGATTTTGAGGGCCCAGTTTCTCGCCCTACCGAGGGTAACAAGAATGAGACTGTACGACCCTGTAGGGGAGCAACGGTCACGGTCACGATGGGGCCGTTGCGTTGCTTGTTTTTGGAGGGGTCACGGTCACTGTGGACTTGTTGCCTGAAAAAGATCGTGACCTTTGAAAATAAATGGTCAAAAAAATCCCAAAGGCTTAGAAAACATTTGAAAGGGGCCTAGTGCAGGTATATGTTCTCCATTACCTTTTTGGAGTCCTGAAACAAAATTTATAACAAGCTGAAAGTGCCAAACAAAAATTATTTGGTTGCCTCTTCAAGCAACGGTCACAATCGCAGTGCCTCCGTTGCCTCAAAATGAGGCAACGGACATGTCACGGTCTTCAGGCCGTTGCTCCCCTACAGGGTCGTACAGTACTGTGTCGGCATGACCTTGCTTGTGCGATTAAAAAATATCCGGACCGCGGTCACTCCAAAATCGCGCTGGAGTCATTATTTCATAACATAATGGACTCTCCGCCGGCTGGGCACTCTCTTCTGGTCCTTAGGACGAATTGGCGCGAGGTAGTCGGGATGGATGCACGACTTTCACTTCGCCGGCCGTTGGGAGCTAATACTGCTATTTAGTTTCCGTCCCATAGAAAAAAGAATCAGAACCTCCAAAATATGGATGCAATGGCGCAACTCATTGAGCAGAGCCCGTAGAACCGTCTAACGGGGCACAGCGCGCAGTCTTATAGTCTCGAATGCTGCGCTCATTCCTGACTCTTGTTGAGATTCCTGTTTTCTTTGCTTCTTAAGGAAACAATAAATCTATTGAGGCGATACACTCAGAATTCTTGCTGAGATTTAGTGGCTCGATGGTGATGAGCTAAACTTTGAAGCCGTTTGGGTAAACAAAATTACGTGTCCTGTGGAACGTTACGGAACTGAGGGTAAAGCGGATCAAGCCGCGTGGGAGATCTGTGGTGCCATTAATATTAAGAGTTTGGTGGGAGTACATACAACTTTAGTAGCATAGTCATTGGGTGATGACTATTGATGGCACAAATACTTATTGATGGCGTGAATGCCTATTGATGTTCAATTCCCCTTTAGGCAATGTGCCTCACACTCAGTTTAAACAGTGGAATTCACATCAGTTTTCCTTCATTTGCGGTAGTGGACCAACCATTCAATGCCCCTCCCCTCCCTCGCTGCGCTCAGGGGGTACCCCAAGCTGGGGCATTTCAGGTTGGCACACTAAAGCCTCGTTCTGCTTAAATAATGTCCCTTAACATTCACTCTAATCAATCCGAACCCGAACCCTAACCAAACCCTAACTCTAGCCCATATAAACCCGCATCCGCTTGCCCTAACTGCTCGAAAGTGGAATTATTAAGCTAATACAGATAAATTGATGCCATCATATGCAGTTGATGTGATAGGCATTCGCGCCATCAATAGGCATTGGGAAGCCATCAATAGGCATCCGAATGCCTATGCTACTAAAGTTGTCGTGCCTCGGCGCAAAGGCTCCAATAGCTAGACTAGAATTGAAAGTCCGACGATTACGTAATAAGGGCGGGCAGGCGTGGTAAACTACAGACTAGAACGCATCGCGATGCAGTGGTTCCGGGAGGTTAGGTGAGTCACTTCATACCCCTTTATTCACCCTAAAATGCCATCCCGACAAAGTGAATATTGGCAGGGATATTGACACAGTCAGACTCGCTGGGACTTAAAATGACCTGGAAGGACAGATCTTGGTAGGCCAAGTCCGTATCTGCGAGCCCCACTCGTCAGTCAAACTCTGCGAAACTTGGAATGAAATTCCTACTCACAGAAATTAAATGTTACCGACAGGTCTAACGGGTTCTGATTTTGTAACAGCACGGATACAGCACCATTGGATGGTTCACCTAGGAGAAAGGCAGCAATCAACAATATCAAGTTGAACGAAAGCTGATGGGGACCTACACTGGCCATCGGTGTACTCGACGGTTTGCAGCTGGGTACCAGCACAGTTCGACAAACTGAAAAAGACCCCACTTTGCGCTGATACCGCGACGACACTCGTAAGGAAAGCAGTAATTTTGAGGGTGGAAAACAACATGTTGAAAGTAAGTTGAAGGTCTGCATATCGTGGGCGAGCTTAAATACCTGAAGGTTCCGAATCCGACGCCCCACGCTCTTCCGCGTCTCCGTAGCAGGCCCCCGGTCACTCATGCGGTTAGGTCGGCCACCCCATAAAGCAAATCAACGCTCGAAATCGCGATTTTGGAGTCCGTTTTGTAAGGTAAATCAGATGGAAACGTCCCATACTGCGTCCGCCATAAGGTAAATAAGGGGGGTCGGAGAATTTTTTTTTGAGCAATTACGAGGTGTAGAGCCACCGGTGTGCAAAATTTCACCTCTACAGGGAGATTTTTTGGCCAAAATCGGTCCGAGATAAGGTCAATCAAGGTCCAAAGAGGCAAATTTGTAAAGTAAATCAACGGAAATGTGGAGGCCAGGGCGGACCGACCTAAGCGTGAGTGATTGGAGCCTTCCGTAGCTCCCAATACAGTTCATCATTATCGGGCTTCGAAGCTAGCCGAGAGCTACCGTGGCACGGCTCCACGTGTTTGATACGTGCCTAGCCCCGAGCCATTCTCTCGAAACCATTTGTAAGGGCCTTGGAATATTCCGGACATGCCCCTTACATGTACTAGTTAAATTTACGATACACTCCGAACTCTCCGCATTTTCACGACATTACTTATGATTCTCATCATATTTATCCAGATTTATCCTAGTTCATATAATTAGATTACTCATACTCCGATACTCTTGTACTTATATAGCACTTGGTTCATCATAGTTCTCTTGGTCGAATCAACACCAGTTTCGGGATCCTTCTTCTCACTTGAGACTCCCGTCCTTTCCAGAGATTCCAGCTCCTTTCCCCTTTCGGAGTCCCTTGCCCGTTACACCGTTGTCCCACATTCCAATACATCAACCACGCAAAAACAATGGGAACCAATGTTTTGATACCCGGGCGCCAGACTAGGTTCCGAATCCGACGCCCCACGCTCTTCCATATCTCCGTAGCTCTCAATACACTTCGTCATTATCGGGCTCCAGGAGGGTACCCGCCGCGTAGTCTCGCCTGTCTGACTACGGTCGATTACGAACACAACTGGCGATACTTCCCAGCGTAAGCCACCTCGATGGCAGCCGTTCAATACCCAATCGTCCCGGCATTCTCTTAGTAACGCGATTGGGATGAAAAACGCCCTTCTTTTTTAACAGATTTTCGCAATGGTGATTTTTTTTGAGTTTCTCGGAGCACTTCCCCAGGAGCACATTGATGGATAGGGCCGACGTATCAAGCGATGCTACGCGGTACGCGACTAGCTCGTTAAGTTTCCCAGGCTTTGATCCGGCCGTGGTTAAAATTAAAGGTTCCAGTGGTAAGTACTTAGAGCAGATGAGAGGGAAGATGGAGCATTTACATAAGTACACACATTTAGGGTGTGAAACTGTCTTTGTTAATCGGAATTTTTTTTCAGAACGATGCTCCTCGCTCCTCGTGTCAAGAAAAACATGTATGATACCAGGATCAAAGCAGGAAGTGCACGTTTCATATTGGCGCATTTGCAGCGGTCATTTGTTTGGACCCTCTCAGAGCACTTCCCGAAGAGCACAAATCATCATGACACACGAGATCGCGCAGAACTAGCCGACTTCAAAATCGCGAGGGAGCTATTCAGAGGCCACAAACAGGACTATTCCCAAAATTGAGGGCAAATGTAGGCTCGAAACCAGCCTCAATAGCGGACCACGCACTTGAAAGATAGTCGTTCACAAGTGCTATGCTGTAGAGGCTGGAGTTTGATAAGCGTAGCGAACCGTAGGTGCCTCGGAGTTTGAAAAATATGATGGACATCCGTTGGGATCTTTTAAATCGATTTTTGAGTGCCTTCTTTTGTAAAGGTCGAGGGAAAATCATTGTGGGACGCTGTGATTTTTATAAGATATGGGCGAGTTATAAAGGACCTTGAGGCATTTTTTTCAGGGCTTTTTTGAGTTGTGCAAGCAGTGAGATATCAGTGATGGGCCCGCTTAAATTTTCAAACTCCGAGGCACCTACGGTTCGCTACGGTTATAAAATCCTAACCTAGGGCAGATGAGAAGAAGAGGAGGAGAATCCACCGGAATATGGGACGGCACATGCTGTCAACATAGCCTCGGAACGCAGTGAGAGGACGCACCCTGCAGTCCTCGCATGCGGGTGGTTTTCTTCGTTTCATATCGCTATTAGCGGTGTCTGAAATCATCGCTCCAGGAGGTGAACTGCAGCCAGTGGGCTCTCATATCCGTGAGAACTCTCGGAACTCTCCGGACTTGGAACGGCTATTGCCAAGGATGTGATAATATCGGCTCATTAGCGATCGCCCAGGAGCCCAAGTCACTTGCACTTGGCATTATAACTCTGGAGAGCGACCGAATGTATTTAACTCGAAAAGCATTCGGTGGTCCGTGATGCCGTGCCCGTGGGATACATGTTCAAAGTGTATAAAAGTCCACCGCTGCAGTGCGAAAAGAACAAAAAAAAGCCAACTCAAAGTCCAACTACCATACCACCATGCAGCTTTCACTCTCGTTCCTCGCCCTCGCTCTCCTATCTTTCTCTGCTTCTGCGGCGCCTTCTGCGAACGAGACTGAGCCCACCAACGACTTGGTCAAGCGCTCCGTCCATTGCGAGACCAGCGGGGGCAGTCCTGACACTGGAGACGCCCGCGCCGCCGCGCAATGGCTCCAGAATATCCATCAGAATAGTCCCGACACTGATAACTGCTGTCAGAATAACGCAGGGGGGTCCCTCTGCACTGAGATGCTCATTTTATTTGGCCAACATCGTCATTAAGCCTCTTCTGAATTCTAGTGGGCATCTGCTCGAATAGCATCTTCAGCTTCCCCGGCTGCATGTCCTGCGAGGAGGCTGGGAATGGACTGCTCGACATTGCGAATAGCTGCTCGTCCTTTGGGCGGTCCGGGGGATGGGCGGACGCCCCTTTTGAATTGCGCCTGATCATGTACCATTCGTAAAAGTTACAACAGCGTGCAGCTGCTCCGTCACTCATTTTGCTAGTCCTTTATATTTTAGTAGTTAAATGATCCACTTTCACCGCTATCATATCATTTAAAAAAATAGTCTAAAACAAAATGTTGAACCTTCAAGCTTGATTCAATCTTCTGTTAAGATAATATTTGTTCGGTGTCATTAATCCGGGGTTGATGCTTCGCAGCAGCAGAGAGAAGCGAGACGAATGGGGTTGCTACTCCGTCCCTGGCATCGTTCCCCGCACCCGCGCTGCCCGCCGCCAAGGCGCTGTCCAAGTTATTTTCTCTATGTCTCCGCGATCAAGCCCACCATGCTTCTCTTGTGGCGGTGCCGCCCTCATTCCTTTTGGGGCGTTCTCGCCATCGTTACGCGCACCCTCTGCGCGTTCGCGGCGGGGAGCTGTCGATCCACTTCACGCATCTAACCAAGGAATAATGATATGGAGAGATGCACTTGGAAAAAGTCTTAACACGGAGCACGAATGAGAGAGGAGCAGGAATCAACAAAAAACACCATCCGAATGCCTTATGGCCTATCTACCAGTCGAACGGGATCCTCCCACAGATTTGGGAAACGTCAAATATAACTAGTTGCCGCAGGTGCGCAGCGTACGCTATAGGCCTTGAATACCAGCCATATTGGGGGTTGTTTTGTTGCAAAGAAAGAGTGAAAGGTGCCGCCCCCGAAACAATAATTTGAAAGAATGAGCTTCAAGACCGAGATCCGAAGAGACGGGGAAATGAGGTGGGGACCTAAAAAAAGGTTGCCATCAGCAGGGAAAAAAGCAGGGGTGCAGGAGTCAAAATAAAATGAGTGAAAAAAAAAAAGGACAAAGATTGTGGTGGCACATGCAAAGCACATGGCCTTTCTGGGGCCCTCCTGCAGAAACTCGCAGGTTTGCGCGTTGAATACAAGATATATAAGGGGAGTTTTGTTGACGAGGAGTGAGTCCAAGACAAGGGAGGAATCAAACGCCGCAGCCAAACACACGCAAGTCTCTTCCTCCTTCACCACTGCTGCCATGTCGACCTCGACGCCGCCCTACGCGCCGCCTGCCATCCGCGCGATCACAGCCCCGCTCGTCACGCGCACCGCACCGTCCATCCCATGCGCTGAGGCCCTGTATGTCCCGCTCGCCCAGCGCGTCCTGGCCACCGCCTCACGCACACAACGCTGCAGGCGTACATGTTCCCCGCGCTCGGCGTCCTGGCGCTGCATGCGACGCTCGACGCAACACGCCGCTCTTTGTGCGCTCGCGGAACACCCTTGGACGCCGCACCCCGTGCTCCTGTTTCTCGCAGCCACCCGAACCGTCCTCGCCGCGCTCCATGCCCTGCACGCCGTCTTGCACGACGTTTTCGTAATTCCGTTTCGGGATGGCGCTTGCTGCGCTACCCCGCACGCCGCATCGTGCGCTGCCCGCCGCTCGCAGACATCGCACATATTTTTGCGCGATTCTCCGTGTCGCGGT
This sequence comes from Mycena rebaudengoi, assembly GCA_029282285.1. Taxonomy (NCBI): domain Eukaryota; kingdom Fungi; phylum Basidiomycota; class Agaricomycetes; order Agaricales; family Mycenaceae; genus Mycena; species Mycena rebaudengoi. The sequence continues at coordinate 112,616 of JARJCX010000253.1, forward strand.
GCCGCAGCCGCCGTACCTTTGCTGGTGTCAGATGACCCTTGGCTGGAGTTGCTGCATGGCGCAGAACTGTTCGTGCCGAAGGACGCGCCGCGCTGCGATTGCATGGCGCGGGGGCGCAGTGGGTTCTTCGCGATGTGTCCGCGTGACGCGGTGCGGATGTGTCTGGCGAGCGGGCGCCGTGCCCCCTCAATGCTCTGTCCTCGCGTGCGCGGGGGCTCTTGCCGGCAGCTTCTCTCACGCGAAGCTCGTTTGCGTGTGCGCGGTTCTTTACCCGACGCGGTGCAGACGTGTCTGGCGCCGGCGCCGGTGGCGTACAGCGCGCTGACGTAGGGCGTGCGAGCAGCGCTCTGGTGCACAGCGGCGTATGAACTGGCTTGCGGCGTCGGGGGTGATGCGCGGCTGCTTGGATCGCGGCGGGCTCGGGGATCACGTCATGTGCCGTCGCGCGTCGGTGTCGGTGTCGGCGGATGGCAGAGACGCGGGCGGCAGCGTGAGTGGTGGTGCCCAAGATTGGATTAGCAATAACAATTGATGCTGTACAATTTTCTTGGTCAATTTGCCTGGGGGTTGGATTAACCACCCTGAGCTTCTTAGCTGTCAAGATCGTGATCCTAGAAATTGTCTTGGGTCTTTACTGCATTCGGATTCACTGACTGCACTGAACTTCATGAGGTATACCGCAGCGTGATTCACCGCATGCCCGACCAATATTATTGGTGCTTCCCAACATACTGGCAGAGTAGATTAGAGGTTTAATTTAGAGCTTGCCGTCCGAGTCGCCAATGAACAAGTACCATAAGCGGATGATGAACAACGGTAAATACAATCCCAATTAAAGACCCAGAGGCTCTGAGAACGGAGGATCATTTGACCTTGGATATTTCTCGAGAGGCAAATGAACCACGGGATTAAATGAAAGGGGGAAATTGAGTGAGTACCATATGAAAAAGAAAACTCCCCACCCGTGTCGAACAGGGAAGTGAGGTGCGCGCCCCGCGCCGTAAACCATAGGCCGTCAAATTCTACAACGAGGATTTGGAATAGACTCGGAAATGAGAAGAGGCACCCTGAAATTCGAAGAATTCCAAACCAATGGGTGTCGGAATCGATATTTTAATATGCGGTAGAAGGTGGAAGGGGTGAGGAAGGTATATTATCGCGTGGTCCAAAAGGCTCCTGACAATCAATTTAAGTACCACAAACGTAGATGGGGTTGTGGGCGACAACAACGTCCCGGCACAATTTCCATTCAGTGTTCTCATTAGCGATTTCCCTTCCAGATTCCGCCCCTCGTTGTAGTTAAAAGCGAAGGCGAATGTAGGATTAAACCCGAACCATTCAGAAAGTAAATCACCGATATCCGAGCCAGCTACTCTCACTTCTCGGACTTCTATCATCCAAACACGGAGTGTTTGCTGCATGGCCGCTCAGTCGCAGAAATCAGTGTCCTCAATCCAGTATCGTGAGGCTGCATTGAACAAGGCGTATCAGCAGTGGCTAGATAACACGCAGTGATATTCCAGACCTAGCTGACCTCTCCCCGTTTCCGTTTAGCAAGGAATAGCTCCGCACGGACCCAGAAGTCTTTGCCTCCATCGACGCCGACCTTCCAATCCGCGACGTAGTCCTCGTTCGTAAGACACATGAGAACGAAGCGCGGATCATGGACTGAGTGGTGCGTCTCGTGGTCGGGTTCGAATGCGATCATCCACAGGTTGACCAAAACGCATAGTCGCGTGCAATCGCGGAGGGTGGAGGCAACGAAAGGCGAGGATTGGGCGTTTAAATGGTTTACGGACAAGTGCGTGAGCGCCGGAAATTGAGAGAAAGGTAGTGTTGTCATGTCGGAATCCCATAGGTCAAGATGGGTGACCAACAAAATGACAGACAACCAGCGCAATTGCATGGCTTCGAAAGCAGGTACCATTTTGGAATGGGGGAAAACACTACGAGATTGTGGATGCCACTGCAAAGGGAAAGAATGTGCATGAGAAAATCCCTGTCAATAGGCTCCTCCCATTCGAGTAAGTTCCGCAAATATTTCGCGAACTTGGCAGGGCGTATCTCGATTGCGGTACGGAGCGCGTCTGGGTCCCGTTCCCAAGTGAGAATGAGGGTGCGATATAGAAGTGGTTCTATCCTTTGCAAGAGGTTAGAGGTGTTCCTCGAGATGCTAAAACGACAAATTATCAGACACAGACGCGTCGTGCGACACGGAAGTTGGGGCATCGACTGGGGAATCTCGATTGCCGCTATTTCAAAGATTTCTCGCTCAAGTTCGGGCAGGAACGCAGGAAGGATGGGTGAGTTCATGGGAGGCAAGAGCATGTCGTGTCGATGCCATCAATGGCCTACGTGTCTCCTGCCCCTTTCCTTCGCTCACTGCCCTGTCGGTCTAGTAAGTAAAGAGTTCTGTGAAATTTCCAAGGGTTATAACTCGCTGCTCTTGATTTCTCTCCCGCTTGAAGGCTTCTCTGTCGCCCTCCACCTATGTGTCCTTTAGATCAACCTACCCCGCATCGTTGTGGATGTCCGACAGCTCTTGGACTCGACTCGACTCGATACAAGAAATTTGAACCCTTGTCAGCTCCAAGCACAAGACTACTTCCCCGAAATTTGGGAAATCACTTCCTCCGGCTGTCTTCTCGCGTTCTCGGTGTACAATAATAACCATACAAGAATGCAGACATAGTTGCCACAAAAAAATAAATTACAACCAGGAATCGTATTTTTGGAATTTGTAAGTATTCGAAGTAAGATTCAACGTCTCACACATTCTCGTCGTGTTTCAACATCCCTCGGCGCCGTACTTAGGAGATCATCTACGCAGCCATCCCGACAAAGTGAATATTGCCAGGGATATTGACACACTCGGACTCGCTGGGACTCAAAATGACCTGGAAGGACGGCTCTTGATAGGCCAAGTCCGTATCTGCGAACCCACTCGTCAGTCAAACTCTGCGAAACTTGGAATGAAATTCCTACTCACAGAAATTAAATGTTTTCAATTGGTCTAACGGGTTCTGATTTTGTAACAGCACGGATACAGCACCATTGGATGGTTCACCTAGGAGAAAGGCAGCAATCAACAATATCAAGTTCAACGAAGGCTGATGGGGACCTACACTGGCCATCGGTGTACTCAACGGTTTGCAGCTGGGTACCAGCACAGTTCGACGAACTGAAAAAGACCCCACTTTGCGCTGATATCGCGACGACACTCGCAAGGAAAGCAGTGAGTTTGGGGGTGGAAAACAACATGTTGAAAGTAACTTTTGAAGGACTGAGTATCTTGGGCGAGCTTAAATACCTGAAGATATGCCCCACTTGGGACTCGGACAAACACCGCATTCAGCGCCTAACTAGCTGACCAATTTGGGAGCTCTGGAGCTGTTGGTGGCTGAGCTTAGCTGAGGCTATGTCTCGGCTAGCTCTCGGCTGATTACGAGCACAACTAGCGATACTTCCCAGCGTCAGCCACCTAGACGGCGGCCCAACCGTTCCGGCATTCCCTTAACAATGATAAAAATTAAAACACCCTTCTTTTCAACAAATTTTGCAATGGTGATTTTTTTCGAGTCTCTCGGAAAATTTCCCCAAGAGCACAGATCACCATGACACTCGGAGCATTTCTCGAGGAGCATAAATCTCCATGACACACAAGTGCACGTTTCATATTGCGGTCCTGGTCTAACCTAAAAAGGTGAGCCAATTGAGGATGAAAAAGATGCATGGCAGCTGCCGCATCGACGACCCCCCAATGTGGATAGACTCGTAACCAGTCTGTAAAACAATTGCCGAAAATATGTGGCAAGCACTTCGGTGTTTTACAGACTGGTACATCTCGGGAAAGGGGATCGAGCTGCCAACGGAGTTTGAAATTTTGGCAGGTGCCGTGATCGGCCGAGAAGCGAGCGATCAAAAACGATCAATTCTGCCCCAAAGTTGATGCCCTTTCCATCTCTTCCACATACAATTACAAATATTCTGAGGAGGCAAATGTGTTTATTTCTAGCATATAAAAGTTCTTGACAATTCGAATTTGGTTCATGGGCAAACTGCATGAGAGAACAAGGGCCTCAGCAAAATTTCAAACTTCGCTGTCAGCCCAATGCAGGATCCCGAGATGTACCAGTCTGTAAACAACCGAAGTGCTTGCCACATTTTTTCGGTATTTTGTTTACAGACTGGTCACGAGTCTACAATGTGGAGTAGTACTGTCCATAATTATGATATCCGAAATTATGATATGAATACATCTGTATATAAAGAGACGATTTGACAGAAAATCACATGATATATCACGCGGAATTGGCGCAATTGGAGTTCGGACATTACGGATGTCGCGTCGGAAACTTCCGCCGCGAAGCGGCGGTACGTAAAGCTGATGAGTATAATATGCGTATTTTTTATATATTCTGGGCGCATATTTTCTTCCCACATGGGATTAAATGTTGTCCCGTTGGTGTTTCTGGAACTTATTCCCGTGATTTTCATCCACAAACGACAAGAGTTATATCTAAAAAAGCACTTTCAACCTCATTCAATATTGTTCGATGCTTTTAACTACAATGATGGAATCTGTGCTGGGACGTTGTTGCTGTCCACAACCTCGTCTACGCTGGTGGTAGATTGATTGTCGGGAGCCGTTTGGGACCACACCAGTATACTATATCTTCCTCACCCCATCTCCCTCTTACCACATATTAAAATATCGGTTCCGACACCCCCTTGGTCTGGCATTCTTTGAACTTCCAAACTGCGCGCCACTTCTCATTTCTATTCCAAATACAAAACCCACCCCTGTAGAATTTAACGGTCTATGGCGTACGACACGGCGCGCGCACCTTACACAGCTGGTCACCTCCGCAGGAAGACCCCTTCGATATGGCTGGGGCCAGATTTTCTTTTTAACTTGTACTCCATGTCCCCATTTTATTTAATCCCATGGTTCACTTGTCTCTCGAAAATATCCAAGATCTATTTCTTCTCTGTTCTCAGAGGCTCTGGGTCTTTGGGAATTGGATTACGCTGTTCATCATCCACTTGAATAAACCCCCTTGTATGGAAGGTACTTATTCATTGGCGACTCGGACGGCAAGCTCTAAATTAAATCTACAATCCGGTCTACCAGAACGTTTGGGAGCAGCATTAATATTAGTCGGGCATGCGGTGAATGTCCGCGGTATACCTCATAAAATTCAATGCAGTCAGCGAATCCGAATAGCACCGCCCCACGGGCAAACCAGGTTCCTCCGGGTCGCTGTTGTACATTCTTCTTTGTTTCTGACCTCCGGGAGATAAGTGGCCATTATTTGTATCTTAGCCGCGATGAAAAACTGCAGAGACGTAGATCGATCCCCTCCGGGAGATGTATGTGATTTCTCAACTATGTGATGTAACACATGTGTCATTAATTACTCCAGGTAGTCTGGATCTTTTGTGTCGATTTAGCAATACCAATGACTTCGCACATGCCATTTTCACGCAAGGAGTGTAGGATCAACTCGAACAGTTCAGAAGTAAATCACCAATTTCCGAGCCGATATTCCAGCCGGTCGGACTTGGATACCGCCGCAAGGCTGCCATCAAACTCCCAACGTGGTATGCTTCTCAATCTGTGGCATCTCCTTTGGCCGCTCAGTCATTGAAATCAGTGTCCTGAATCCAGTATCGTGAGGCTGAATTGAAACAAGAAGTATCAGCAGTGATCAGATAACACGCGGTTATATTCCAGACCTGGTTGGATTTCCCCGTGTTTCCGTTTAGCAACGAATAGCTCCGCGCGGACCCAGAAGTCTCTGCCTCCCTCGACGCCAACCTTCCAATCCTTGGCGTACTCGTCTATAAGGTCCAACAAAACGACAGACAACCGGCGCAATTCCATGACCTCGAGAGCAGTCACCATAGCAGAATTGGCGTAAAACAACGTGAGATTGCGGATTCCACTACAAAGTGAAAGAATACGCAAGGGCCATTCTTTATCAGAATAATACCCCCATGCGAGAAAGTCACGCAAATATTTCGCGGACTTGGCAGGGTGTATCTCGATTGCAAGGCGGAGTGCATCTGACCAAGGGGCTGTGACAATGAGAGTGCGATATAGAAGTGGTTCTATCCTAGGCAAGAAGTTAGAGGCTTAGGGTTCCTCGACAGGCTAAACCGACAGATTACCACACACAGACGCGTCGTGCGACACGGACGAGTTGGGGCATCGACTGAGGAATGTCGATTGCTGCCATTTCAAAGATTTCTCGCTCAAGTTCGGGCGGGAACGCAGGAAGGATGGGCGAGTTCATGGGAGACAAGAGCAAGTCGTGTTGATGCCATCGTGGGCTGTGCCAAGTCTGCCATGTGATGCCATGCCCGGCCCGGCCCGCCAGCTGCTAGGTGTCGATCTAGTAAGTAGAGAGCTCTGTGAAAATTCCAAGGGTTATAACTCACATTCTTACTAGAACCACGCTGCGAGGATAAATAGGGGGAATAACAACCATTCACCAGGTATTCACCGCCGTTTCCCGCTTGGAAAAATTCTGTAAATGGGCCGAAGCAAGGCAGGGAGAAAAAAAAAAGGGAGAAAAAAAAAAAACGATTGTCAACAAAAATGTCTATGGCCTATCCCCGAGTCGAACGGGGTCCACTGCTTACAGCTTGGATGACTCGTAGATAGAGCAGGTGCGCACCGTGCGCTATAGGCCGTTGGATACCATCGTTATGCGGAGGTTTTGTTGCAAAGAAACTTGAGAAACTATATCGCACCTGAAAATGATTTCATACAATGAACTGCAAGACCGAGAGCTCAGGACATTGAATTTGGGGGAAATGAGATAGGGATGTGCAGCTGAATAGGGCTGTACGTACCACGGAGCACGAGAGTAGGAGTAGGACCAGGAGTCGGAAACAAAGAAAAGAAAAGAAAAGTTTCACCCATATCAGAACTATCGCCTATCCCCGAGTCGAACGGGGTCCTTCTGCCTACATTGCAACTATATTTGGCAGATATGGCAGGTGCGCGCCACACGATACTAGGCCGTTAATACCACCCACTTGGAGGGTGTTTTGTTGAAGACAAAATTGAGAACCGCTGCCGCACTTGAAATAATAATTTCATGGAATCAATGTTGATATTCAAGACCGAGTGGAGACGAGGAACAATGGTGTCGGGATATGCGCCCGGAAATGGATTGTGAGTAACACGGAGCAGGGCAGGGGAGCAAGACCCAAAATAAAATGAGTGAAAAAACGATTGTTCGAGAGTATGTAGCCTACCCCCGAGTTGAACGGGGCCCTCCCCCAGAAGCTTGGCCCCTATGAAAGCCATGCAGGCGCGCACCATGCGCTATAGGCCGTTGAATACCACTCATTTGGAGGGTGGTTTATAGCAAAGAAACGATGGCAATGCCACACCATAAGTTAATAGATATCATAGATCTAGAATGAATTTCAAGACAACAGAGATTTGAGGACGCTGAGTTCGGGAAAAGCGAGGCGGGAATATACGGCCAGAAAAGGGCTGTAGTAAGCAACTGCAAACAAGGCAGGGGTGCAGGAGTCAGAAAGAAAGAAAGAAACACAGATGCAATAATTTGCAAAGGGCCTATCTCCGGGTCCTCCCGCCTGAGAATGATTTGAACAGGCCATTAAGATTGAGCAGGTTTGCTCCGGCCTCGAATACCACTTATATGAACAGTAGTTTATGGCAAAGAAAGAGGAAAAGGTGCCGTACCGAAAATACATTTCACAGAAAGAATTTCTTTCAAGGCCGAAATTTGGAGACAATGACTGCTGGAGAGCTGGTGTCGAAATATTTGCCTGGAATAGGGTTGTAAGTGGTAGGAAGCAAGACAGGGAGCAAAAAAGACAAAAAAAAAGACAACGGCAGAGGAACACGGCCTATCCCCGAGTCGAACGGGGTCTTCCTGCAGAACCCTCTCGCTCTACTAGATTTGGCAGGTGCGTGCCGTACGCTATATGCCTTGAATGCAATCCATATTACGCCCTTTTGTTGGAAAGAAGAATAAGAAGCGGTGGCGCATCTGAAAATGAATTTCAGAGAATGAACTTCCAGACCGAGAAGACACCGAATTCCGGGGAAATTGTACCGGAGTGTGTTCCCGGGAAAGGGTTGTGAGTAGTGGTGACACAGAGCACAAGAGAGGGTCTTGAGCCGGAGCCAAAAAAAAACGGGTGCAAAAAAAGCCACCCAATTGAGAGGAAATATGGCCTATCCCCGAGTCGAACGGGGTCCTCCTGCAGAAGGGTTATTCAAGTTTCCCACGCACAGTTGCCGCAGATGCACACCATACACTATAGGCCGTTGAATACCACTAATAGGAGGGTGTTTTGTTGGAGAAAAAATTAAGAAGCAATACCGCAACTGAAACAAATTTCCTGGAAGGAGTCATTTCAAGTCCGAGATCTGAAGACACTGTATTTGAGAAACGGATATATGTTTCTGGAAAAGGTATGAGGAACAATGGGGGTCAGAAAAAAAAGATATGCAAACTTGATCATGGCCTAACCCCGAGTCGAACGGGGTTCCCCTGCAGATTATGCGAGCAACAGCTTACTGACGTGCCGCGGGTGTGCCCCCTACACTATACACCTTGAATACTACCCATTTGGAGAGTATTTTGTTGGAGAAAGATGGGAAGCCGGGCCGTATCTGAAATTGAAATTGATGGGACAAATCCTAAGGTCGAGATATCAAGACATTTAAGTCGAGGAAAGTGGGTGGGAGATGCTCCTGGACATGGGCTGAAGCGGCGGGAAGAAACGCAGGCAAAAGGCAGGAGCAAAAAAGAAAAGAAAATCGGAAAGGGTGCGTGGAATGGCCTATCCCCGAGTCGAACGAGGGCTCCTGCAGAAGGATGAAGCTAAAACTCAAAGCAATGCAGGTGCGCACCATGCGCTGTAGGCCTTGAGTACCATCCATTTGGAGGGTCTTTTGTTGAAGAAAATCGACCTTGAATGCGCAACCCTGAGCGCTACTTGAAGCCTTAATCCTAGGAGCAAAGAGAAAAGCTGAAGAGCTCGAAGTTTGAAGCTGATATATTTTAGAGTGGTGCGTAGGAGATATTGGATGCTGAGCTGTAACCAGGTGAAGCTTGAGACATGAAGCAGAGGAATGAAGCAACAATAGGGGGGGGGAAGAGGGTTCTGAGGGGAGAATGGCCTATCCCCGAGCCCGCCTGCAGAATTTATCTAATCCACATCAAAACGCTGCAGGTGCGCACCAAGCGCTATAGGCATTTGATACCAGATATATGCGCAGTACTTTATGGCAGAGAAATTTGAGCAGCGGTGCTGGGCCTGATATAAAATTGATGGAATGAAGGGCAAGTCCAAGACCGAGATTTGAAGAGACTGACTTGTGGGAAAGTGAGCCGCGGATTTTGCGGCCATAAAGGTTGTAAGCGAAAGGAGCGAGGCAGTATGACGTTCCCGATGTTGCAAAAATCAAACTGCGCGCGCGCGAACTCTGCGCGAGTTTTTTTTTTGATAAATCTCTGAAAATGTACCAATAGACTCCTACTATGCTATACGTATGAGTCTGGCTTGATCGGACACTAGTGGCTTGCGCTGAAGAGTGGATGAACGATTTGATCTGATTTGTCATGCAGGAGGCTGCAGCCAAACAGAGCAAATCAGCCACGCTTCAGTCCTCAATCCGACAATCCTAAACGACGACTTGGACTGGATACTCCAACCATCAGCCTTCAAGCATGGCAAGCGTCTATGACGTTCCAGGCGTTGCAAAAAATCAAAACTGCTCGCGCTCGAACTATGCGCGAGTTTTTTTTTTGGGGGGGCAAATTGTAATACTGGCACTAGTAGACTACTGGGGTCTTATATAGTAGAGATATATACTGCGCCAGTAGGCCCCTGTGCGAACGTATTAGGAAGACAAAGAAACGAGTTTGATCATATTTTTAGCGACGGATCAACCGTTAGCCGAGACCCTTATCCTAGCTCAGCCTATTGAAGACAACGCGTCCGTCCTTAGACCTGCCCGCGCTCCCTTGAAGAAACTTGCCTCTATTGGCACGTATTTAACCTATGCTTCAGTTTTGTGCCAAACACTTTCCATGCAGGACACGCCTCTCATCTCAGCCTGCGATACGGATACGATTCGCTCCGCAGGCAAATAGGTTTTTCTGCAGAACCGCGCTGGTGGAGAGCAAACGCAGACCAAAGCACAGACCAAAGCCATCCCCAAAATTTAAGATCCCCGGGCCCGTGCGGGCACAGGCTCAGCTATTCCACCCTCTTCACCTCACCTGGCCGCTGAGGCAGCTTACCGGGCCAGAGCGTAAATCCTCCCGACCCATCTATCCGGAACCATGACCTATAAGTGGTCATAATTCAATCTGCAGTCATCGTCGAACCCCCTTCAGGTCGCCGGTTTTGTGAGCTGCAGTGTGTTCCTCTGAGCCGCTGCCAGACCATTATCGACACCGGTCTATGGGTCCAGAAACTCACGGTACTTGGGATAAACCCGAACAATCCTTGATATCCGGCGCGCAAAAGCATGGGAGCTTACAGAGGTGAATAATATTCGATGCACCATGCCGCTCGCGAATTTCTCGGACTAACTATGGACAGCGTGTACGGCGGTGGATTGCAGGGTTGGATGAACACAAGATGAACAAGTCCAAAGTTGTAGAGGCGACACTTCGTGATGCGTATGTGTATGTCGCTAACGGCTGGATAAATGCATCGCCTGCTCAGCGACTTTGCTGGGGAATGGTTGCGTTCAATGGTGCCGTATTCATCGGGTGGAAGATCCATAGGCTAACACCGTTCATGATGAACAACTTTCTCCATTATCCGTTTCTGGCAAAACTCAAACGCTGTTAACCAGCGTGTTCAGGTTGGCACTCAGGTTACAGTATATGGCGTAAATACTAAACCGTATCCACAGCCACGGAGTTTTTCCACTTCGCGTTCAATAATATGGCACTCGCGTCCGGGGTTTGGTACGTCGTCGACGCCAGATCTGTTAGCTTGATTTTCAGCTGGTGAATATAAGCATCCTTGTAGCAATGTACTTGTCCAATCAACAGGCGAAGGGCTCGTCTGGCCGCCTCGAATCAACCAATGCCTACCACCTTTTGCTTTCTATTTAAGTGGTGTGAATATCGAACGCATCCCTCCAACCGTTTTTGTGACCTCGTCTGCTATACAGCCGGTCTGTTTTCATCACTAGTAGATCATGCGTACTGGATCAGAATATACAAGGCGCTTACAGCGACGATGGTGAAAGCGGGGCAGGCCAGGGAAATAAGTACCAGCCGTCACCATAATGCCAAGTCTCGGGGCCGCGGGCGCCTCTACTCACTAATCACCATCTGCGCGCTCTCGTCTCCAGATGTTTCGGTGAATGCCATGCTGATAAGTAATCCCGATTCAATATGCTCTGCGGGCTGGTGACTCTGGATATGATTGGACTGGCTAGCAAATGGCGGTGACCTATGTCTCGTGGATGAATATGTCCAATTCTAAAATTTCTCTGTCCGCAGGAGGTTTGATCATGCGGCGCATCTTGGAGGTGCGCTGTTTGGGGTGTTGTATTACATGTATGGCCCGAAGATTTAGGACTTTTTGAGGGGTTGAGCCGCGGCGGAGGCGGCGCCGTATCACATTGTGGATCGCAATCGACCTACGGCGACGACGCGGGGAGATTATATTAAAGGATATATGAATTGAATTACCACTGCTCGTCAGAATGGCGGACGTCACGTACAACACGGCGGTTTTTCCAGCGCTGGTGCGGACACAGAAGAAACTCATGGAGGCGGACAGCAGACGACCGCGGGTGATAATGGGATACAAGGAGCGCGACGCAGGAGAGCGAGAGTTGTGGGCGATGGCTAAAGAAGCGGGGATTGACTTTGAGCTCATTGCAGAAAAGCCCGGCAGCAGCGGAAGGGCAGTAGAAGTGTGGAAGGCAGCAAGACAGACTGAATTTGAGATGTTAAATACACTGGAGGTAGAGTAGAATATAAGAATAAAGGAACAAGAATCTATGAGCGCTCGCCGCGCAGCCGCCGGGCCAGAGTCAAGTCTTTGGGCTGGATAGTGATCGCTTGGCATGGATGGCGGCGAGATTAGTGTCTTCGAAGAGCGAGACGAGGTAGGCCTCTCATGAGGCTGGAAGGGCAGCTTGCGGATGAGCAGCTCGGTAGACACTCGGTAATGTCTGATTTCACGGAGCGCGACGCTTCCAGGCCGGAAGCGATGGGGCTTCTTGACACCACCGGCGGCGATCTGAGATGCGATGAGAGGGTGAAGACGCGTAAAAAAAAAAAGGAAGGCGAACTCACAGCTATCTTGCGTGCGACGGAGGACTTGGCTAAGTCCTTGGCATCTGATGGTTATCCAGTCCAAGTCGTCGTTTATTGGCGCGCTGTGAGGTGAATAACAAGAGGCCGTTGTTTGAGATGTACAGCACGCCGGGGACGCTAAAGCTAGGACGACTCGAGGAGGAGGAGGACGACGAAGAAGACAGGCCGGCGATGAAGAGGAAGAGGACGGCGTCGCTTAAGATTACGCTCGACGAGGTGGACGGGACGGACGTAGACACGCCGACGCCCATCAAGACAGCTGCATTCGATTGCATGCTTCTTTGCGCGGTCTGGGTTTGCGTCGTACTGCTCCTGGACAAACTCGGAGTGGTTTATTTTCTTGAAACCTGCGCCGTCGGGAAGCTTATCAAAGATGTAGCAGAGGAAGATGCCAAGGGAGAAGAGGTCCCATAGGAGGGTTACTGGGTCTGTTGATTGGCGCGAGTCGTCTGGAGATGCGAGAGAGAAGTAGAAGGGATAGCCGCTGATCTGCAAGAGGCGTGCCCGGAGGGCCGAGCATCGCTGGTAGAGAGAGACTGGCTGAGACGCTGCGGTGTTGAGAAGGGTGTTGTTGGGAATGGGGGTGTCGACGGGTAGACCAGTCACCAGCTTGATCCGCCGCCGTCGCCAGTTTTTGGTGCTTCCGCCCGGCGCACCAGTATGAGGTCGTTGACATCGTCCCAGTATCGCCCACGTCGTCGTCAGATTCGCAGATAGTGGGGGTGACAAGACGCAGGTAAGTACTGTATCGAGACTCGAGAGTGACTGACTTGGTCTTGAGGCCACTGCTGACGCATGGCAGTACGAGTCCTTTTCTTTTTTAGGGCATTGGTACTCATTTTGAAACTCCGCTTTAAATCGACCAAGTATAAGCAAGTATAAGTATAGTTTGTTTTGCGTATCACTAATAGGTCGGGTTAGGATAGGTGTTGTAAATCCTAATATAACTGTGCGTATCAATACTACTTCAGCATCTGCTGTTCGATATATCTGGACTTGGATTTGACTTGGATGAGAGACAGAATATAAGTCCGCTGTAAATAACTCACGCGTTGACAATATTATCTACCAGGTCACCCTCGCATTCCTTCACGTTGATAAAGGGTTTGCGCTTTCCATGTTTAATGACCAGGATATTTCCATGCCAGGGGCGCATGTTACTGAGAGAGCCGTTGTTGTTGAAAGGCTGAGAAGGCCGGCGTGATTGAGGGACAAATATATCCGTGAACGTGCGTTTGAGGAGCAGCCGAGACGAAGGCGGGTAATGGGCGACCTTGATGCGGCGCGGAGCCTTTACGCTTCTTGCGGCACCGAATGGAACCCACACTTTGATGGCAAGGTCACTGAAAGACTTGAGTTTTGAAGATCTAACAGGAATTCCGACGATGTGTCTCTTGGTACTGTTCGTTCCATACAGAAAGCCGTATTGGAGCAAAGGGAACGACTGAAGGGGTTAGACGTCGTTTGATGGCTAGTAGAGCAACTCACCGGGACATGACTACGCAACCTATGATAACCGTGTGCTATGAGCTGGTCGGATGCGGGGACTGGATCCATGGGCGAGTCGGAACATCAGTTGAAAAGACAAGGGTGTATGGAATCGAGAGGCAGAGGTAATATATGCTGTAAACAAAACAAGATCAGTGAATGGATAGAAACACGAGAAAGCCTTTAGAATGTACCATCATCAGCAGGAAAAAGAGGCAGGAACTCAATCCAAGGTAAGAACAATAGACCGAGCCTGAAACCGGGCACTCAAATGATGCTCAACGGGATTGCTGCCTTCGACTATGATAGTCTCAGCTCGGCATAATCACTAATCTTTCTGTCCATAACCAACGTTTGCCAATCCGGCAAACCGACATCAGCCAAATACAGATGGCAAAGCAGCGGACAGGCATTGAAATTCGGATCGTTCGGGTTGGTGATGTGGGCCGAGGCATGGCAGAAAGAACAGAATCCGGAATCCGCTAGCCGCATGTCGAGAAGTTTGAGATTGAAGAGAAAATGGAAGAGATTGAACATGTGATCGTACAAGAGGCGAGAGGAAGGATGGTGGCCACAACTGACGAGGTCGGTGACAGAAATCAGGATAGACGCACACCTAGCGTCAAGTCATCATCAACAGAGAATTGTAGGCAGAGTGTATGAAGGACAGGAAAAGGGACATTCCCAAGCATATCTGCCATGGAGTGGACACCGCAAAACGTAAGATCGAGAGTATGCACCAAAATTGGTGGAGAGGCAACGACAGACGCGGGGGATGAAGTCGAAAGGGAGCGCGTCAATAATAAGAACTCAAAGTAGGCCTGAAGAAGTGATGATTTGAACAAGGTCTGTCCAGACGATGCGATGGTCGTAGGGAAGACGAACAACAGACATTGTATCAATAGAAGACAGATGGGTGAAGGTCAGGTGCTCCACATCGGCGTGAAGGATGTAAAGACGGGAGAAGGGCATAAACGGCAGACCATAGGGGTGGTCTGAGTCAGTGAAGTGAAAGGACGACAAGCAAGCCGGATAGAAGGAGAGGAAATGGGGGTTGCTAATAACGACGATGAACCCGCCCAGCTGAGCAGGTGTCCCCTAACCCAACTCGCGAAGAGCAACCTCAAACAAGAAGACATTCCTGACCTCCAATACAAGCGTGCAGCAATGGCGAAGAAATAGGGCAAAGGCATGCAACAGCTCCGCAAATCGGCGGCTAGGCCTAAGCTCACCAATGTCCACAACAGGACCCAAAAGGCCGGGGGACCTAGCCACAACAGCCAACGTTGCACGCCGTCCAACTTCCAACGCTGCGACAACGAAAGAGACGGAGTATGAGGGAACAGTTTGCTGTCTGGACCAAAGTGACAGTATGGTCCAGACCAGATCGCAAAACAGTAGGTAAAGCAGCACGCGAAGGCGGACAAAGTCGTCAATGGAAAGTCAGAGTTGAGATCACAGATGAAGGACAAGATGTCCGTGAACATTTCCACAGGAAATATCGCGTCGACCTTGAAAAGAGCATCAGGAAAGCGTGACGAGGACGATAAAAGAAAACCCACCAGAGGAGACGTGTTTTAGCGGACACAGACATTAGGGGCAGTCAGAGTAGAAGATTATGGGCCGATTATGGTGCACGATTATGGACACGATTATTGCTGAATTAGATCGTGGGATAATCGAAAAAATCCATAATCGAGCTTAAATGCATAAACGGCTCTGGAGGCGTTTATGCTTCGATTCGCCGATTTTTCCCGTCGATTATCGTCGAAAAACGACGATAATCGAAGCATAATCGATCCCATAATCTTTCCCATAATCGGCCCATAATCTTCTACTCTGACTGCCCCTATTAAGCAAGGAAGGCGTCGCAGAACCAGAGAGGGAAGAATCCGGCGATCAAAGAGACACCAACAGCAGAAAACCACGCTCATCAAGTCCGCCATGCAGACCCCCGAAGTCATTAGTTGTAAAAAAAAACTACGAGGAAGGAACAATAAGACGTGACACAGTAGAATATGGAAAGCTGGAGCACCACACTTTTAAGCGAGACAGCGGCATGATACCGAGTGATGTGATGTCTCCTTTCGGTATCAGGACCCCGAATACCACTCAGCCCCGCTGCAACGCATCCTTTACCTGAGTGCTAAATTAGTAGTATACCTAAAAACATCGGGTCACAGGGATTCACTTTCCGCTCTCATGACGTGCAGGCGCACATCCATGCAAAATCCGGCATCTGCCGAGATGTAACAGGGGCAAACATTGGTTCAACTGTCGCAGCATCTTGCCAACAAATATCTGGCACTTGAGAAAGGAATTTGGTGCGCTACACAGGTCTCTAAAAATTATGGAGTTCTTGATTCACAGGTGGTATGTGGCAAATAAAACTCATGGATTCAAGTTCTTTACATTTGCACATAGTTCTCTGAACTGCGGCCTCCCTTCTATCTCTTCCATCGCTCAAGGCAAGTATCACTTCCGCTTCCATTGATCGGATTGTCATCCTTCCTTTCATCTGTTTATTCTCTTTCTACAAGTTCTCTTCACACCCACTTTTCTTCGTGTCGGTGTTTTTAAACTGTTTTTCACTGTAACTTAGTAGGTGCCGCCATTACATCTTTTCTCGAGATCTTGTCTCTCATTGTTCCTCCTTACGAAGAAGCGAACTGCGTGAGAAGTAGCAGTTTTTTAACCCCCACTCCTTTTCCTGGCGGCTTTACGTAAGTTACAGCGACTACCTCCCTCTCCCTACCTTCAGCCTGCTAACTGTCAGCACGTCGTCGGCTATGTGGAAGAGGAGGGGGCGTTGATGTCCAACGGCTTCGATCTTTTTTATTTTCCCTTGCTTCGTCTCCTTTGCTCCTCTTCGACAGGCTCTATCCCACTCATGCTGGTAGGTCTACGATGAAGTTTCTCCCTACATTCACAGTGCTTTCGTTGTCATCAATTTCATCTCATGTTTGGATTCCGTGCTGCCATCATCTCGTTCGCTTTCCTATCCGGATTGCGGTTATTTCCTTCTTTCAACTTCCCATCTTCCGAGAAGCTGTCTCTCCCATCATTCTTCTATCTACCGGTGTCTGACTCGCGCGTTGTTGCATTTTTAGCCCGCCTCCCGTCACAGACTAGATCATTCATACATTCCTCCTCCCCGTTCTATTTATTTGCCACATCTCAGGAGCCACTCATTTTTGTCGTGGCGCGTTTCCTTCCGTCATTATACAATTGTTACGATTATCCTGCCCCTTTTCTCTCTGATGAGGGCTCCATTTTGCTCAATGCCTATCCTTATGAGTGTGCTATATCTTTACTCCCGCCTAGGTCGCCATTAGACTCAGCATTGCATTGAACCGTATTCTCCGGATTCGGGTGTTCAACTTTCCTTTCCCGTGTCGGCCTCCGGATTGAGGCGGGTGTATCCGGCCTCAGGGCTAGACATTAACCAACCAGTCTTCAGAGAGTAGTGAGAATTTATGTGCTCCCCACAGGGCACTCAAACCAAAATGGCCATGAACAAACATTGCATGGTTTGTATAACAACATATAGGTCACACTCTCAGACTTCTCGCAGTCTTAAAATGTATTCGAATTCAGAGTGCATTCTAAGGTCGTCTGTTGCCTTTGGGCGAATCCGCTGCGAGTTTTGGCGAGCTCTATGTGCCGAAATTAGAGGTGACTAGGCTGTGACAAGCTTCAATTATGATTAACTTCCTAACGGTGTCCGGTGTTCGGATAGGAAAAAACGGTGAAAGAGGTTAGGTGTCCGGACATACAGTACAAGGATGTTGTGAAATTCGTACAACAGATTGTTGTTGCTTTTAAGTTTGTGGGGAAGAAGGAATTCATGATTTGTTAAAAAGGAATTCTAGATAAAAGCATGTCGAAATTGAGAAACTCATTGTCTCGGAATTAATGTGGTGCATAATTTTGTTTTATCCTGAACGGAACTTAATTGAATTCACGGATCTTCTTTGCTACCACCGGAATGAATCGAATTCCATGATTTTCTCCGGAAATTTGGACCAAATGTAACTCACTGAATGTCTTATTGAGGTACCCAGAGATCTTTTGGCAGGATGCCGCGACAAGTCGAACCAATGCTTGCAGCTGTTACCTTTTCGGAAGATGCCGGGCACCGCAAGTTGGAGGCGACAGGTCATGGGGAGGGATCTGAAGCCAAGTAACAGGCAATCAGTATAGGCCCGCTTCGTAAGGCCTGTCTGTGATGCTGCAGCATAATCAAGAATGATCTTCAAGTCTGAATCAAAGGTGGTGGATTTCCATTCAATGTGTGGTACCACATGGAGCACCCAAAACATGTCAGACTGGGTGTGGACACTGGGCTGTACTCTTCCATTTGAATCCAGCACTGGCTTAATGAGGTGAAGGATGGGACAGTTACAGCGGCTCTCACTGGTATTCGGGGTCCTGATACCACTCGGCATCATGCCGCTGTCTCGCTTAAAAAGTGTGGTGCTCCGGCTTCCCTTAGCTAAAAGGAAACAGCATCAGCTACGCGAGAAAGGCACGTAAAGCGACCAGCAGTGAAGGCAGAGAGGTAAAGATGGAGAGGAACTGCCAGTAAAAAAGGTCTAAATAAACAGAAGAGGGGGGGGGACATAACCGAACGGGGTGAGCGTGGACTGAAGAGCGGAATTCGGAGTTCGGAAGAGCGGAAAGAACGGGTGATCAAGAAAGTCACGTTTCACACCAAAAAATTAGGGTGGACAGAAGATGAGACCACGTGGCCACAGAAGATGTTGATGGCATCAGAAAAAAAATCCCACGACAAAATTCGGACACGAAAGGTCAAAACAAAGAGGGACAAAATACGAAAAGCAAAGAGCCCAATTTAAAAAATATGAATGATCCGGCTAAAAAAACACGACGACAACATAAGCAGAAAGAGAGCAGGAGAAAAAAAACAAGATAACGAGGGTTAGGATCAGGTCACGTTTCAAAGTAAAGTTAACCCCTACAAATTTCTTAGGGGAAACGACACCCAAGAACGAGTCTAAATTAAAATTTTAGGACTCGTAATTTGCTCTGTTTGGCTGCAGCCTCTTGCATGACAAATCAGATCAAATCGTTCATCCGCTCTTCAGCGCAAGCTACTGGTGTCCGGTCAAGCCAGACTCGTACGTATAGCATAGTAGGAGTCTATTGGTACGTTTTCAGAGATTTTTCAAAAAAAAACTCGCGCAGAGTTCGCGCGCGCGCGCAGTTTGATTTTTGCAACATCGGGAACGTCATAAGGCAGGGGTGCAGGAATCATAATAAAATGAGTGAAAAAAAGAACCTGGACCATCCGGGGTGTGGCCTATCCCCGCGTCGAACGGGGTCCGCTATCAGAATCTTTCGGATATGGAGCGAGAAACTAATACAGGTGCGCGCTGTGCGCTATAGGCCGTTGAGTACCAGATATATAAGCAGAGCTTTGTTGAAGTCAGAAAACAAAGGAGGAATCCGACGTCGCAGCCAAACACACACAAACTCTTTCCTCCGTCGCATGTCGACCTCGACGCCACCCTACGCGCCGTCCGCCATCCGCGCGATCACGGCCTCGCTCGTCATGCGCGCCGCTCCGCCTATCCCGTGCGCTGAGGCGCTGTATGTCCCGCTCGCCCAGCGCGCGCTGGCAGGCTGCGCCGCTGCCCCACGCACACTATATTCTTGTATACCCTTTGTACTCTCTGCTGCACGCGGGGGCCTTGTCTTTCACTTACCACAGCAATACCCTCAACAATAACACCGCGATGAGTGTTCTGCGGTGGCTCGGGATGGTTTCTTGGGCTGGATGGGCGGCGTGCTGCCCGTGCTACTGGTGCGCAAGGCTTTCTTGACAGGTTTGTTTCCTATTTATCCTCTTTCTAATTTATTTATTGACATGAATACGCTGTAGTGGCACACACTAGCGCCCCCTCGCCTTTACTCCTCCTGCACAACTCTTTTGCCACCCCCGCTTTGCGCACCCGCACCCTGCGCACACTCCAGGCGTACATGCTCTCCGCGCTCGGCGTGCTGGCGCTGCATGCAGCGCTCGACGTTCACACGCCGCTCTTCGTGCGCTCGCGGAAGCACCTCTGGACGCCGCACCCCGCGCTCTCCTCGCCGCCACCCAGACCGTGCTCGCGGCGCTCTATGCCCTTCGCGCTGTTCTTCGCGACGTGTTCATCATTCCGTTCCGCGTGCGTCGTCCCTGCCTTTTTTGCTATCATTATTTGACGCAAGCCACTCCCGCGCGCCCCACACCTGGCGCCCTCCTTGCGCCGCTGCTCCTGCCAGCCCTCGCTCTCCCCATTGCGTTTCTTCTCCTGCTGCCGTGTTGAGGTGGTTGCCCCTTTGTGCGTTTTCTTATTTCTTTTGTTCGCGTTCTGTGCCTTTCGGGCAATGGCATGATGGAACGCGTCTTCTGATTTCCCTCCTTTGTGATGCCATACCGCCTGTAGTCGCCCATATTCGCCGCCTGCCCCTTCCTTCCCTTACCCGCCTACTTTGTTTTCTCGTCTTAATCTCCCCAATACTAACTTCCTCCTTCCAGCCCCCAGCCCCCTCCCACGCCGCCTCTTCGGCGCCACGCCCGTCCTTGCGCGCGGCCTTCAAATCCAAAACGCCCTAGCCAACGGAAGGTGTGTGTTACGTTCCTGTTTCCTTCCTCCCCGTCTTTCGTCTTTCTTTCCTTCTCTTTCGTTTTTGGTCGTTCGCGTGTCGTGTCTCTTTTCCTCGTTTTCGTTCCTTGTCAGGCGCGAACACTGCTCCCGACAGCGCGGATCCCTTGCGTGGCTTTGTTCCCCGTCTGCGTCATGTCGGAGCTGGTACGGTGTCGGTCAGTGATGCTGGTTTCCGAGCGGACGTGACACCTCGGCTGCGCCGCGCCGCCTTCCATCGGGCGGTGGGAGTCGTTGGCGCCGGTAGTGGTGGTGGTGGTGCGAAGGGTGGCGCGCGAACGAGGGGTGCCTGCGGCAGGGAGCACGTCTCTCGTCGCTACTGGTCGTCGGGCGTCGGTGTCGTCCTTCGTGCCGGCGGTGGTGTTAGCGTGGTGGTGGTGCGCGTCTTTGTGCTTCTCGCTGCTGTCAGCCATCGATCGGGGGTGGTAGTTAGAGCACCGGGTGTCTCGTTGGCTGCAGCTCGTCAGTCCTCGAGCCGTCGGTTTCTGCGCCGTTGTAGAGGTGCGGTTGGCTCGAATGGGTCGGCGCCCGGCGAGAGGATGTCTCCCGGCGCTTGACACGTCGTCATGTTGTCACGGGTGCGCGGCGGTGGCGCCAGTGTGCCGGCGTCATGTCGTGGGTGGTGCGGCCGAGTCAGCGCCGTTCTCAGAAGTGGAGGTGCAGAACCGGCAGCTTTGTTCGTGTTTGGTTGGCAGGAGAGCTCGGTTCTAACTTTAAAATCTTTAAAACTCTTCACCTACGCACTTTTGCATCTCAACCGCAAAGGAAATGACGCAGATAATTAGAATAAATCTACGTAGCCGGATCGACATTTCTTACCCGATATCTGCCAGAAGACTGGATTCAAGGGAGAGGTCGCGCCAATATCTCGGCAACGAAGGGGTCATTTTTAAAATTTGGCTTCGAATGTACTTCTGTGAGGACACGACTTTTAGGGGTGCTCAATTCTTGGCTCATCTCGCCGATCTAATTTTTGCTCATCTCATATTTGTTCGAAACAAATAAAGAATTCAAACTCCGCTTAGCCTGGCCAGCATTAACACACCATTTTCGATATACTTGCACCTTTGTTTGCCCGCATAACGGACTGGAAATTGTGTGTAATTATAATCAAATCCTCTACATTTATTTTGGGTTTTTAAACCCAAGTATATAAAGAGTTCTTTGCTCTATTTTAGCTATGGCTTATGGATTTCATGGCGGTGACCACAAATTTCTCCTGCCTGCTTTAACTGACTATGATGGTTTATAATACATAAATAAAGGTCTTCATCTTAATATTCTAACCCTAAACTGTATGACTCGAGTGCCATTGTCCTGCCGGATGAGTCGCTGCAAAGCGGAGTTTGAATTCTTTATTTGTTTCGAACAAATATGAGATGGGCAAAAATTAGATGGGCGAGATGAGCCAAGAATTGAGCACCCCTTTTATCAATATTTCAAAACAAGTCAATCAAAATTGACAAGGCTTTTAACCTTCTACCATATTAGATGAATTTTACACATTCTGCTCGGAAGAAATCGGGTACCTTGGATTTTTTCAGCCAGAATGACCTCTGCACACGATTTCCATATTTCCGTTTCTTCAGAACATTGTAATTGAGTGGAACGAACCGTGAGCGAAGCGGCTTCCTTCAACTATGACCTTTGTCACATGTCGCAATATTAGATACTTGTACCTATATATTTTAATTTACCTAAAAATCACTCGAACATTCGTTGAACAGCGGTGTCGTGAACGATTGGATATTTCGCTCGTACTGTGCCAACTGGATTACGGTACAGGTAAGACAGTATGATTGGCTTTTCGCAAAGGGAATCACTGGTTATCACAGCGGCTTGGATTTGTAAAAAATGGCATGTACTGTGATTTAAACAACCGAAATAATCGGCTTGTATTGAGCAAACTGGCTTGAATTCCGACCAGAAATTGGCTGGAGGTAAAGAGAAAGACATGATATGACGTTCGCCTTCACCAAATCTTCGGGACGGTCGTACCCACCTTTTTGAGAATCAATACACTCCAATCAGTCTAATTGAGGAGACATTTCAGTCTCAAATTCGCGATTTCGAAGGGTTCAATTCAAGTTGGGCAGTTTGAGTGCCCTGCAGGAAGAGTCTCGTTTTCTAGCGGGGATTGTGAGTGTATTTATTAGGTTTTCTGAAATACATGGGTTGCATAACTTGTTGTGTTGAACTCGCCAGCTTGTTAGATTCGTAACCAGTCTGTATACAATTGCCGAAAAAAACTTATTTTTGGTATTGGTTAGTAGTTATACCGAAGTGCTTGCCACATTTTTTCGGTATTTGGTTGCAGACTAGTAACGAGTCTACCGGCTTGTGCACGATCAGGGTGCAAACATGGAAGGTGTTATTCTAAGTAGTTGTAGTTTCACGATGTGTGATGGACAGCATTTTCGAAGGAGGCAGCGCTGCGGCAGCATCTGCTGGGGAAGTTGACGTTGAAGTGTTGAAAGCCGCTGTGTATGCGGTGCCTGTTGCCTTCGGATTACATGCTGGTACTGGTTGACACACTTGGATTGATATCAGCCTTCTAAGAATCGGATGCAATACAGTGACGAGTCCAGCTTGAAGCTAGGTGTTAACTGGAGTAAGATGCTTGCCACCTGGCGTCTAAGACCGCATGAAGGTTCATGCGAGCGTTTTAAATAGAGGCGGTAAGTAGTTGGGAGCATCGAAGTAGCCTTAGGCGCCTAGGCGCTTGTTAGGCGCTTGTTGGGCGCTTGAAGCACATGCTTATTGAATTATGATGTAAGCCTGCGGATTTCTTTTTTACAAGTTCAACACGGACCCGGTCTCATGGCATGGGTCGGCCTGCGGTGCGAATTTCCGCACTATTTCTCTATCGTCTCCCTGGCCGGCTAAACCGTCCAGAGGAAGCGGAGGAGCGACGCAAGCAGGAGGTACCAAAAATTTGTTCTTTTTGTATTAAACGCTGACTGCCATCAACATTGCAAACGTACGAATTTAATTTCTCGGGTACAACGGGCATCAACAAGAAGCAGGAATGAACGGCGGGGACCTGGTATCAACGTGCGCCACAAATGCAGCGCACATGCAACTCCTCCAACAGAAACATGAGTCATAGCGCTCATACCTACATACCTTCCATGCAGCCGCATTCAAAGCTAGCTAGCGCTCTCTAGCGCTGCAGAGCACTGCATAGGCACTTCTGGTTTTCCTGATGTCACCCATTGTGATCGCTTTATCGGCGACAGGAGATTTGTTATAAGACATGGTCAAATGGTCTGTTTTGTTTCTTGCATATGCCTGTCGACCAACAAACTCCTTGGAATATCAGATCGTACGATGACGACGTCGACACGGCAGACCAACCGAAGCCCTTTCTCCCCGAGGCGGCGGGCGAGCTCAAAGCCGCTTACCAGTACGCGCGGGTGGCCACTCTCAGCAAGCACATACCCGCGCTGAACAAGGAGATCCCGTGGGACGGCGTGGCGGAGCGGTCGCGGATAATCAAGAGACAGCTGGCCGTGTCGGTGCTCGTGCTGGCGGCAAACTTGGCTGGCACCATCTGGGTGAACACCACGTACCCGCCGGATCGCCGCGGCATCGGCACATTCCTGTACGGCGACTGCACGCGCATCTCCCGCATAGGTACGGCCATCCACGTCGTCCTGAACGTCCTGTCTGGCTTGCTCCTCGGAGCCGGCAGCTACTGCATGCAGCTGCTCGTGGCGCCAACTCGACACGAGGTCGACATCGCCCACGCACGCGGTGCTGCGTTGGACATCGGTGTCCCAAGCGTCACGAACCTGCCGCACATCGACCGCAAGCGCCTGGTTGGGTGGTTGGCGCTTGCGGTCACCGCGACGCTACTGAATTTCTTGTGAGCAGTGCCCCCACGACTACTATTGTTATGTGTTGTAACTTGATGATGTGTTTTTGTAGTTGGAACTCGACCATATTCACCTCCGTCCCTCTGGTTTCAATCCCCCGTGCCATGGCTACAAGCGATTTTCTGGAGGCGGGGGATGACTGGCCGAAGACCGATCACCTGTCGCATCTTCCCTGGTGGCACGTACCTGCTGCAGGTTGGGACGATGGTGTGACCTTTGATCTCAGCCCAATATACTCGATGAAGACAAAGGCGATGAACATGACTCGGCTGGAGCCGAAGGACTGTATTTACGAGTCGCTTGATCCCCTGAGCTCTACGAGGTCCGTGTTGGTGGTTGCGAAAAACATGACGAGCGCGCAGAACAACGGCTCCTCACTGCTCGACGGCTGGACGAGCGGATGGGACTTCTGGGACGGCAGCGACGACTGGCTGTGCACCGTATACGACTTGAGGGAACACGTTTACCTGAACCAGAAGCAGCAGATGGTGTGTAATCAACGATGGGCCGACAGCCTCGGTAGTGAATGGGCCGTGGCACTGGGACCGAGAGGATCCGGAATGCCGAATATCCTTGTCGACTACTGTCTCGTGGGCGACGCGGCCGACAACGAGGGTAGATGCGGACTCCACCATAGCATGCAAATTATGATCGTGGTCTGTGCCTGCACCGTGGTGGAGTTCATGCTACTTCTTTGGACCGCTTTCTACTTCCGCAAGCGAGGCAACTTGAAGGCGGGGCTGGCGGGGAAGCGCCAGAGGAATCTGGTGACCATGGGAGACGCAATTAGCGATTTTCTGAAGGAGCCTGACCTGCGCATTACGACACGGGGTGGATACAAGCTGAGCGATGCGAAATGGGTCGAGTGTCGAGTTTCTTGGTTCAAGGTTATTACCCTTCGTATGTGGGCTTTTTCCATCGTACTGTGAGTATGCTTGCTCATCCTACATTTCCCATACTAACACCTGGGTCAAGATTTGCGATCGTTTTACTAGCTGTTCCATCCGGCGCTATTGGATCTTACATGGCGCACCTGGGATCGATGGGCGTGAGCATGGACCTGGCGTCAATCTGGCGGCAGGGCTTCAAGCCTCACGCTTACGGGATAGGTCACTTGCCCTGGGTGACTGGCCACCGGGCGGGAGTAGCGGACCTGATTGGAAACATCCTCGTGGCCAATGCGCCGCAGGTTGTCGTGAGCTTCATCTACCTCTTCTACAACAACATTTTGACGCGGCAGCTCGCGGCCGACGAGTGGGTGCAGTTCGTGCGCCCGAGCGGCAAGAAGGCGCTGCGCGTGTCCGCGCCTGCCGGCATGCAGCGGTCCAGCCACTTCCTCTCGCTGCCGATGTGGTATGGCGTCCCGCTCATGGCTAACTCCATCGTACTGCACTCGTTAATATCGCAGGGCATATTCGTCTTTCAGACGAGCTCTTTCAGTCCCGGGCCCGAAGGCGTGCGCCTCCCCGAGTTCGACGACGTGACGTCCAGGGGCTATTCGGCGCTGGGGATCATCCTGGCACTCATAGTGGCCACGATCTCGGTGCTGGTGCTTATCATCCATAGTTTCATCAGGGCGTATAGGGATATTCCGCCCGGGTTCCAGTTACTGGGTTCGAGCAGCGCTGCAATCGGCCTGATGTGTCAGCGGCCGGAAGGCGATACGGATGCGCATCTTTTCCCTGTGCGCATGGGTGTCGTGTCCGACCCAGAGACCGATAAGAAGGGGGTGGCGGGCAGATTGGTATTCTCAACCGACATTGATCTTAGGCAGCCAATGGCGAACGAAAGTTATATACAGCCCATCTTAATGCCACCGTTGCCACGGTCAAAAAAGACCGAGGCGGCGATTCCCCTGCAGAACCGGGCGGTTGTCGGCCACAATGTTCAAATCGGCGAATCTACCGAGCCCCTCCTGGATGGTGTTCTTTGCGACATCGTCGCGGCGCGGGGTGGTCTCACCCCCCCTGCTTTATTGGAGGACTCGAAGATTGAGCACATTGTGCCCATGAACGTCGGCAAGGCGTACAACAAGAACAAGGAGGTTGCCCAAGCTTTTGAGACCTTTCCCATCTCCAACGGTATTTCGGTGCAGAGCGCTGATGTGGATTTATAGCTGCCCCGTCCTACTCCCCGTCTTACACGGACCTGACTGTGCGTACTGTACATACCAGGCCACACTCATCATATGTTATCCAGGACCCTACCCATTTAGTTGCATAATTCTCGATGTAGATTCCGTGCTTCTGTCTACATTTGAACACCCCTTGTGCTGAACACAGGTTTCAGCCAAGGGGCCGTCGGAATAAAAAAACTTTTCTTTTTTCTTTCGCTGTATGAAGCGATGCCGCTCCTGAAAATAAATTTCTTTGCGTGAATTTCAAGGCGAGATCTAATTCATCTGCAGACGCTGAATTCGGTGAAAGTGAGAAATAATTCTCCAGAGAGATGTACCTGGACAAGGAATAATAAAATGGAGAGAAGATGCTCCTGGAAAACAGCTGTAAGCGGCCGCAAGCAAGTGAGTAAAAAAAAAAGAGAAAATAAAACTTGATTTTTAAAAAGGTCCCAGATGCCTGTATCATGGGGGTTTTCCTGCAGAACTCACCGAAATATAAATTGCCGCAGGTGTTCGCCGTGCGCTCTCGGCCGTTGAATACAGCCAATTTGGAAGGGTTTTTGTTGAAGTGAAATGGTTCAGTCTGGTTCAGGTTTGAACCGAATTCCGAACCGAACCTTGCCAACGCTAGAAATGAGAACGAGATTGAAACGACTTGAAGATGCGGATCTGTTTAGGTCGGTATGTGCTCCTGAAAAAGAGTTGAGTCACACGGAACATGAGCGAGGATTAAATAGGAGCAGGAATCAAAAAGAAAGAAAAGAGAATTAAATAGTAGGGCTGCCGCCCGTGCCCGTTCCGTCAGGCATTTTTCATCCACTCCGACGGCCCGTTGAAACACGGCCGTGACGGTCATCCAACGGCTGCAGTTTTCCCACACTCTGAAATGCTGATACGGGGGTATATTTCCTTGTGATAGACTATAGGGACACTAAGCTTAGCCCGGAAAGTATTATTCTCCGCCAAATGTCATATTTTGAGGTTTAGGTTGGTTCACGGCATTTGCCGCGAGTGATGGCGGAGTTTAAATTTAGCTCGGTAAGCAAAGAAACAGCTTTCTCACTGTAGAATGCGACGTATTGAAGTGGTGGAACACACCTAGACATCCAAAAATACATATAGCTTGTACATGAGTCAATCCTACATTGATATGCACGAAATTAAATTTCAACCGACCCGTGTGCCGTTCAACACCCGGTACGGCCGTTGACCGTCCCGTCCCGTCAGGATTTTTTTCGACCACTCCACGGGCCGTAAATCGACGGCCGTTGCCGTCACGGCAACGGGCGGCAGCCCTATTAAATAGTTCGCTCGCCAATGGCCTATCCACGGGGTCCTCCTGCCTGAGATGAAGTGCATCAAGGCAGGTGCGCAGCGTACACTATTATAAGATGCCTTTGATACGAGACATATCAGGAGCGTTTTGTCGACAAGGAATGAGCCCCGTGAGAGCCGAAAACAAAAGGACGAACCCGACGCCGCAGCCAAACACTATAGGAGAGTCTTTGACTTTCCGCCCCCGTACTCGTGACTAAGCATCTCCTTATTTGGAAACTGTATCCACGTGGTCTCGGCACTGCAAGAAAGTTTCAAGTCCCGCTCTGATGTTACGCGTCACTCATCCCCACTTTTCCTTCTCCTCCCATCTGCCAAATTCACCCTCGGCTCCCCCACTCTGACATTCCTAATATGGAAGTCTGGTCCGGCGCCAGCACTACAAACATTGTTTGAGTTTACTTGCAATAGAATGCTGGTATAGTGGTTATATCTCACTTCATTTATTTTCCCTTAGTTTTGTAGGCTGTAAGTTCGATTCCCGTTAAGTACATATTTTTGCCTTTTTCACACAACGAAAGGCCTGTGCTCGCGAGGCCTATCCCCACGAGAGGCCCCATTTCAGAGAGAAAGCGCGAACGAGTCTTTAGCGTGCCCACCTGAGATGCCCCGGTTCGGGGGACCCCCCGAGCTTGCGAGGGAGGGGAGGGGCATCGAATGGTGGGTACTCTTCGCGCACACTACGAAATGCCTAGTGAATCCCCCTCTTCGCGTGTTTTTTCACTTATAAATCAACAAGACAAAAAAAAACCACTTCTGTTTTTTTTTCCTATGGATACAGACAATAAAAACCTCCTCAAAGACGTTCACTCAGGCATAAAGGTGAAATTTGATCGTATTTGTAAGAATTTCCTTTTTAGGGTGTCAGAGTGGGGGAGGGCAAGGGGATTTTATCTGCCATCGCTGCCACCCCCCGCCCCTGCGTCGATACATCCGTCCAATCACCCTGATGGCGCTCTACACTCCGCCGGCTGCCTGTACTACTCACCCACGACCCCGGCTGGTGGCGCGCCCAGTGCGCGCAGCCGCTTGTGCCACCACCGCGAGACGACGAGGAGCGGCAGGGTAGCACGCGTACTTCACGCTCCTGTGGAGGCCCATCCACCTTCCAACTGCTGTTCCGGGGTTCTTCTCGTCATGTACACCGAGGTGAGTTACTTGCTCCGCGTGCCACGGGGTATTGGTCGTGTCGTGAGTGGGCGGGCGGGTGTGCTGCGCGTCCTCGATGTCGGGGGATGAGGATCGCAACCGCTGCATGCAGCGTGTTCCCGCAAGCACGCATGGATACTCAGAGGTTGTTCATGGAGTATGACGGTATTTATCGTTAAATATTATGTACTGCCTGTGATGGACATTGAAAGCTCAACAATGTAGTCTAAATTGAACATCGGACACACAGCAATGTACTTTCGAACCATGAACATCCACACCAAATGTACATTGAACAACGCACAATCCCTCTATTTGTACATTCCACATTGTACTCTCCACTTCTCACAACTTACATTCCAACAATGCACATTTCACTCATCACCTTTGTGGAATGTACTTGTGGATGTGCCACCAACTCACTTTCAACATGGTGTATGGAGCCTTTGTCAAATCTACTACACCCATCAATATAAAGGACACAATCACATGGCAGATCACCAAGATCATCCAAGAAATTAGCCGAACCCAAGGCTTCGACCCAATCTCATCCCAATCCCAATCCCAATCCCAAACCAGTGTCAAGGATTCCAAAAGTCGGCTATCATTGCTTGGCAGCGCACATTTCAAGCCAATATACAGCCCATCATTCACAGCTCCATCTTGCACTTTCGTATCTCTTCCCCACTTTCTTCTCTTGCTCTCGCAGCCTCTCGAATATCTTCAACATGGCAGCCTGTAAGCCAAAATTCCTCTGAATCCACCCTGACATCACCGCCCAGCTTGGCGACATCTCCTCTCCCTGTTTCCGCCTGCGCATGTTTGTTCATGCCAGGACTGGCAGCCCCTTCCTCAACCCCGACGAGGACACCATTTGCACCATGTTTGTTCTCTCTGACGACTCCAGCTATGAGCTTGAACCTGCCCAATACATGTACAACATGGCTCAGGGAATGGTATCATGCCAGACCTGCCTCTGTAGCACCTGCTTCTCCATGTCCCAGTTGATTGACCTCCACACAGCAACCTATCCCACATTGGATGAGGCGACTTTTGAGGATGCGGTCGACAACTGGCTCTTGCTCCAGATTCTAAATGGCATTGGCAAGGTGTCGATGCTTTAGCTAGTGGTCTCACTTTCCCCCACTCACACTTTCATTTCCTTCTTTAACTATTGCTGGTGTTGTCTCACTTTCTTCTTTTGCACCTATTGCTGACTCTTGCTTTATATTACTTAAACTTCACTGTTTTCGCCCCATGTTCTCTGCGACTGTCACTGACTCTTGTCTTTGTTCTGTTAGTTCATTACAATTATGACCTCGATCCATATTAATTAGCGCTGACTCTTGTCTTCGTTTTGTTTGTTACAATTACCCTCACTCTATATTACTTAGACTTCACCAGTGTGGTCTGCCATAAATCATGAATGTGGCTTTGGAATACAACCAAATTCTTGCACAAGATGAGCCGGTCTGGTTCCACTTGTTAGGCGGAGCTTTCAAGTGGCTGAACTCCAAGTTCTGGGTGGAGTTTCAAAACATCTGATCAGCCTTGATTGTACTTGATGCCTGATCTTCCACTTCTCAAAGAACTGTCCCTCACATTTGTGAGTCCTGTGTGAGCAGACTCAGTAAGGGAAACCAGTTATTCCAGGTCATTGACAGTTAGAATCTGTGAGGCATGCAAAATGTGAATATTTTAACAGGTGATGGGAATGCCTGCTCATGACACAATAAATTGATGTTTGAGGGATTTATGGTATTCATATGTACTTCAAAATCTGCAAAGGGAGTGGAATGTGCACTCCTTCTGGTTGTTTGCACAATATGCGAGTAATGCAGCAATCAGCTGGATGTCAGGTAAATTACTGACAAGAGGACATGTATGAACAATAATATAGCTCTGGGTTTCTGCATGTAAATTTTGGGAGCTTATTTGAGGTTTAAAGCAATGGAAATGGCAGAGATATTGAGCAAACAGTGATTCTCTCACTGGAGATCATGTGATCAAAATTTGCGGCAACTCCCGGAGCTTGTGTCGAATCGAAAATAGATTCGACACAAGCTCCGGAGAATGCCGAGTTTCTTGTGCTTGGCATCTTGCTCATGTGAGAAGCAACCGGCTTGCACAAGATGATATCTTCCCCCCTTCCAAACACCAAAATATTGTGGTTCCTGCTGCGGAACAAGCGACCTCTCCAGTGCAGTACACAATCAAGGATATTATTAATCATCAAATCATTGAAGGTGAAGTGAATGCACACCTCCTCTCATTTCTTGAACGATCTAATTATGTTTTGTTCCAGACAATTTGGACAGTCCGCATTGATCAGGATATTGAGCCAGTTCAAGTATCTGGGAACAGTTCCCCATGGTGCATATTTTTTGACCGAATCACTTCGTATTCTAAGTAATGCTGTTCATGGTTATATCATCCCTGCAATTGCGGCAAAATAGCTGCTTTCCTCATTGCCAACATATCCCTCACTTCATCTGTTTTGCACGCTTTGCATGAGCAAGTCATAAATAATGATGTGCCTGAATCCACGGCCAATGCTGTTGTCACTGCTGAGCCAGTGTCCCAGCCAAGTTTGTCAATGGATATAGACTCTGCACCTGTCCTTTCTACTCCTTCAAATCCTCCACTGATGTCCACATCTGTTTCATCAATAAATCTAACTACATCTGAAGTGCATCCCACCGATCCTACTGCTGCTAATCCCCAGCCTGATTCATTTGGCTCAGATCCAGCCTCACAGAAACACTTGGGCAGAATGCCTCTCATAGCAGGAAACATTTTATTCCTTCATTTTGTTTAACACTGGTGACAAATCCGGTGAGGTCGATGGACCCGGAAATGATGAAGACGAGCCTGAATATGAAGACAGTGTCTTTGAGATTGCAGGTATTGTAGGCTATTCCAACACAGAGGCAGTGAGCTCACAATTTCATTGTCTGTCTTGAATATTCATTCACAATCTTTCTCTCAGGTTGGACAGTGTTGGTTGGTCTGCTGGAAGGATCATGATAACGAGGAAGATTCTTGGGAGCCAGCATCTCAGTTTTGATAAGCATGGCATCCCCTCAAATCTCCGATTATTGACAGGTGATTCCAGCCATGCTCAACATGGTTTTGAAGCATTCAATACCTGCCATGGCATCACTGCTGTTGACCCAGATCTGAGCCCACCCCTGGAGGCAGTATCTGAGCAAGCAGATTCAAAGTCTGAATCTGGGGAAGATTCTGGGGAATCTGGCGACTCAGATGGTGAATATACTGGGACAGCGAAGTGAAAGTGGGGCAAGGGCAACAAGAACAAAAGAGGTAGAAAAGCCACCGAGGGGAAGCCAAGAGCTGGCAAAGCCGAAGCGATTGATGAGGATGCTCTGGTGACATCGAGTCCCAAGGCAGCGAGTTCGAGAATCACTCTTACGGATAGATCCAGTGAAACGAATATATGAGTGCATTTGTATTCGTCGGCATGTATACTCTGTTCCTGGCCCAAACTCTTTCTGGCATCATGATGGTCAACATGGTATGCTTTTACTG
Organism: Mycena rebaudengoi; assembly: GCA_029282285.1. Taxonomy (NCBI): domain Eukaryota; kingdom Fungi; phylum Basidiomycota; class Agaricomycetes; order Agaricales; family Mycenaceae; genus Mycena; species Mycena rebaudengoi. The sequence continues at coordinate 145,152 of JARJCX010000253.1, forward strand.
TCCGAGTACCTCTTATTCAACTTAGTCATTCTTCAACAGGACTCATTCGGTGGGGGATTGTCATCCACGGGTTTATAGATGGATATTCCCGACTCATTACTGGGCTGCACGCTAGTGATAACAACACCGCAATGACAGTCCTGGATATCTTTCTCGCTGGTTGCTGAGAGTATGGTGTCGCATCACGCCTTCGGGGCGATCACGGAACTGCAAGTATCTGTGTCACTGCATGGATGGAAACACGTTGTGGAATCCGAAGAGGCTCCTACATTTGGGGAAGGTGAGTAATCCTTGTACTCTTGTTTTGGTGAGCTAACTGCGGAGCTGCAGGCGTGTTCACAACATTAGAATTGAGCATCTTTGGGTCGATATCACTGTGCAGCTTGGGGCGACTTGGTCCGAACGTTCACCATCCTCAAGCTGCGATATGGGCTTGATATCAATAATATCAGCCATATTTGGCTCCTTCATTTCCTCTTCCTCTCGCCGATCAACAGCCAGATCGCCTTCTTTGCCAAGAGCCGGAACCAGCACCATATTCAGATTCACCACAGCCCAACCACTCCCCTGCTGACATGTTTGTATTTGACATGCTCGCTCATGGGGTGCATGGGAATCAGCTTCCGGCTGAGGAAGAATATATGGACGAAGAAGAGCTAGAAGTTTATGGTATTGACTGGGCAGGCCTACACGACGATAATCTTCTGACATCACAGAGGGAGAAAAATCCCGTCGCAGAGGAGGCAGCTTCTTGGATAGGCAGAGTTGGGCCACCACCACTTACCGAACTTAGCAGTGTTGTCATGGAGGCACCTGCAGGCATGCTCAACAATGATCAAGTTTTAGACCTGTATAATGCGGTCGTACATCTGCTCGGCAGTGCAGAGGATGACGACTGCATTGCATTGTGGACCCATGCGCTTGTGCATGCATGTCGAATACTCCCAGATTTATTTTAAAGAATATATTACCATGAATCAAAATTTACTTCAACATGCTGAACACTTATCTTCCTCTGCGGTGGATTATACATCCCCAACAGTACAGTTGGGATTGATCAACGGGAATGGGAATGATGGACATGTTTGGGAATTGATTGGTTTGATGTAGGATTAGATGGGATTGATTGGCGGTGAGCTGAGGCTGGGTGTGCTGGTTGTAATGCAAGTAAACACCCCATTTCTGAGGTGAAAAGCACATGCAATGCAGGTTGGACCTTGCAAGCACAGTTGCAAGTTGGACATCTCAATGTGAGCACTGGAATGTATGCTGTACATTGTCCACGAGCCTCACTCACGTGCATTGTAGAATGTACATTTGAGTTGTAAATGTGTACAAAATGCAGTGGCAGTACATTTTCTGTTGCTTGGGTGGGCAGTTGAATGCTGCCCCGTTGATGTACATATTATTCAACGAAAAAAGCTTTTATAATGGAGGCCCTGCGCCGCTACAACCAGATGTTTCCCGCTCGTGGTTTACGACAAGATTCAAAAGACACCGCACTACCTTTAATTACTCCGCATGAATAAAAAAAATACTTTTACATTTTTGTCTTGTTCGTATTTTCTGTTCCATGCCACCAACATGCCACACAACTGAGTGACAACCTCACTGTGACTTGCAATCTAATGAACGGAATAAATCAGAGTATTGTGGAGACTGCATGCCGCTGCTGCCGACTGATCCGTTCCCAATGCGGCGTTTCCTTAAAAGGAAACACGGGGGCGGAAAATAGAAAACTCTATAGGAGAGACTAGCCAAACCAAGGGGCCGTCGGCTTTCGAAAAATGGAACTAGGGTTGAAAAGTTTTTTAAGGTCGACTTCGGAGACCCCCCCCCGCAGGCCCCGAGCAACTGTCAACGCGTGAAAAAGGCAGTGCAAACCAAGCCAGTGGTAATTCCCACGATTAGTCAAACAATTTTGTCTGACCTAGCTGCGAAAAGTCGCTGTAACGGCTTTATAATAAATGATACCTAACAAGTTAGGACTTGTAACTTTCATGATTGGGTAGGTGGGCAAAAAAGGAAATTACAGCCAAAGTCAGTGGTATTGCGTCGTATAAATGGCAAGTGGGCCGAAATGATGGGACTTTCCTTCAAGTTTCGGAACCGAAAAAAAAAGAAACACTGATTCTTATGAGTTTCCTGATTGGCTGTCAGTAATATAGGTAATCACGGGCGATGAGAACTTGTTGTCGCAATGGCCTCACACCAATCTAATCCAATCTAATCCATGCTTTTTGAGGAAGACCCACATATAGCTCTGACACCTGGTAATAACGGTACTGACAGGTAATAAAGACTCGTACTGCCATGCGCAGCAATGGCCACAAACCAAGTAGAAGCGCGGCTAGAACTCCGAAGAAAGGCGTCAACAGGAAGAATAGATATATCCTCGTCGTCGTCGACGGTCCATTGAGGTGTCTTTGAAGTTTGTCTTCGTCAGTGGGATGTCACAATGTCACACTGCTGTCACTTACGACTTGCGCCAAAGCCGCGTCCAGCTCTTCAGGCTCAAGCCCGTCCAGGTCATCGTCAGCCTCACACTCATCAACAGTGCTATAGAAGTCCTCCCCGACGCCGGCTGTGCTCTCCGTCTCTGAGGGTGCATTATCGTCATCAATGTCGGCCATGACACTGGCACCTGTGCTGGGCGCAGTTTCCTTCCGGGTGGACGTTTTCTTGGCTACAGGGCTGCCTTCGTCATCCGAGTGGATGATATTCTTCCGCGGCCTTGGCCTTGGGCGGTCTTTTTAAATGTTAGCTCGAGGAATAACCTTGAGAATGCGTTCACCTGGCATTTGTTCTGGCTCATCCATGATAACATCCTCATCTTCTACTAGGACATGAATGAGCACACAACTAGCTGGTCTGTTATGCTGTACTCACTGCGCCTGTGTATCTTCTTTGCTTTGGCTGGCTCCTGGACTGACGACGCTGCCCGTTTTCTGCTCGCCATATCGGGATCCTTTGGAGTGGAACCTGTTGGGGCAGCACCCTTCCACACTTGTATCCTATCAGCGAATATCTGGAGAGTAAAATATGGACAACGGACCCGCTTTTTCTATGGCTTTGGTTTTGGCTTTCCGAGCGCCTGGAGCAACTTGGTGAGACAGTGAAGAAGAATCATGGCAGGTGCTCACCACGTGCAGGAGCAGGGCCATCCGTTGTCGCCAACGTGCTCTTCAATGAGCTACCTGGCGTATTTGTGAGTCCTTTTCTTCCTCCATGACGACAAGCACTTACTATCTGACGGAAGGGACGCCACAAGAGCCTTGGGTTTGGGCCGCGACCCCCGTGAAGCCATCCTATTGGAAAGGAGCGTTGAGGGAAGATACGGGGCTGTGGGTTGGTGGGAGTCAAGACGACAATCGTAAGTTTTTCAAAAAGTTTTTCAAACTCCGCATCTCCGGCGGTGTTACTTAGCCACATCATCTCGCCATTGTCTCTGACTACATCGTTAATCCAAATAACTCCACCATCTTGCCACTATGTCGTCCAATTCAGCCCTCGTTCAATGCCGCGGCTGTCGTGCCAATTTCTCTGCAGGTGGATTGACTTGACATTACCAGCAAACACAAGATCCTGCGTGCCAAGCGATTTATCGTGCCAGCCGAGCTTACGTTCCACCGCGTCGAGCGGCTGCAACGCTGACACCCGAACCAGAGTCCCTTTACAATGGCCAGGGATTTTATATCGGCTCTGACGACGATATGCTTGACCACGATGAAGAAATCCCCGATCTTAGTTCTGATCCTGAATCAGACTCTGATGACGATGAGGACCCTGCGCCTCACTGGGAGCCACCCGCTCGCCAGAGCGAGGATCCACCAGAGCCTGACACTGATCCACCAGCCGATCCTGATGCCGGTGGTCCTGACGATGCTGAGGCTCGGGTGCCTGCACCGGAAGCGCGCTTTTTGCAAAAGCCGCATATCACCGAATTTGGCGGAGCGGCTGGGGTTCCCGTGGGACAAGGAGATATTCCGGCATACACACAGTACAAGACGACTATTTCAGAGACCGATGAAAACCCGTGGGCACCGTTTGAGTCTCAGATAGATTGGGAAATTGCCCGCTGGGCAAAACTCCGGGGGTCCACATCTACGGCCTTCACAGATTTGTTATCAATAGACGGAGTACAGATATTTTGTTATACTATTCATTGCATATCTAACTACCCGCATCAAGGTATTCGAATCTCTCGGCCTGTCATACAAGAACTCACGAGAGCTCAATGAAATCATCGACAACGCGCTTCCGAGTGGACGGCCTGCCTTTACGCGACAAGAAGTTGTAATCGGTGGAGAGGCATTTGATGTATATTTTCGGCCCATTCTGGAGTGTGTGAAGGCGCTCTACGGTGATCCCGAATTTGCTCAGGATTTAATATTTGCCCCGGAGCGCCACTACGCAGATGCTGACAAGACCATTCGCGTTTATCATGATATGCACACCTCTGTATGGTGGTGGAAGACGCAGGCGAGTCTTCACAGTTCCTCATGGTATTTTTTTTTCATTGCTGAACGGCTGGCAGACAATTTTAGAAAGGCGACGTCCAGGGGCGACTCTCCTTCCGTTGATTATCACTACAGACAAGACCCAAACGACCATGTTTCGGAATAAAGCGGCGTATCCGGTCTACGCGACGCTGGGAAATATCCCCAAAGACATTCGACGAAAACCTTCGCGTCAGGCTTACATTCTGATTGGTTATTTACCAACTGGCAAGCTAGATCATATTACTGTGACGGCTGCACGTCGTCGCGCGGCTGCGAATCTTTACCATGCATGCATGCGCAAGATCCTCGGCCCTCTTGCTACTGCTGGTGTCGATGGTGTCGAGATGGCCAGCGGCGACGGAGTTATTCGGCGGTGCCATCCCATCTTGGCCATATTCGCGGGGGATTACCCAGAGCAGGTACTGGTGGCCGGAATTAAAACCGGCGAGTGCCCAACATGCCCTGTTCCGCGCGAAGAGCTCGGAGATATAGGCGAGATGTATGACCCTCGAGATCTTGGTACCGCCCTGGACGCTCTAAAGAAAGCTGATGGGAACGCGACAGAGTTCACCCGAGCTTGCAAGGAGGCAGGCATAAAGCCTATTTATCACCCGTTCTGGGAGGATCTGCCCTACGTCAACATCTACCTCTCCATTACGCCAGATATTCTTCACCAGCTCTACCAGGGGGTTATCAAACATGTTGTCGCATGGGTCACGGAAGCTTTTGGGCCAACCGAAATTGATGCGCGGTGCCGTCGTATGCCCCCAAACCACAATGTTCGACTCTTCCTTAAAGGTATCACTACATTGTCGCGCGTATCTGGGACCGAACATCGTCAAATGTGCGAGATCCTGATGGGGCTTATCGTCGATCTTCGCCTCCCCGAACGGCAATCTACTGTACGCCTTATTCATGCGGTCCGCGCCGCGCTCGATTTCCTCTATCTAGCCCAGTACCCGATGCATTCGTCGGAGACTTTGGCGCGTCTCGAAGACGCTCTACAGCGCTTCCACGACAATAAATCTATCTTCGTGGACTTAGGTATCCGCGACGACTTCAATATTCCGAAACTCCATAACCTTCGCCATTATCTCTTAATGATCCAGCTCTATGGAACCACAGACAACTATAATACGGAGTACACCGAACGGCTCCACATTGACCTAGCCAAAGATGCATATCGTGCGACAAATAGGAAGGACGAATATGCGCAGATGACTATCTGGCTCGAGCGCAAAGAGAAAATCCTCCGGCATGACAAATTCATCCGTTGGCGCAGCGCAGGCTCTCCTCCATCGAATGTAAAGAACTCGGTGTGGCGTCCCCCCGATGTTCTCCAGCATCGCCATCTTCAGATGACAAAATTTCCGTCTGCAAAGGGGGTTTCTTTGGCACACATTGAAAACAAGTATGGTGCCATTTATTTCCGTGATGCATTCTCCCGTTATGTTGTGGGCTTCAAAAATCCTGGGTTCTCAGCCGCTCAGATTGAGGTTGGCGCAGACAACTTCTACCTTCCGTTCCAGTCACTCGCAGCTTACCACAAAATTCGCTTCTGGAACGAGGATCCCTTAGGCCGCGAGAATGCTCAGGATTGTTTAGATGTTGTTCACATCAAGCCTGGGTATTCAAACAAGAAGCGGCAGCAGGTCAGCGGCCGGTTTGACACGGTTTTGATCGATGAAGGGACTGGTGGCCATGCCGGGGCCACTGGTAAGTTCACTTTTGAGAAGATGACATGTAAACTGACCGTGATTCTTATTCCAGGCTTTCGTGTTGGGCAAGTACGACTTGTGTTCTCTCTTTCAGCCCGTATGTTGGACATTATATTCCCCTCCGGCACGCCACAGCCTCCGAAACACCTTGCATACGTTGAATTGTTCTCAAAATTTCCCAATGCTCCCAATCCCAATCATGGCATGTACACAATTTCACGTCCCGCTGAACGCCTTGCAGTGATCATTCCTGTGGAAAATATTCGGCGCAGTATTCATCTTTTCCCCCATTTTGGCCCCGTTGTTTCACGTGGCTGGACGAGCCAGAACGTCCTGGAGCTGTGTTCAAAGTTCTATGTCAGTCCATGGTCTGATCGACATGCATATGTTACCGTTCATTGATTTCTCGAGTGTATTTACCTATTATAATAATAAATGTCTTTGTCTGGTAGTCACTCATATTACTTCTGCTCGGGATGGTTTTGTTTCAGGGGGGTTTCTGAGTTGTCCAAAAGTGCCTGGGGTTGCATTCGCAACTAATTTAAATGCCAACTAAAAAGGCACGAACGGGAGTTGAACTCACGACCACCAGTCCATTGGACTTAAATGTGTCGCATTATAGGCAATTATCTGGCAATACTCCATTTTGCCAAATTATTCTGCGGTCCTGATAATTTATGATAATTACTTGTGGATTATCCAGGGCAGTTTTTCCTGATGTTAATCTTCTGTTGTCGACGCCGTACGCGTCTTCATGAGCCTCGCGGGGGTTGGCGATGCACTGTCCGCAGCTTTCCTCTTGTAGCTGCGTCCCGCATTCGTCCGTGGTAGGTTTTTTATTTCGGAACCACCGATGGCAGAGCCGGCAGCGTTGACAAGTGTAGTAAGATGCTGACGGTGGTCATTGGGATCTGCACTAGTAGTAGGTGCTGCAACTGCGACAGGTGATGAGCCGTCCGAGCGTTTGTTAATCAAAACGGGTGACTTACCGTCGCTGCGGGTGAACGACGAAGGAGCCGCGGTATCCTCAGGTCGTTCTTCATTTGAATTCAGTGTCGCAGTGTCACTCGTGTCGGCGTCGGCATCAGTTGCTGCCGCCTCAGTAAACGCCTCCTCGTTTTTGTGTCCGCCTACGGGTGATTCAGCCTCGCCGGAGGCGGCTGCGTCTGACAGGGTCAGAGTGCGCATTTCTTTAATGAGAAATTCGTAATCCTGGCGAGGCGTTAGCATCTACGATGACATTAACGCTGTGAACTGACTCATGTCTTGATGAATCTCGGTGCAGAGCTTGTGGAGTGACGCAATTGCAACGACCCAGTCTCCGGCACGAACGGGATAGTCCTCTAAAAGCGTAGGAATGTACACCTTAGTTGGGGCGGGTCCCGTATGAAACGCACAGGCATAATTTCAATTTGCGATCGTAAACCCAAAGTCATGAGTTGGACGAACAAACAACGGTCTCCAAGACGAGGAAGTGTGCATCGCATCAAGAGCAAGCAGGAAAACGTAGCGACACAGCAATCGAGAGGGGAGAAGACAAAGGGAAGTTGAATAAATCGGGCGTGGGATGGCTTAGTCAGTACGACTACCAATGCGTCAGATCTGTTCTCGGATCCATCCACCTCATAGGAGGGTACATAGCAATCTGATTCTAGGTGACTTCTTTCCATGGAAGCCTGGACCTATATCTAGACCGTCAAGCTTTGCCAAAATGACCCGTAAATGTCTCGTGCCGCCCTCTATCAGACGCAGTTGGACGGCTATGTCCGCATCATCAAGAAATTCGCACATCGACCAGCGCGAACGGAGTCTCAGATGTTGACGCATCACCTATCGAGGTTATAGACGTAGATGCCTGCGTTTTTTCCTGGCCGCCAACGGTTCTTTACGTTCGAAGGCAAGGATTGGTACCCAATCAATGTCGACGGCGGTTCTACCGCGGAGGATGCTATTTCGGTAGAGGCGTGGACCACGCTCAGTGAAGCACCCGGATCCTTGGCGGATGGACCGGCGGCTCCTTCGTCCAGCGAAGTATCGGCGCAAGCCCGAGCGGGTAAGTCCCTAAAATATTCTGGACATATGTGTAATGCTTACTGTTATCAGAAAACTTGGACATATTCCAGTGCTGTATCTGTTTTTGCAGCCCTCAGAAACCAGTCATGTAAGTAATTACGACCAGTTCCTTTCTTTCCGACTTCCAAATAGGCCTCTGTGCATGCACATCTACTGATATCAATGCATTCGCAGCAACTTGAACCGACGAAACATCTGTCCTGTTTGTAGATCCCCCATACGTGAACCACCTATGTCGGAAAAATCTTGATCAGCTTCGAACGTCCTGGGACAAGTCCCAGGACGTCGCAAGGTCATATGGTTTTAAGTGCCTTGCAACACAGAGGTAAGAAATCCGCAACCTCTTCCGAGACACTCCGCGACTCCCAGGGTCTCTTAAGGCGCCCGTGTGACAGCCGACGTCCCAGTGGAACTCAAGGCTCCACAAGCCCTGCGTACCTCTCAACAGCCGATATACATGCAGCCTTGCTCGGCTCAGAATATTGGCTCATGGTGCATGTCTGTTGTCAAGTTTAACCCGATTCGGTTAAACGAGACTTAAACGCGGGCCGCTATCCCTGAATCATGATGGCAGTTGTGACATGCCGTGAAGCCGGCGTTTGACAGAAGTAAATGTGGCGGGGTCGTAAATAGGCCAATGTATCGTGCAGACAGAAAGTATGAGAGCACTAGTAAAACCTTGGCCAGAGAAGAACTGAAATCAAGCAATAGGTCCCACATTGCAGCTAATTTCGGTACCAAAGGCACCCATTATAATTGATTTTTTCAGTTTTGAAAAAATGGCTCATGTCTCACTCAATTCTGCACGGATTGAGGTCGGAGATGGCGCGTTTTCTTGTACTGATTCATACACGATTATTAATAGAAACAATCAGAGGAAAATAAAAAAATTCCGGTCATCTAGTGCATGAGGCCATTCGCACATTGAAACTGACTGGAAACTTCAAATCTGGTTATAATGGCCTGAATTTTTGGGAAAACGTGCTTTCATCCATATTAATCAATAGGGTACAGCCGATTTTGCGGAGTCTCTGTAGGGGCTTTGATATCTCACTTTTTCGATCAAAATCTTGTATGGTGCACAGCTACCGGAGTTTTGTCACAGAGATACCCCGGAAAAGTGTTCTTAGGATGAGAAAGGTACTCCATCTCTTTCTGACCATGAAGACGCGTCGAAAATGAGTCGAAAGTGCGTCGGACACTGAGAGTGGCAAAGACAGTGGTGCAGAACTTGGAGAGCAAGAAGCCACATCTTCCCAGTGTATTCAACGTGTCTCCAGCTCAATCTGGACTCATTTGCCTGATAAGAGTTCTCTGTGCTATATTAATGCTTTGGAAAATCTCAGGCACGCAAGAAAAGAGGGTTCATAAACAAAAAAGTATGAAAGTGTGACTCCGGGGCTGATGCGGATTTGTAGGCCACGTTTCAAGGCCCCATATTGGAATGTGGCCTATAAAACTATACAGTGCACCTTTATGAATCTTGAAGATGCCTGGGACAACATACAGGCACTCCCCGACTCCGTGTCTCTTTGTCATAGGGTCTACCGTTTTGTACACCTTTCCTTGCTGATCTGCAGTTTTTGCTCTTGTTTCAAGGTTTCCCGGTGTTTTCTCCCAAATCAAATTATTTGGTGCGGTATAACACGTCTATATGACTACTATATCAAACTGACAGAGCTCCCCGAACACTCGAGATCCCAACAGCAAGACATTGGGTGAAAATTACCAAATCTGCAATAGCGATCGGGTTACGCCCAATAAAAATATAACGAATGGCCTATACACTACATTAAAGCACTGCGAATCGATTTCACTCAGTTTCGAGGCAAACGAACAAGAATTGAGAGAGATAGAGGGAAAAGAAAAAAAAAGCTATCAAAATTGCGACCCAAAATGGAAAAACATGGCACGAGTTCGGACTTTTCGGATGATCGGTTTCGGTCGGATCTCAATATCTTGAATTTGATTCGCTGGTTGTTTAACTTCATTCGGCTTTACCCCCGGGAGGGATAAACTTGAATAGCCGTGCCGGCGCTTTAATCAATCAACTTGATTTCTTGTCTTCTTTTCTTTCTTTGCTTACTGGAGCCGGCGAACCGCGAAAAAAACCTTGGATTCAGGTGCAGGTAAGTCTAACAAATTCCCTCTCTTTTTCCCTCTTTTTTTCTCTTTTTCTCAACTTGAAAAACTTGAATTCCTCGCCGTAACAACAGACATAAACCATAAGCCAGAATATTTGCATCGGGGTACCAAAAAATTCGTTCAAATCAATGTATTAATCAATACTACTACCACAGCTATGAGGTACAACATAGTTGTAGTGGGGCGACGGCGTCCAGCGATGTGTAAGAAATTAATTCTAGAATTCTAGCTTCTGAGTTAGCAGTACGTGAGACGGGAACACTTCATACACACATTGTGAGAATGAACATCATAACAAAGAATGGAATTAAAGCCCTGAGTATGGTAGCATTAGATAATAGTGGTCAGAAGAGGACGCATACATACCTGCGCCAGAATCAACCCTAGAAGCAGCCGAGCTCGGATGAGTAGTGGTGCGAATTGGAGCAAGCATACAACGTACCCGCGTCGACGTGCGTGGTAAGAAACAACCCTGTATGAGATCAGCAGTTGGCCGCCGCAACCGAAAGATTACACACCTGGGTGGGACGAGGGGATGGTGGTGGTACGAAGACAAGAGAGGTGGAGTCATGGCGTCACAGGCTGCCGATTGATATAGCACGGGTGACGTCACTTGCTCCACCTCGTTGACAAGATGCTGCGAGTACCCCCAACTCATTATCCTCAAGCACACTCACCTGGACCCAATGCCTCTCCTTCACCATACAGACTCGGATACGACACATGTCTCTGACTCCGAACCCGAGCAAGAAGCTCGCCGTTACGTACGCGACAATTCTGACCGCTCGTCGCCTGACTCCTCTGCACCGAACTCGCCACGCCGTACGCCGCTCTCAGCAATTTCCAATACTGTGGTGGACACCGAACCTAGTTCACGGCGTGCTCTCGACAGTCGCCTCTCGGCCATTGAAGGAGATATAGCCGAGATTAAAGACGCGCTTAAAGCGCTGAGATGCCGAAGTGTGTCCTACTTACCTCTCAGTGTGGGCATATATTAACATATTTTTTCAGAACGCAACAGAGCGTCCCCTGTCGGCGGCTCGCCCCCTTCCACTCCACTCCCAAAACGCGCGCGCATAATGCGCGATAAGGCGGTGGGCCCCAACTCACCCGTGGGTCGACTCGAAGAGCCCCGAATCCATCGCAGTTCCCTGATGGTCAGCACTCCGGAGCGGGAGGAAATAGGACGTTGTTTGGACGAGAGTTTGCAGCAGACTTCTGCACCGCGTACCATCCTTCTAGGGCTGCCGCCCGTTGCCGTGACGGCAACGGCCGTCGATTTACGGCCCGTGGAGTGGTCGAAAAATATCCTGACGGGACGGGATGGTCAACGGCACGGTCGTACTGGGTGTTGAACGGCACACGGGTCGGTTGAAATTTAATTTTGTGTGTATCAATGTAGGATTGACTTATGTGCAAGCTATCTGTATTTTTGGATGTCTAGGTGTGTTCCACCGCTTCAATATTCAAAATATGTCGCATTCTACAGTGAGAAAGCTGTTTCTTTGCTTACCGAACTAGATTTAAACTCCGCCATCACTCGCGGCAAATGCCGTGAACCAACCTAAACCTCAAAATATGACATTTGGCGGAGAACAACAGTCATTCTGGGCTAAGCTTAGTATTTTTAGGTGTCCCTATAGTCTATCACAAAGAAATCTACCCCTGTATCAGCATTTCAGAGTGTGGGAAAACTGCAGCCGTTGGACGGCCGTCACGGCCGTGTTTCAACGGGCCGTCAGAGTGGATGAAAAATGCTTGACGGAACGGGCACGGGCGGCAGCCCTACATCCTTCATGAACGGGTAAGTATTTGACCCGAAGAGTATAGGAGTTCACGTAGATATATGTTCATTATTCCAATTTTACTTGTCCTTCTTGCAGGAGGAACGACGAGGACATGTATCTGCGAGTGCATAATGTAGATTAATTCTTTTCTTCACTTCTTGTTCGTCCCTCTTCACCGCAAAACATTAGCTTTGCGACATGTACCTTGGGACGGCATGAGACGGCTTGGAACTCACCTCAAGCCTTCGAACGGCTTGAGACTGGTTCTAAGTTCCCCTGCCACGCCTTCGAAGCTCTCTGAAGCCATCCCAAGGTCCCAAGGAGACTCAGGCCGTTGCAAGCTAACTGGCTTTTTTCCGACATATCAGGGACAACACTTACGAGATGGAACTGGCGGACGCCATCATGGAAGGGTTGGTGGAACCTCCGGAGGACGTTGCGAGCGAGGGACTGTACATCTGGGAAGCAGTGGTTTTTGCGATGGACGAGGATTGATGTCGTTGATATTTTCGGACTTTAAGTACCGGTTACATGTATGTGCACTGGGCGTATTATGGCACTGTGTACCAAAGGATCATCTAGTATTTGGTTGGTCCCAAGTCTGACGGTCAGCGCGTTGAAGCCGTTGATAGCTTCAAACTTTAGGCACCTGTTCATCATCTGTCTCGGTAACCCAGACTGATCCGCCTCACGCGCGGATCAGACCGGACCGTCTGGGTTACCGGTTCATATGTAGCGTACCATGTGGACCCCTGTTGATCTGTCATCAGGTTTGACAGGCGTGAGAGGTTTTAGTCAACCAGTGAGCTCGGAGTTCGGACCGACATGATCGAGTGCATAAACGCGGGTGCAATGGGCATGTTTTATTTCTGGTTTGGAGACCTGGTACCTGAGTCGGTACCAGGAATTTTTCAGCCAAAATCCTGACCCCCCCCCCCCCCCCCCCCCCCCCTTGCCTGCTATATAGTGTAAGTCTTTCCCACGCCTGAGTCGGAGATCATTTTTCTTTCCGCCAAAATTGAAGTTCATTCCCAATTAACTACGGCAAAAGGGGCATGTAATTCTGTTGAAAATGGTATACACTCAAAATCCAGGTTTTTTCGGCCTCCCAACAACCGGTAACCGTTTTTTTTGAGTCAGCCTCAAGTTGAATTCAGCGGTTAGGAATCATAAAAACAGAATGAATTGTGATGTTTTGCTGCGAAAACTACCCACCTTTAATCACGGCCAAGGAGTGAACAAGTGAGAACATGGTTATATTTCGCAATCACTTTGTGATGGAATGGTTGACGGCTCCACGTGACACTTTATTGCCAAATATGGTCGCACAGCCAAAATAAACCAATATCATAGTACTGAAGTCTTCTGGGGGTCTTTAGGCCTGCTAAAACCTCAATTCTGCATGCTATAGGCTTTATGAAAATCAGGTGCATTATTTTTTTTCAGCAGGATTCCTAGACCCCCCCCCCCAGGTTGCGGTCTCGGCTTCGGATCCCGCCAGCCCCTTGGGTCCAACGCTACCTGCATATCCCCACCTCATTTCCCCTCAAATCATTCTCTTCAGATCTCGGTCTTGAAGCTCATTCTTTCAAAATCATTTCAGGTGCGGCACTTTTTACACCTTTTACACCTTTTTCTCCTTCTTTGCAACAAAACAACTCACAATAGGGCTGGTATTCAAGGCCTACAGCGCACGGTGCGCACCTACATACATTGCTGTATCATTATTTTCCCAATGGTTCTGCAGGAGGACTCCCGGCCGTTCGAGTACCATGTTCCTCTCTTTTTGCCAGTCGGGTGCGGCGCCGCTTCTAATAATTTCTCTTTTAATAAACAGGCTCCACGTGGCTGGTATTCAAGGCCTATAGCGTATAGAGCGCACCTGCTCAATCTTACTGCTCGTATCACTACCCGGCGGGAGAACCCTGTTCGATCCGGGGATCGGCCATAGTCGTGCCAAGAAAAGGTTTCTTTCTTTTCTTTTTGAGTCCTGTTCCTCCCTCGCTCGTGCTCTGTGTTAGACTTTTTCCAGGTGCATCTCATATCATTTTCCTTGGCTGAGTGCGCGAAGTGGATCGACAATTCATCACTTGAAAGGATGAATTTTCTTTGGCGCGGCACCTGCTACTGCCTCTTATTCTTTTCTTCAACAAAACACCACTATTATGGTTGGTATTCTAGGTCTATGGTGTATGGTACGCACCTGCTCAATCTACACCTGCCTCAAGGTATTCTCAGGCAGAAGGACCCCGTTCGACTCAGGGATAGGCCATGATCAAGTTGTGATGTGATTTGTTTTCTGACCACCTATTCATACTTATTCCGCGCTCGTGCTCATACCTTTTTCAGGAACATCCAGGAATATATATCCGTTTCTCACTTCCCCGACTCCAGTATCTTCAGATCTCGGACTTGAAATTATGACGTTCCCGATGTTGCAAAAATAAAACTGCGCGCGCGAAGTTTTTTTTGTCGTCATCAAATATATCTGCCCATTGGGCGGGGAATAGGTTGTGAGTATCTTTAGATGCATTGGCCGCTCAAACGGAGGTTTGGAATCCTTCTTTACTACCATCCGGAGGCGTGCCGAAGAGTTGATCGCTCTTTTGATGCGATCAAATTGTAGTTGAAGGGGTCAACTTGCTTTTGAGGCAAATGGGGAGACTTTGGAGGGTTAAGAAAGGCGAGTTGACAACCGTGAGTCCAACAACTTCTCCAATTGCAATGGCATGGAGGCAAAAAGGAAAATGACGGGAAAAAAACCTCGCAGATTTCGCATACACAACTGTGACCTTTTTTTCAACATCTGGAATGTGATGCCCAAATGTGAATAGTGATTGGTAACTCGTCTTGCTTAACCGTCTACATTTGAGCCTTGAGATGACCGCTTCAAGTGTAATTTGATCGCATCAAAATGGCGATCAATGCTTCGGCAGGTTTCTAGGTGGTCTTCAGGAAGCAACGCAGGCCTCCGTTTTGAGCCAGAAATGTATCTAGATATACTCACAACCTGTTATGCACCCAATAGGCAGATATATTTGAGGTCAATAAAAGAAACTGCGCGCGCGCAGTTTTATTTTTGCAACATCGGGAACGTCATATGAAATTACTCCTTCCAGGAAATTTGTTTCAGTTGCGGTATCGCTTCTTACTTTTTTCTCCAACAAAACACCTTGGTATTAAATGGCCTATAGCGTATGGTGTGCATCTGTGGCAATTCAATTGTGAAATAGCCCTTCTGTATGCCTAGTGCCGATGAAACAGTTCCGCATCTTCCCACAGTTCCAGTGTGCATCCAACACCGCATCATGCTATTCTTGCCGCAAGCAATAGCCAACCATTCCCGCCGCTCTACGGCTAGCACATATAAAAGCATGCAACGGCTTCTCTTGTTTCCTCAGATCCCTTCCCTTTTACTTTTAATGCATTTCAACAACTTCGCTTTGAAGCTTGCTTCGCTCGTTGGTCTTGCGACCTTCGCGAGCACCCAGAGGTGCTCCGAAGTCTCTGTTTTGGAAGTTTCCAAGTTTCTCCGTCCACCTTGGCCCCCGGCGACGTGCGTAAACACATAATTCGCCTTCGAATTCCTACATGCTGACATTGACGCCGCTACAGTCGTTCACGGTCGCTGCTAATCTGACCTGCGCGATCGCCAAAGGAACCCCCCCCCCCCCCCCCACATACCTCGACTACTATATTGAGGTTCTGGAGAGTAACAACGGTCACGAGGCGCCGATGCTCTTTGCGAGATGGACGTACAACGCCACGTTACCCGCAGTCGACACCTTCATGACGACGGTATATATGAATTGATCCGTAAATCTTGTTGGCGCTGGCTCATGCATTCGTCCACACAGCTTCCGTCCTGGCTCTATTTTCCGGCGCGCAGTACTCTGTGGTCATGGACAATCTCTTTTCCAGGTGATTTGACTTGGGATTTATTTCACTTCTGCGCGTCTCCTCACACAATGTTGAAATAGGCCGGGTCCGTTGGCGGCGTGAGCGAGGGAATCACTATCACCGGGATTTCGGCTGCCGGAAACGTCGGACCTCTACCATAACCTACCATAACTATTTTTGCTCTGCGTCGAACTACTGATATTTCATCCTCACGCACCAACGGCGCATCTGCACAGTTTCCTCAACTTCCGCACCATATGCGCTCAGTACTCAGTGTTGGCCCAGTGCTCAGTGCTCAGTTTCTGCCGTGCAGAACCCTCGAAATTTCTACGCAATGATTCAATAAAGCGCTGAATTCTTGAAGAAGATGCGCGTGGTTGTCTTCAAGCCTATTTTGGTATAATGATGCGCCTCGCCTGCTCTTGAGCCCAGATCATTGTCGAGCAAAATTGATAGCACCTTGCTCACATTCTGTAACCTTCCCCTTCATGACGACGCATTCAGTTTTTTTTTTCACACAGCAAATGACGTGCCGGGTATGTCGCATGATCTGGATCAGGCATGGACTCGCAGAAACAGCATTGATATTTCCGCTGGCAACCGAGGCGGTCTTCGTTTTCCCCATCCTAATGCAGACAAATTCGCAGGTGTTCCGTCTCACTAGCAGCCATAGAGATGGCTATCCCAGATCGTGAGCTATGTTCCAGAATGAAGATGGTATCCAACGGCCTATAATGCACGGGTGCGCACCTGCAGTCTCTTGGCCAATGAAATATCAGTGTGACACCTCTGCACTGGGAGGACCCCGTTCGAGTCGGGGATAGGCCATGGCCCGTATATATATACCTCAACGGATTTGTTTTTCCTTTTCTTTTTGAGTCCCGCCCCCCTGCGTCGCTTCCGGCCGCTTACAGCCCATCTCCAGGCGCATATCCTCGCCTTATTTCCCTGAATCTACTGTCTTCAGATTTTGGCTTCTTCTTCTCAGCTGTGGCACCGCCTCTCAATTTCTCTGCTGTAAAACACCCTCCAAATGGGTGGTATTCAACGGCCTATAGCGTACGGCGCGCATATTCTCAATCTGCTCCAGCCTCAAGGCATTCTCAGGCCGAAGGACCCCGTTCGACTCGGGGATACGCCCAATTGTCTGGGAAAAACCGTCGTTCACCCTCGAAATCCAATATCTCCTACACGACTTACTCTCATATAACTCATCTTCGAACTTCGGTCTTCGATTCTAATTTTGGCTCTTCGGTTAGTTTTTTCATATCGCGTTTTTTTTAGTTCTCCCTTTTATTTTGCTCCCTGCTTTGCTTCGGTCCATTGACAGAAATTTTCCAAGCGCATATACTCGCCTCTCCGCGCGAAATGGAGGATGGGAAACGGCGGCATATTAATTGGTGTTATTCCCCTATTTATCCTCGCAACATTCTGACCAGGCTCACATCGCAGCGTGTGCAGTTCGTTCGTTATTATGCAGAGCTGGTTGACCATAGAATGTTCTTTAAGAATAGTCAGATATATTGGTTACTTTCGAAAGTGTCTATATACGAGCTAGCCCCGCTTGAATGTGTCCGTTTTTAGTATCCCGCCGTTCCGGGTAACGGTTACTACGATCCCATTTCTCGACATTGAAGTCAATGCCAATGTGGAAACAGATAAGTTACTGAAGCGTGCAATCTCCCCCCCAGTTAAACTGCGATCTTTCATACCGATTTCAACCGCAATAAGGGAGGAACAGTGCTCGTGGGGCAGGCTTCGGGACTCGAGCATCATCAGGATGCTATTGGTGCTGCCCAAGTAGGACCCCGTCAGGGTGATTTGGGACAGCGTGGGGAGTAGCGCTGGCTGGGATTCGGTCACGAGGAGCGACCGGAATAACACATCGCTGACTGCTATTCCAGGCATTTCGGTCAACGTGAGGGAATTCAGCGTCGGAACTAGGCGGAAGAATGCCCCAAGGTCAGACGCGCGAACTTTGACGTTGTTCAGGACGACCTCCTGGAGGGCACACCCCGATCTATCGAGGAATAGCTGGGGAAGAGCTGCCACGTAGTTGCTCCGGACATCTCGAGATGCAATGCAAATGGCATGTTTAGATGATTGAAGGTGTCGAATCCATTGGCTGAGTATTGTAGGTTCAACCGCAGGACGCAGATTTTGGGGGTGTGGTTGAGGAGCGGCGCCCGGGGGAGGGCTGTAATCATCGGTGTCAAGTGTCAGATCCACCACATTCGGTAGATGACTGCGGAGTATGTCCCAGGAATCAACAGAAAGGCCAAATAGGGTTAGATTGCGGATTTGGTGAGCGGGTAGCGCCGTTATGATTTCTCGGGTATATGAACCCCCCAAGGTTAGGGTGTGCAACCTGGGCGCGCCCTCAAATACAGCCATCTCCACTGCGCTAGGCAGATCCGCGGCGGCGAAATCCAGTACTTCCAAGCAGCTCATCCGACCTCGGATCGCGTCATCATGGTCGTCAACGAGGCATTTAACGAATTCGGAACCCAGTTCTAGACGCTTCCAACGTTCCGCATGTTCGACTAGCGACTGGGGAAGATCCGAATTGACCCAGAACTCTGGCCGCAGCCGTAGAGATAGGGGTGATGTTTGAGATCGTGTGAGGTACAGACACCAAAGTTGGTAATATCCCGGACCCGGAGGCTCTTTGCCATGGCCCAATGAAGCCCAAAATTGGGGGGTTGCCAATAGTACAGATCTCCAATAATGAGAGACTGCTGCGGCGTGCGGAGTTGTGGGAATGACGGTCTTTTGGCTTTGAGAACCTTTTCTGCGCGTGAGTTCCAGCACAGTGTGAATGTCGGGATGAAGGAGTATTTTGGACAAGATTTCTGGAGGGATGGTGCGGATTGGGGCAATCAAGGACGAGTACTCGGAGATATACGTCTCGACCTCAGCCCTCGCTTCCACTTGGCGATTGTCCGACGATGTAAGGGTAGCAAGCCGCGCTCGAGCCCTCTCCAGTGATTGTTGGATCTGAACTCTTTCCTGATCAGAGGGCAGGATGTTCTGCCTGAGGTGGTCGAGAATCGTTTCGGTCTGCGGGATGTGGAAGAGATCCATGATGATGATACCCGATGTCGGATCGGAAGCGGCGAGACGAGTTCTGGTAAGAATGTGAGTAATAGCCCATGGAAATTTCACAGAACTCTCTACTTACTGGATCAACACCTAGCAGCTGGCAGTGGGCGGAGTGGAGGGAAAGAAAGGGGGAGACACGTGGGCCCCTGTTGGCACTATGACATGATGGCATCAATACGACTTGCTCTTGCCTCGCATGAACTCGCCCATCCTTCCTGCGGTCCCGCCCGAACTTGAGCGAGAAATCTTTGAAGTTGCGGCAATCGAACTTCCCGAATCGATATCCCAACTCGTCCGTGTCGCACGACGCGTCTGTGTGTGGTAATCTGTCGTCTTAGCGTGTAGGAAACCCGAAGCCTCTAACTTCTCGCCCAGGATAGAGCCCCTTCTATATCGCACCCTCATTGTCACACCCAATAGGAAACTGGATCCAGATGCGCTCCGTCTTGCGATCGAGAAACACCCTGCCAAATTCGCGGAATATTTTCGGAGCTTCTTTGACTGGGAGACTCATTCTGACAATGAATGGACCTTGCGTATTCTTCCACTTTGCAGTGACATCCGCAATTTCGCATGGTTTTACGCCGATTCTACCATGGTGCCTGCTCTCGAAGCCATGCAATTGCGCCGGTTATCCGTCGTTTTGTTGGACCTTGTAGAAAGCTCCCCCGTCGACCCCTCCCGCCCTTTATTTCGAACGCTCACCCATCTTGACCTGTGGGATTCCGACACTGAATTCCTGACGGGGCTGCCTTTCGCCCAACTCCCGGCGCTCACCCACCTGTCCATAAGCAATTTACACACCGAAAACTCACCTTTCATTGTCTCCACTCTCCGCGACTGCACGCGACTCTGCGTTTTGGTCAGCATGCAGACGGGCCCATTCGAACCTGACAACGAGACGCACCACTCAGTCGATGATCTACGCTTCGTTCTCATGTGGCTTTCCAATGACGAATACATCGAGGATTGGAAGGTCGGCGTCGATGGAGGCAAAGATTTCTGGGTCCGCGAGGAGCTATTTGTTGCTAAACGGAAACGCGGGGAAATCCAACCAGGTCTGGAAAACAACCGCATGTTATCTGACCACTGCTGATACTTCTTGTTTCAATTCAGCCTCGCGATACTGGATTCAGCACACTGATTTCAGCGACTGAGCGGCCAAAGGAGATGCCGCAGATTGAGAAGCATACCACGTTGGGAGTTTGATGGCAGCCTTACGACGCTATGTATCCAAGTTCGACCGGCTGGAATATCGGCTCTGAAATTGGTGGTGATTTGCTTCTGAACTGTTTGAGTTAATCCTACACTCGACACTTTTAACTACAGTGACGGAATCTGGTTAATTAGAACACTTGATGGAATTTGTGCCGGGACGCTGTTGCTGTCCATAACCTCATCTACGCTGGTGGTAGATTGATATTTGGGAGCCGTTTGGACCACACCTGTATACTATACCTTCCTCAGCCCATCTCCCTCTTACCACATATTAAAATATCGGTTCCGACACCCCCTTGGTCTGGCATTCTTTGAACTTCAGAAGTGCGCGCCTCTTCTCATTTCTATTCCAGATACAAAACGCGTACGGCGTGGCGTACGCACCCACTTACATACATATGTAATTTACACAGCTGGTCACTTCCGCAGGAAGACCCCTTCGACATGGCTGGGGCCAGGTTTTCTTTTCATCTAGTACTCCACTTCCCCCATGGCTCACTTGCCTCTCGAAAATATCCAAGGTCTATTTCTTCTCTGTTCTCAGAGGCTCTGGGTCTTTGGTAATTGGATTTACGCTGTTCGTCATCCGTTTGAATAAACCTGTTACCTCCTTGTATGGATGGTACTTATTCATTGGCGACTCGGACGGCAAGCTCTAAATTAAACCTCTAATTCAGTCTGGCAGAATGTTTGGGAGCAGTAGTATTAATATTGATATTAGGTGGGCATGCAGTGAATGCCCGTGGTATACCTCGCCACCGACGTCGTCGTCGGCGTCTCTCCCATCCGCACCGACACGCGAGAGCACATTCCGTGACTCGCCGACCCCGCCGCGATCCAAGCATCCGCTCACCGCCCCCGACGAAATCAGCGCTTCTAGCAACACGCCGCGCGCGCACCTCTAGCAATACGACGCCGGAACATAGCGGATCGGCGCACCAGCTTAAGACGCTGCAACTGACTTACAGCTGCACTCCAAGCTACACCAAGGAGCTAGGCACATTCCATGCGCACGTTGCGACCCAGCAGCCCACATTCTATCAACGGAACGACGCGTCCTTCGAATCTCTTATTCAAAAGGTTCTCAGTGACTCTGGGGTCAAGGGGGTCGCAATTAAGCTCGCGCGAGGCGTTCCGACTCCTCGTCGAACCCGTTATCCAACGTCAACGCCAGAGCAACAGTGAGGAAGTAGGGGACATGATCGTCAACCTGTTCAAACGCTACCCCTCCCACTTCTTCACCTCGGCCCCGGAATGCGCGCAGAGGCTCATTCAAGATGCCCTGATGCGTGCGCGTCCCGGAAAATCTGAGTCACTTGCGCGAGTAAGGGAGATGGTCGCGGCCTTGATCAAGCACGTAACTTTGACCTGACAAGATTCGGCCTCATTCCCAGCTGCGTTCTTCCTCGAAACGATCTATTCTGGCAATTTCTTGTCATTAGCACTCGACCAGTCCACCCGCTCCGGGGACGCCACCTTGTCGTTCCTTACTTCTTTGGCAGCGATGACCCTAGCGGCGGCGACATCGAGGACAGAAGCGCGAAATCGACGGTGGCCGGAGTCCAAGCCCTCTACGACGGCTGGAAGGCTCGCCACACGTTTTCGTTCACCCAGAAGACCGTCGACAAAACATCCACCTATTCCTCCTCGACTGCGCTCCTTGTCGTAATGGACACTTGTAAAACTTCGCCCAAGCTCATTCTCGCGAACCCGCCCTTTTCTTCTCTTGCTTGTGCCTCTCCCTGAGTGACGCACATCTCCACTCCCACTCCCCCAAACTCTTCTCGTCACTGCGCCAAGTTTTGACTCCCCTGGAGGCCGTCAAGAAACGCGCGAAATGGGTGCCGCCTGCGGAGCTGACCCTGTCGTTTGCGCACAAGATGCTGGTAGAGCTTTCCGATGAAGTGTCGGATGCCGTTATGGGGACCTTCAGCGTTGGTGTAACTGAAAGCAAGCACGAAGCGGTTAGCCTGTTGAGCTGGTGGTCGGAGACGTTCTACAGTTGCTACGTCCGCGACGCAGAGCTGGTGGATGCAGAGGGACGTGAGCGGTTGCTCCGTCTCTATGAAGACCTGTGGATGTTGGCCATTGGAGACGAAGATGCTGTCGTACGTGTAACCGCACTCGAGAAACTGCGAAAAGCTAGTGATTTTGTACAGGTTCCCGTCCAACGGTAGAAAAGGTCATTTACAGCATTGTGCTTGTATTTTCCATTACCACCCATTCTTGTGTTATATGTGAGCTGCCAAATAACCTGAGGTCCTCCCTATGTCGCAAAAGTCCTTTGTAGAAGATCAGTCGGTATAACTAAGTATAAGGCAGTATAAGCTTGTAAGGTTTTTTGGGCTTCAGAATGGCGCTATCCTGGGTTATAAGGACTTACGGAGGTTATAAGGGGTTACAGGGTTATAGCGGCTTATAACTGGCCGTGGCAAAATTCCGAAAAGATCTTGCTCCCTCCGCTGGTACTTTGTAGTACCGGCGGGAAGAAGAGTAGTTACTTTACTAGTTAGAATTATTATTATCAAGTATCTTAAGTATCGGTTAACAGTTAACAAGGTAGGTCAGGGTCAGTCTTCAGTAATTATATTATCAAGTGTTGAGGACTCAAATTACATTCAGAGTATCTGTTATCAATGCAGGGAAAGGCTCAGATGCCACCAGCACAGATTTGCACCGTGCTCAACGCTCGGGTTGGAGCTCCACTCCACCCGCTCCACAACTGACCGAAGTGCCCGTAAATTCATCCCAAAAACGGTGTTTTTTTTGGTGACTGAGGCCGACTTGGCAGATTAGGATATTGGGACAATATAGCTACCTCTCAGCCCTCAATGTCCTGCAATATCACTCAAGGATATATTGAATTATAACCACTTATACCCTAGTTGTAAGCCTACACCGCCAAAGTGCCGACAGGTATGCATCAGCTGGCAAAGTCAGCTTCGTGCCATGTTTGGTCAAACCTGGGTCCACGGGGGACCGATGTGGCTCCCACCTGAGCGGTGCAGGTGCACTCACAGCTCGTCTCCACCTGTCTAGTCATATATCTACCAGCTTTTCCACAAAGCTGTCTTCCACAGGACTCAAAAATCCCCAATTTAAATAAAACAGTTCACATACTTGAAATCAATGACTCTGTCCAATTCCCTCCCTGTATTCTGTCGCGGGACGCTGTTGAAATGTGTTTTAAATTTCTGCGCGTGATTCAAGGCGCGACCAAATACAGCCATGTCAATATTCTTTGTTGCGTACGATTTAAGAATAATACTCGGGACAGTGGAGAACACGCGAAGGGCCTTCATGCTTCGTGGCTTCGTGAATGATGAACACTCCGCGCGGAAGAGGTTATGAATGGGATCAACTCAAATACCATCAAAATAATATCGGTCCGTGCGCAGATGTTTGTGCTTGTGTCATGACCACGTGCATGCACAGCCATGTTGGTCGCTCCTTGTTTCCTTGTCTTTCCCCCCATCCCATCGTAGTGTCGCACCCTCCTCCCCTACTCCTCCAGCACATCTCTTCTTCTTCCTTTCTTACCAGCCATGATCCCAATCTCTCAACCAGATCAAGTCTCCCTCTGGATCAATATATGTGCCAATCTGACCTTCCTCGACTGCCTCCAAACTGCCTCAAGCTCTCCTCAATTCTCTCAATATCTCTTCAAGCTCTCCTCAAGCTCTCCCCGAAGAGGCCCTCAATCCATTCCTCAAGTTTCTGAAGTTCCGGGAGCTCTGTTACCTCATAGCCTCAAACGCAAACTTGCAAGTTTTCACACGTCAAGTCCCTTAGGCTATCTTCAAGTCCTCGTACAGACGGCTCTTACTCCGGACGCGCACCTCTTATGGCCCCTGCCGCGATGCTTTTATCTCTCTGGCGTCGACGTTCCTGCGCACCGATAGCCAGCCCCGACGACAACAACGCAAGACGGAACGCTGATTTCTATGACCGATCTGGTGTCATCCGCTCTAGTTGGTTACATAGTCCTCATCTTCCTTCCGACCTCATACTGACTGTTATGCCTTCCAGAGACCCGCTTTTTTCTGTCCCCACGTACTAGATGCGGACCGCGTCCGTTCCATCCTGACTATACATTCCATTCGATGCCTGTACTCAAATATGGTAGCTGTGAATGCATTTTGTTCTCTGGTAATACCTGTACCCCGGCGTGAACAAATTCAAAATGTCTCTTGCAGCCGATTCCAGTTTTGTTCGTCAGCTGGCAGCCAGATCAACCTGGCCCCAGTCTGGAGCCATAGGAGAAATGGACAAGATTCCAGCTGAACAAGACCTGGCTACCAGTCTTCGACGACATGTAGTAGATATCTCGCGTCCAGGTGCTGGCCACATGTCGGACAAATGGCAGTGTAGTATAAGTCGCCTGTAAGTCGCCTATAACCCTGTAACCCTTCCTAACCCTTTATAGGCGATCAGGCTCTTTTGCGACATTTCAGCTCGCAATATCTACTATTCTACACAGACCCACTCTCAAAGTATCGGTTCTGAACTTCGGGCCTCCGAATCTAATTCTGCTCTTGGCTCATTCAACTTCAAGTGGCTGGACTTGTCTCTAAGTTGTAACAAAACCCCTTAATGTGGTTGTATGAAGACAATTGCGAGAGATGTTCTCATTTGTCTCCAATTAAATACTGTCCAAATGGGTGGGACTCACCACCTGCTCAGTATAGCTCGCTATTGCGCCGTCGTACCTTGATAGGTAGGAAGCCCGTTCAAATCGGATTCGGGGATAGGTCATAACTCCGGAAGAGGGCAGCATTTTGCCTCACTTCCTCTGATTCTTCAAACCGTCCGAGCCATTTGGCATTGATGCATCTCCGGCACAATATCCAATATCCGACATTAATTTTGGCTCGTGGTGTTCAATGTCTGGCCGTAGCTCCGTCTGATTCCCGGCGCTGAGCTCATTTTTTTGCAAAGAAACCACCATCCATATGGGTAGCCTACAGCGCACGGCCCGCACCGCCATGTTCATTCGCTGCAAACAACAAGCGCGTTATCTTATCTTATCTTCATCCAAGCCAGAACCAAACACTAGTAAACATTCGTCAGCTGGGCCGCAGTCATGTCTCACACCACCCATTCCTAACCCGAAACTCTTTCTGCGTACAGTCAAGCCTATGGAGCTTCCACAAGAGATTATCGATGCGATTATTGACTGCGTGGCGATATCGCCCAAGGCTTTGGTCCGGAGTCGAGGTACATATACACCGGGAGCCGGCTGCGTCAAATAAAAAGGCACTGAGAGTAGGGTCTTGTATTTAATTCTTGTATGTATACCGGTTTATAAACAGCTGTTTATAAACCGGTTTTTAATTGGTTTGGTCCAAATGGCCTGTTTTTAATTACATTCGGACCTCGGGCCGGAGGCAATCCTCGCAGTGTTTTTGACTTTCAGTTGACCTCCAGTAATTGTCCGGCAGGGGAAAACGGACGCACAAAGGAGGAGTAACGCATAAACCAAATTGTAAAGGGCATCAAAAGGCACCCGTACATTTTTTCGACAGCAATGATGTCCAAATAACATGCTCAGAATTCGTTTGTAAGAAATATTGCAATCCACGGCCAATAGCGAGATGTTCTGCAAGGAAGAGAGTCGAAGACACACCGTAGGTCTCAATTTTTGAGATGTCGGCCCCCCCGCAGCTCTTTTTCCCGATATACCATCCTTGTTTATAAACATATTTACAAACAGGCTGTTTATAAACAATGTTTGTAAACTGGTTTTTAATTGCTCAGGAATTATATACAAGACCCTAACTGAGAGCCTGTGCTCTTGCCTCTCGCTCGTTTCTCCCCCGGAGCCAAAAACACCTCTTTGCTTCAGTAACATGCGTCGCAGATGCAGTACCCCGCTTCGACCGGCTCCTTTCTCGTTCGCTGCACCTCGGCTCATACGTCGAGTGCTTTGTCTTCCGTCGCGTTCACAACGCTATGTTTGGGCATTGCATCACACGAATACTGCATCTGTTGCCCAACCTGGACCACCTCCAGGCGAGCTTTGGCTGGAACGGCAACCACCCATTCTCACAACGGTTCTTCAATCAGTATTACCCTCCCGTCTGCGGATTCTCTATCTGTCCGACTTTGCTTTTGCCGACGCTGCAGAACTCGAGTCCCTGCTCATGCACGCCACTTGCTTGAAAGAGCTGACGTTATTGGATATCAAGTTCAATAATGTGGCATCCAGTCATCAGGCGGGTTCCCCTCCTCGTGGAGCGCTTGTGCACCCGGAGTACCTCAAGTTCTACCGAATCTCTGGGCGCGACATCGATGCGATGCTGTCTACATTCAGCGCCGTCGATATCAGACACCTCCGATTTCTCGATGTACTCTGGTCACCTATAGTGGCGATCCTCAAGGCAAACGCGCACACAATCCAAGAAATCAGATATCGAGTATCAGAGAGTGTGTATAAACTAATCTGCACCGTGTATGCACGTTGTTCACACCTCGTAGTCGAACCGATCGAGGCAGGAATTTTAAACGGCAACACCAGTCTACGCTTCATCGCGATTGCGCCCCAGACGTCGGACATCTTTTCCCTCGTGTCGGCCCTGCAGCTGTTCATGCACTCGGGCCCGTTGATGGGGCTTAAAACGGTTACCCTCAATCTCGGCTGGGACGTAGACCCCGATGGGAAGGCGTGGTCGGACCTCGACGCCGCCCTCGCCCAAGTCAAAGATACGCTGGAAGCGGTGCACATCTACAGGCAGAGAGACCCTGTGCTTGAACGGGCGCCTGGCTTGGCGCGCCTCGAACGGTGGTTGCCATCGGTGGCGGGTAAGATTCTGGCGGGTGTTCCCGTCTGGCCGTGTGAATAAATGACCTATTTCTTCGCCTGGAACCGCTGTTTCCCACCGCACACGGTGGTCCGACTGCAGATATGACCCAGTTAATAAAGTAGTGCATGTTCATCGATATCGTTCATCGCCGACCTGCAATTCTTTTTTTGGTTCAACCACTCATTTGACTACCATTAAATATTGGGGTAAATAGGAATAGGACCCAGTGGTGTAACAGAAAACACACCAGTTTTATGAAGGTACACGTCACCAACCGAGTACAACACCTACATAGATGAATAGACAAACAGACAATATACGCCTTCCTCCTTAAAAAGATAGGATACCGAGCGTCCCAGCTTTCAATACTTTGACTTAAAGTCTGCCAGCCATCCCTTCACGAAATCAACCTCCTGTTGATGTATAGCTTGTATCTCAGGCGGCTCTTGGCTATGATCCGCCAATCCGTTTTCGTCGTAGTGATGGACAGCATCTAGAGAGAAGTCGTCTGATACTCGCAAAGATGAAGAGAACAGAAGAACGAACTGGGTATTAGCTTGAAGGGCCTTAATGGCGTATCCTCCCTGAATTCGGTCGGACCGATGAAACTGTGAGGGCAGTCGAAGCGCCAAGGGTCAACTACGAGGAAAATTGATGAACACAAGCAGAAAATTTGAGGATAAAAGCTTACCCTCGCCATCGATGATAGCTAACCGGTCGTGAGCGATATTAAACCCGCCGAGCTTGTTGACGTCTTCGATATTAGGCATCGGTGGTACTTGGAAAAAATCTCCAGGAGGATATGCTTGTTTGCATATCTTAGAAGAGTAGTCGACGTCCACAAATTTGGATAGCATGCTCGGGATGGAATGGTCCGGAGGGGGTGACTGTTGAAAGTCGATCAGAGACCTGACCTTCGGCATGGCGCGAGGTCCAACTTACGTCGAAAAATGCCCACTGGGTACAAACTTGAAACTGCCATAGTCTCCATGTCTGGGAAAGATCCGTCCGTTGAAGGTCTGTATCGTTCAAGGTTCCAAAACACTAATAGAAAAAGCTCAGAGAGAATTAGAGCTGCCTCATGGTTTTGACCTCGTCTGATGTAGAAGTCTTGGGGCATCTGCTTGAAGTCTGAAAAAGTCATAAATGACCATATTCACAAGTACTTCACAAATCGATTTTCACCTTATTGACAATGGTGGCAAGATTCCACGTAGCATTGCTAACAGTGATGCCTTGGAATGTGTCAATTTTTGCATTACTGGGATTTCCCATGGCGGCACAGTTGTTCGAAAATGAGTTGCTATTGACTGCTGGATCCCAGTTTTTGCTTTGCCACGCTCCCAGAGGGCCCTGCATTGTCAAAACACCGATAAGAGGCAATGCTTCGGGGACGGCGCTAGCTCACAGCAAAGAAAGAGGTCAAATCAGCTTCCAGCGTCAATCCCGGCATTCCGAAGAAGCTCTTGACTTTAGAATTCGTCTCTGGGTTGGAGAGGAGGTTATCTACTTCCTTCACAGCGGTAATGAATTGAGCGGAACAGTTGGCTGGTGCAGCTCTGCGGATGATGTCATAATAACCCCAGTTACTTATAGCGGCTTCAGTAACTCCACTCGAGGCTATGGATCCGAAGACGATGTCTGGGTAGAGGACTTTCATGTGGGCGGAACGTGCTCCAGCGTAGGAACCCTTATCGTAATTTCATCATTTCTTTGATATGTGTTGCAATGAGAAAATACTCACACCATAGTAAATCCAAGGCGTATGTGGAGCGGTGAGGTCCTCCGGAATTCCAGCGAACTTGACATTGGTCATGAAGTTTGCGGAATCGGCGGCTGCTTGCTCGTTATTGAGCCAGCTGGATATAAATTATGCCCATAAATCTAAGTCTGTACACGAAAAAGCATACCGTAGCGAGTCAGTCGTGAAGTTTTTGACCGGGACAGATACTCCTGAGAAGATATATAAACCAATAAATTCTATATTGACCTGTAACAGATGTCAAAGAACGCACCGTAGTACCTATGCTCCAAAATTACACCCAGTCCATTCGTTGCATTCGCTAAAATATCCACGATCCCGGTATCAAGAAAAGGTAACCTAGCCGTCACGCTCGTCTCTCCACCGTCCAGAACGATAACCGGTCCACCAGGCTTATAATGTCGAGAGTTGACAAAATATCGCTGGTTCCAAGTAAAGCCAGTATTGGTGAAATGGTCCAAAGGTTGTGTGAAATTAAAAACGGGAAAAGAAGTGGTTTGTCGCTTTGCAATTGGAGTCACAGTGGGGCTTGATACCCTATTCAGCCGATCAAGGCGCTCGAGACGGTGATCGATGAGAGTTTGTAATGTGGGTTTGAAAGCGGAAACGGAGGCGCAGAGGATTGGAACCAGGGAGAACAAGATCAGCTTCAGATTCATGGTGGTGATGGATCACTGCTGATCGGTGTTGAGGGTGTCTACAGAGACGGCTGGCACCACGTCGTCCTATATATCTTTTCCTTTAAACATATGGTGCCCTCCGATTGGGTTCTATCAATACAGAAAGAAGAAAAGAAGCACCAGCCTGCGGGTGGGTATCGTTGATCGACTCGGAGAATTGGTGCAGCCACTGAGCGAGGATTAGTCCATCGTGACGAAACTAAAAGTACGCTGTACAGGATAAGCGGAACTAAAGAGCGTTTCGCTCTTTGAATAGACTTATCAGCCCAAGAAGATGGAACTTACCCACAGCCATATGGCGAGCCGAGTCTGGCCGCCTCTATCCGTCTGGAGCAATCGTATTCCTAGACTGTCACCCGTGCCCGTGACGAGAACGGCCATCGATCCGACGGGCAAGCGACGGACACGGCTGACCTTCGAGAACTTCTGACAGGACGGAACGGAATCTGCACTTACCACGGTGCTTGCTGGAATCCGAAGTGGTGACCACCCACGTTAGCCATAGAACATGGACGGTGTCTTGGCGTAGATTTATCGAGAGCGCGCGACTGATAGTGGCGGCTGGGTCTTGTTTTTCTTTTAAAAATACCAATTCTTGTAGTCATTTTCCGGTGCCAGCGGGGCTGAGGTAGTAATTCATCTTCTTCTTCGTCCTTGTTCCGCATGCCCGGAACTGCACTTCTTCCTGCATTTCCCATGTAAAGTTTGCAAAGTTCAATAAATCATCCATTCCCCTTTCTCCCATCTCATTCCATCCAATATTATATAGATATCGACCCAGTGGTGTAATGCTCAACACGCCAGCTTTCATTGTGGCCATGAACAACCGTTGCGTAAGCTGGAGCTCCCCGTTCGACTCGGGGCTGGGTCATCGCAAAGTCATTCCAAATTTTTTTTTTTTAACTTAATTATTTCGACATTTGGACCCGCACATGGCATGGACCTGTGATACTATACTACACTGCTAGCCCGGATGACATAGGAATCCGTGTGGATTGATGGCCCGTTGACATATCAATGTGATTCCGTTCGCGTTTCGGCCATTATCCCATTGGAATTCACTGGTTTGGCAGCTCGTCGAATTCCGACGGTCTCGCCATCAACTTCAGAACATCCGGCCATCGGGGCCGAAACCTCCCAAGAAGTCTTACTCGAGGATTTGCACTGTTCCATTAACACATACCGAGTACTCTCTCAATGCGTAAGTTGTGTAAGCAGAGCTCTAATGCAATTATTATGCAGTGGCTAAAGCATTCCTTTGAAGCTTCTCTCCAATTACTGCCCGTTCTGTATAAATAAAATAAAATAAAAGCTGCAACTTGGCATGTCTCGGTCTGGGTCCGGGGGTCTACTCTTGCAGCAGGGACTTGAAAGTGTGCTATTGCAACTATATAAGTGAAAGAGATTATCATTTTACATAAATTGCGTCAAGGTACACATATGCTGCCGACAAAAAATTGCCTTGTGCCAACCTTGGCGTTATAAATGGTGGGTTGGCTGCCTCGTTGTATCATATCCTCTTCCAAATCAAACCCCAGTGTCTTCTTGTGGCGAAGTGGTAATGATGTCAATGGAGTTCTTACTTGCGGTCACTCGTTCGAGTCTTATTTCGTTCTTTTTCCATTTATTTTGAAACAAAATTCCCTCTTTCTTACCTTCAAATTTGGCCTCTGACTTGTCTTTCGATTTACTGTGGCCTGGCCATTGAATTCCGACGAGCTGGTTAAACAAAGGCATCCATGAGACCGCCCATCGAAATCCGACAGCCATCAATCCCCTTGGATTTCTATGTCATCCGGGCTAGCCGTGTAAGTCTCAGTGGTGTGATGGCTAACACACCAGCTGTTACTGTGATCTAGTCATTATGGTAGGCTGAAGCTTTCCGTTCGACTCGGGGCTGGGTCATCCATATTTTTTTATCGAACTTCTATTTATTTCGACTTGGTCTTACTTCTCACAATTGTAGCATTTAAATACGACCCAGCGGTGTAATGGTTAACAAGCCAGCTGTGACTATAGCAAGTTTCACCATCCTTGCGCTGGAGATCTCCGTTCGATTCGGGGCAGGGTCGACTTTCTTTTTTGTTTTATTCATTTATTCTATCTGTTTCTCGTGGGCAAGCCGTTATGGTCCTAGATGTGCGAGACGAGGGAGGACAGGAGCGCCTGGTCATGCATGTGAGCGCACAATGTCGGATTTGGGGGTGTGTGCACACCGGGGGCGCAAATCAAGCAACCCCTCCAGACCCGGTCGAATAATGATCGCGAACAGCGAACGAGCACCAGCAAATAACAATAATATATCTATTGCAACTGCAATTCCTGTAGCGTAGCGTATGCGGTGGGTAGCGGGTACAATTTGTAAGTATGAGTGGATGCGGGGAGAGAGGGATGGATAAAGATACGACGTACGACGCGCGCCCGCCGCACGAGCACGCTCGCACCCAGAGCCCAGAACCCAGAGGAAAGGGTATATATGGCGCGCAGGACCCACGATGCGGCGCGCACGACGATGACGCTCGCTACGCCCGCCACGCTCACTCCAGCCCCAGCGCCCACGCGCTCTGCTGGCGCTCCTCCGGCTCGCGTATGTGCCGCTTCACCGCAGCCGCCTCCTTCCCGCCCTTGCTCCCCACGCCGATGCGCTCCAACTGCGTCTGCGCCCGACGCAGCTCGGCCGCGAGGTACGCCTGGTGCGCGGCGGGCGAAGACCCCGCAGCCGGGGGCGCGGGGCGCGAGAACGGCTGGGGCCATGCGTCGCCGCTACCGTTATTGCTGGTGTTATTATTATTGCTGTTATTGTTGTCCGTGCTGCTCATGGGCGGGTACCCCGCCAGCTCGACCGCCATGCGATCCATCGCCGATGGCGGTGGCGGCGGTGCTGGTGTTTTGAATGTGGATGCAGGCCCAGACCCGCCGAGGGTAAGGGTCGGAGGTGGTGCTCGCGCCGGCGCGCGCGGCGCAGGAAGAGGAGGCGGACGAGGGCGAGGGCGACAATGCCGGCGATGACGGCGAGGGAGACGCCGACGATGAGCCCCACGGGTGCGTCGTGCTCGTCGTCCGACTTGAGGTGCGGCCGACCCGTCGCCTTACTATTCCAACTTTATTAGGTGCCAAGAAGACTCGTAAAAAGGAAGGACGGACGCGGGCGCATCTGTCTCGATGGCGGTGTCGGGCGGTTCGCCCGTGAGCGGGAGGCCGACGGTGCGCGCGACGGGCGGCGCGGTCAGAACCATGGCGGACGCGGTTCAGGGACTCAGCCCGAGGTCAAGACGCGGAGCGAGGGCCCAAGAGGGTGCAAGGCCCAGGGTTGGCCCAGGGAGAGATCTCGAGACATACCCGGGCGTCACGGTGAGTCGGTGACAAGTGGCAACAGGGTCAATCAACGCCGTTGCACAGCAGCCGCAAATAAACGACGTCCAGATCCACTGACAGGCCGCCTCTGCCCTTGTCTACCCGGCGTCTTAAAAAACCCCTCAAGGCTCACCATCCTGGCCTGCCGCCTATTCTTAACAAGCAATTTTCCCGGTTCCGCGCACGTCGTTGCATCCTTAGCGCCGTCATCTCACGTAAAACGCCAGGTGCGCGTTTCGTCCAATACATTATGTGGATGCACCTCCCGCATATATGTGCAAGATTTATGCCACCTTCCGTTCCATCCGCCGCAACAGGCCGCAACATAACATAACATCCAACGAATCAGTCTCCGGCTCTACCTACACACCCAAATAAGTACCCACGTGCCCGCCTTGCTTCCTTCCTTCCTTCCCGTCCCTGACACTCACATCCGCCAACAGACACGCGACACCGTCCATAAGCGTGCGATACAAATCCAGTTCCAAATATTCATTTGATGTGATGTGACTCACCCTCGTCGTTCTCCAGAGCCGTCTTTGAATATACTTGCAGCTTTGACCGCGCTATTGGTTGAATAGTGATCAAACGCGCTTTTTTTTTCGTTGGTTGAATGGTGATTGCCGCCCGCAGGAATATACGGCCGCACGGAGTTGACATCCGGACGAGCGATACGAGGCGGAGCATAAATACTCTTATAAATAAAACGCAGATTTGTGCTGGTCTCATATACCCAGGGCTGAAGGGAGGGAATGGAAAGGTCTGGTAGCGTATTAGTAACCGCACGAAATATACATGTACATACTTACTCGCCTGTGCAGACCGGCTTTTGACGCTGGTCAGTCAATATTCTCGCGACGAACCTCTTAACTAACAGCGCGGCATCGGAGATTCCTTTGTAAAAAAAAAAAAAAGAGCGCGACTCACCCCGCCCAACGCGAGCACGCGTACTTCATGTACGTATATATATACGACACCGAGTCGCGTTAATAGTATGGCCATCCGGACTAGAAATAAAACCAAAAAGTGAAAAGAAACGATGACGCAGCCCCGAGTCGAACAGGGACCACCAGCTCATTTAGATTTTAAGCAATTAATGCGAACTGGAGTGTTACCACTATACTGCCGAGTCCTCCAGTCCATCTCAACATCGACTGGTAAGGATACTTTTGAGGCGCGGAGGTGAATTGATTCCGGATGAAGTATTTATTCACCATGATTTTTCCGTCGGTAAGCATACATATTCAGCTGGCATCGTACACATCTACATTCGGCGAGGAGCCCCATACAACGTCGGAGCGCTGGCCATTTCATCACTGCGTCAACAAATCACCTGCTCATGAAATTGAAATTGAAATTGAAATAGGGGAGGAAGTCAAGAAAAAACGACCTAGCTCCGAGTCGAACGGGGATCGCCAGCTACCCTTGATTGCTAACGACCCAATACAAGTTGCAGTGTCTCCATTACACCACTGAATCCTTCTGGACTCATTTCAATATCGAATAGTAGGGATAGCTTTTGAGCCGGAAAGAACTACACGCCCGTATAAAAATCAAAGCGGCAATAGACGAATCCCAGTTGATTTTTTTTTTGGCCCTCAGTATACGTGCTATTCAGCTGGCATCGTACACACCTACATTCAGCGAGGAGCTCCATACAACACCGGAGTGTTGGCCATACCCCACTGCACATATATAATCAACTGCTCACGAAATTGAAATTGAAATAGGGAAGTCAAGAACAAAAAAACGACCCAGCTCCGACTCAAACGGGGATCACCAGCCTAATGATCGGATGGAAGCACAATGCAAGCTGGAGTATTACCACTACACCACCGAGTTCTTCTGGACTCGTCTCAACATCGAATGCTGGGGATAGTTTGGAGGCGCACTAAATTGATTCCGGCTGAAGTATTTATTCATTTTTCCATCGGTAGGTATACATACATATTCAGCTGGTATCGTACACACCTACAGTCAGTGAGGAGCCCTATACAACGCCGGAGCGCTGGCCATGCCCCCCTGCACATATATATAATCGACTGCTCACGAAATCGGAAACTGAAGAAGGGAAGTCAAAAAAAGAAACCAAGCCAGCCCCGAGTCGAACGGGGATCGCCAGTTACCTTTGATTGGAAACGAACCAATACAGGCTGGAGTGTTTCCGCTACACCACTGAGCCCTTCACATAATGAGTTTATCTCTTTATCATGTAGCGTGAGACAGAAACAAGAAGAAAAAACTCCGACAATAGAGGAGTCCCGGAGACGAATGAATTCCAGCCGAAGTATTCATCTATTTTCATGTCGGTATGCATGTTCAGACGTCATGGCACTTGTGTATATTCAGCGAGGGTTACACGGAGCGTCAACCTCACGAAAATCGACATGAAGAATTAAACAAAGGGAAGTCAAAAAGAAAAGAGTGACCCAGCCCCGAGTCGAACGGGGATCGCCAGCCTACTCTAAATATCAAAAGGAGCAATCGATTTGCAAGCTGGAGCGTTTCAATTACACCACTGAGTGGGTGACTTTCCACGGTGGTTTAAAAAGTCTGGGGAATATCTGAGCTTTTCCGGCTGTGTTGCCGAGACAGCTGTCAGGACCCCGAAAAAGCCATCACCTCAAAATGGATGGATTTTAATGTGAATCTATAGAAATTTGTAGAGGGGGTAGGGACCCCTGTACAGATTTTAATAACCACATTGTTGCTCAAATAAAACGGTGTAGGCCAATACTCCGGTGATCCTGCCGGATTGGGTTCTTGTCACATCTTGGCACACTTGTTTGTGCTTCCTCCGTCATTCGCTCTTCATGCTCGTTCCACGCCGCACCAGTCATAACCCAAGACACAGCTCTGGTTCCCTCTGGTGACCATTTACTCACAAGTGTCTGTTAC
Organism: Mycena rebaudengoi; assembly: GCA_029282285.1. Taxonomy (NCBI): domain Eukaryota; kingdom Fungi; phylum Basidiomycota; class Agaricomycetes; order Agaricales; family Mycenaceae; genus Mycena; species Mycena rebaudengoi. The sequence continues at coordinate 181,094 of JARJCX010000253.1, forward strand.
TCACCATGTAACCCTCTCAACATAAAGTCTAATTGATAAATTGCATCTGACGTGACGATGCAAGCCTCCCTGATGCTGTACCTTCGGGATATAAGACGGTTCCAAACGGATGGATTACTTTGGCCTGATCGTAACGCGCTCTTCACGCATCTGGCGGACACATCTTTGCAGTTCTGACGTCATGAACGAGCTCGCCGCAAAGATATTCGAGAATACCGAATACTCCGCGATTCTCAACCACAGGAGGCAGTTGATGGGATTAGACGTTTGGAGCCGGTCATTATTCCTGTCCGCGAAGTTAGACTCAAGGGTCTCGAGGTTACCGAGGTCCTCTCTTTTTCCCATTCTTTTTCCCGCTACACTTATTGAACGAAAGAGCATCGACGATTCTACCGATTCAAAGAGCACCTCCAGATTTCCGTTCAACATCGCTCAAGTTCGGGATTTTGCTATGTTATGCCACCGACTCGAAATTACAAGCTTCTAAGCGCGTATTCCGGCCAACTCCCACTGCAGAGGCCTCGGACCCACCTGTGGTTCTGTATGGCGATCCGAGTGTCTTTTTACCTCCTACCACCGACATTACCGAGGCAGACCTTCTAATGTTGCTTTATTCCCTGACGATCCGGATTGAGAACGTCGGCCGTATAATGCAGACAAGCGCGATGCGGAGATCCCCCACGCTGAACGAGAGGGATGAGCTGGTATCCGCATTGAAGGCCTTAGATGAGCGGACGTTGGACGAAGTATGGGCCATGGTGCGACGTGGTAATTGATTATTTGTCTTGGGTTTGTTCCTTCTGTATTACCAGAAGGCACTGTACAATAAACAATTCTCAATCATTTCATACATTTATCTCCCGGGCTCAGCAGCCTACCCGTAAACGCGGCTAGCACAGAAGTTCATTCGCTCCACATGGATAGCCTATAGTCGTTAAGAAATTGCGGCGTTCCCAGGTGCCTGGTTTGAGAAAAAAAATAGGTTCATCAAACCGGGCAATTGCAGGCAAGAAGCGCAAAGACAACACATGTGACACGGCCTTGGCGTTAGAAAACTCTTTCCGCCATATACGCGGTCTTGCCTGAAAATTCAGGTTAAACTGCATACCGGACATGAACAAGTCTCATCGCCTACCTGGCCAGCTGGCATACACTGTCCAGGGAAGTCCTGGGCACCTCTATTGACACTGAGTTCATATATACGATTTAAAAGGACAGAATGGGCGGGCGGGATCAGGTATTAAGATTGGAATTTATTATGGGCGACACTGGCCGACTCGGATAGAACCGGGCAAGTGATTTTCATACATATATGATACCGGCTCGTTGCGGAACTCCTCTATGTATGTATGTAATCCGCTCACATGCTGAACGCCCCCGTTCAGCCCACTAAATAACAATGCACCGCTCAAAGTGAAGTACCGCAGGTTTTGCAGAGAGGAAACTATAGAGTGAGTGAGGTGTGGTCAAAGGATTTTCCCCTGACGCCGAGGACCCTGATGGAAGACGCAAAATAAGGTCGATTAATGCCTGAGGCATGATTAGATTTTGGGTCATTAAAGTCGCCGAGATGAAACACGTCCGAGAAACAATCCATCACAGAATTGAGTACCCAAAGCACAACATAGATGATTGGGAAATTTTGATAGAGCTACAACGAACCGGAAGACTGGCTTGTATGCTCAATACATAGCGTCGGGTAAGTCCTCGTAAGCACGCCGGCTATGAATCAACACATGCAGAATGCCCCTGCTGTTCAAGGTGGGCAGCCAATGAGGAAGCTCGTCGACCTTAAGCCTATCCTCTGAGTTGGGCAGCCAAAAACCAAAGCCGCCCACCCTGAGCGTATCCTCTGAGTTCATAACTTCCTTCGGTAGTTCAACATTCACCGCGATGACTGGCAAAAGTTTGAGGGCGTCGTCGAGGCTCCGCCACATTCCCTCGTGGCTACGTGCAGGCACATCGTTCAGCCGCAGGTTAATGGTCTGCAGATGCCTTCCCTGTAGCCATGGGATTATCCCGGCGAGGGAGTGGGAGAAGATGGTGAAGTGTATGGATGTGAGGTGCTCCGCACATGCCACTATTTCTGCGTCCTCGGGAAGCTCTGATTGAGAAAGTCACTATCGCTCCTAACAGATGTAAGGAAACTGAACACACCGGTACCATAGCCGATGTTGATGGAGAGGTGTCGAAGCGATAACGAATTCGCCTGGATGAGGCTTTTCATTGAGGGGAAAGATACATACGTCAAGGACAGGGAGCGAAGGCAGGAGATATTGAGTGGACTACCCCGACAGGATAGCGGCGGGGGCGCATCCCGAACATCGAGCGATTCTAGGACCACTGGAGTGGTTGCGATTTCCACATGCGGCGGGCGAGTACGCCACCCGAAATCGAGGTCCCACAGTTTTACATGTCGTAATTGGGTACACTTGCTAAGGAATGACTCCAAGTCGTACCAATGATCAAAGGACACGTCCCGCATACTGATATGGCGGAGGGCCGGAAGCTGGCACAACACCGATAGAGGGCCGGACAACGCCTGCCAGATCAGTGGAGTCGTGCGACTGTAGAGGTCGAGTAACGGCGTGCCGACCAACGTGAAGTGTCGCAGGTTTTGTAGTGAGGAAATGATGAGAGTGAGTGCGGTGTAGTCAAAGGATTTTCCGCTAAGGCCAAGGACCTTCACGTAGGACGCAAGATGAGGCCGGGAAATCAGCACATGTGCGAGTCGTCGACTGGTGTCGGGAGCCCGACCTGAGTCTGGTTCATCGAAGGCGCCGATATGGAGCTGGCAGAACAGACGCCTTTGGCTGGCTTCCGCGAATGGCCGGGATACGAGGGAACAGGACCTCAATGTTACGTTGCTGTCGACGTCCATACTTGCGCCGGGGCTAATTTGGTCGATCACAGCGCAAACGAGCTCTGGCGGGAACATCTTTAGCTATGGATGTTCAAGATGATATACAGAGGAATCTGAGGAAGAAGCTTACCTGGGACGACGCCTTTGGAGGGTGGGTTTAGTTAGAGCAACAGTTGGTGCCAATGGGCCACGAGCGGAGTTTGAAATGTGCACGTGTGCCGGCCCGACATCCGCCATCCGCGTCGTCTCGAAACGCAGCAATTCAGCGTCTAATAGCCCAGGGAAAAATGAGACCACTTCAATCTTGAAGAGCATAACCTGAAGCTATGAGATTTTTTGGTTCACAAGCCTTAATCCAACAGTAAACCATTATTATCCCTTTACTATAACCCGCTGGGAAGTGGGCCACCCCTAGGTAGTGGGCCATTGGGCAATATCAAACCAGCCATTTACTTTCTGGTACACTTTGTGATTGGGGGATGGAATACAACCTTGAACCTCTGTTTGTACCAAGATTGATGGCGGGATGATGTTCGGCCCGCAAGTTATGGCATCACACTGCCAGATGCAAGTTTTCAGGTGGGTTGATAATGTAACTTAAATTATGAATTTCAGAAACCAAATTCAGTACGCCTTAAGTTGCACCTTAAACTCTGATTTTCAGGACACCTGAAGTTGAAACTGAATATCTTATATTAAGTTACAACTTCAAGAGGCCTGAGGCCCTGAGTTTCAGCAACAATTTTTGCAAGGCTGAAATAGCACCTTAAATTATAAATTTCAGTTGCAGATTCAGCACAGGTGAAATTAATAATTTAAGGGTGCCCAAAAACAATAGTTTCAGTAGGCAATTAAGTCCTCCTGAAACAATAAGATTAAGGCATGATTTCAGCTGAACAATAAGATTCGGGCACAGTTTCAGCCTTCACCAGCTGAAATTGTGCATTTATCTTATTTTTTCAGGCAGACTGGAATGCCACCTGAAATTATTGTTTTCAGGCACTCTTAAATTATTAATTTCGCCTGTGCGGAATCTGCAGCTGAAATTTATAATTTAAGGTGCAAATTCAGTCATTGAGAAACTGTTACTTAAATTCAAAGATTCAGACCTCCTGAAGTTGTAACTTAATGTCATGTATTCTGCTTCAATTTCAGACATCCTGAAAAAAATTATTTAAGGTACATTTTTGGCCATACTTTATGTTGTTTCTGAAATTACAAAATTAGGTTACATTTACAGGGTTCCTGAAATCTTGCATTTGGCGGTGTGCATGTTTGACAGCCAGATATTGTCGTGGGAACCCACCGCTTAATGGCGTCAACTTCCATCGTCTCGTTCTCTGCGAGTTCTTCACCGATTTAGGACTTCTGGGGCTCATTATGTTCCCCTTAAGCTGTAGTTATTTTAAGGTGCTAACTTCCGTAACACACCAATCATTGTAACCTGCTTTTCCCTCCCATAAAGTAGGCTTGGAGGATCAGCGTGCTTCACATTGGCCGCTCTGCAGCGGGTAGACCCTGCTTAATCTTTGTGTACCTACCAGCTTAGAGATGTATCATTCAGGGCCTGAATGATACATCTCTATTCTGGTACACAAAGATTAAGGAGACATATTCCATGGACTCTGAGCATTTACCAATATTTCTTTCGGCCGATTCAGTGCTGGACCAGCATGATTGCTGCAAACCAGATATCAGCTGACATTAGGGGTGCTCAATTGCTATCTCGTGGGCCCGTCCCGTGGATTTATTTGTTCGAAACAAATAGAATTCAAACTCCGCCAGGTGAACGCAAATATTTCCCCTCGTTTTGCCCCATATTGCCCTCGGAATGGGTTGCATTCGATCCCATAAATCGACATCATGTCGCGTATACATTTGGTTCAATTTTTGTGACAAGCTATGTGCAGAGTTAGCACTTGTGTGATTTGGAGTAAAACCGTTGGTATTGACACCTTATATAATTTTTCCTACCGTCTATACTTATTCACATATCACTATAGAGTCGTTTGACGGCGATTATGATTTTTGGACCAGAATATATCTCTGTACAGAACGAAAAATGGGTGTTCGGGTCTGGCGGAGTTTGAATTCTATTTGTTTCGAACAAATAAATCCACGGGACGGGCCCACGAGATAGCAATTGAGCACCCCTATTGGAATCTGCAGATTTTTTGTGGATCCCATCTTCCTCTAGGCGTGGATATTACGCTGCAAAAATGTTGATATATATTATATAAAACTACCCAATGCATATTTAGGCCCTCTAAATGCACCCCTGGGGAGTACCAGTCGCAATTCATCAATCAGCGTGATTTTTGTCAACATGCACCTCGGAGAAGTAAATATTGCTACCAACACAATCAATGCTACCAGCCATTTGAAGATTTTAGACAGTGTATTAGTTCCGCCATGACATATCCAAGCAGTTTCATTGCAGTTATCAATCCAGAAATACACCATTTGGTCGCCTGGTCCACTTCCTGAAATTTACCCCTTTTGGAGTGCCGCCGAAAATAAATTTCTGAGGCCCATATCACCGCACCACAAATCGGCCAAATATGTTTTACAGGTCTATAACTGACCTATATTCGATCCCAAGCCCACAAAACTCCATTTTTAAGATGTGCGCATGTCAATATTCACTGATTGTTCTTAAGTGGCCCACTTCCCAGCGGGATATAGTAAACATGAATGCCATTGTGTGAATGTGAACTCTATATTCACACTGCAGGGTACTCTGGCGTAGTCTCGATCCAGACTCTCATGAAATCCCAATATGGGAACCCTGTCATGAGAGTCTGGGCCTATCTCAGGACTTTAGCCGTACCATTGCGCTAACAAAACTTGATGGAAAATTCTCACGATGTCACATGGCAAGCTTGGTAAATGGCCAAGATTCATAACTATTTAACTGGTTTGATAATTCATAAGGCCCTCCGGGAATCCCCTGGTACCTCTCAGTATGACCTGGACACACTTACTAGACTACTGTATGCCATATATTTCACAATTCGGTTCCTGTGTCATTGGAGTTAAAAGCATCCTTGAACACAACTAGGGAGACCTAGAGTATACTAAGTTAGTTAGTCTAGAGACAAGGTGCGAAAAAAAATAATCGGCCTGAGGTCTTTTTTTCGAATGCCGGTGCCCCCTTGGGTACAAGCTCCATCTGTTAGTGTCTGTCTAGGAGAGGCTAATGTTGATTGATTAAAGCACAGTGTACAAAAAACTCGAACAATGACAGAATGAAATGAGTATGAGCTCTTTTATCGCATTGCGAGAAAGTCGAATGCGCTGCTTCACTGTGGTCAGGGTTCAAATCGTGTCCGGCTTTAAACTCGCCCTATGGAGAGATATTGATATGCGATCTTTTATTGTGATTGTGGACCCCCCTGGATGCTCAGCGGGCAATGAGAGATGCGGTTAGGGTAGCCTTTGGTGTTTGACGCATTCTGAGCGCGCTGAAAAATAAATATTGATCGATATGCCTCCTTCTGCACTAGGACGAGCTCGCTCGCGGCTCCCGGCTCGGGCTTTCACGCAATTTATAACCCAATCCGTTGAACTCCGTTGACCCGTCGACGGCCGTTGTTCCGCCGGCCGTTGGCTCAGCTCACCGTCCCGTCGCCGCGCCGTTAAAAAAAAGTGAAAAAGCCCGACGGGACGGGACGTCTACCCGTCGCACGGGACCCGTAGAACCGTCGCGACGGGCGCAGCGAACAGCCCTATGGCACAGTCAACGCCTCAGACTTGCACTGCGGCACAGTTGGTCTTGGGTAGTGAGTTGAACACATGAGCTCTTTGAGTTTCCCATGATCAGCCACCAAGCTACAGCATAACAGGAACATGGAGTGGATGTGAAGCTCCGTTGTGGAGAATGGGGAAATACTGTATTGCTGCTGCGGGATGGTGGGAGCTAAAATTCGGTTGCAGAACTACCGAGGAGGCACCGGAATGGGGATACGACTGAATGGGATGTGGGTAAAATACATGCAAACTGATTCGAGACATCTCGTTAAAAGAACGGATATTCTATCCTGATGGGGTTTAAATGGTAATCAGGCGATTGACCCATGCCATTACAGCCCCTTGCAGCTGGCCGCTAATTCAGTTCACCGCTTCGAATTCAATGTGGGCGTGGCGTATTCAGTCCCTGCCAAGTCTGGCGCCAAATTCGAAGTAAGAATCTGTAAGATCCATTCTTCATCAAGTACTTGACCAGAGGAACGAACTCAGTTGTGAAGACAATGCTGTTCGGGCATCATCTTCAATGCCGACCTAAGCCAGTTGATGTTGGCTGAGGGCTTGTCCGGTCGACGGGCCGTTACGTGGCAAGTTCAGTTTGCGCTTTCACTCACCGTGTTACGGATCAGACGACTTGCAGATTGTGGGTAACAAGAGCAACCACTGTGGAGATTGGTATCGTGTGCCCAACGCGCGCGGGGAAGCGAATGAATTGTGTTGGGGCGCATAGAGATCTTCGGCGCCTATTGCACAGCTATAAAACCCAACCACCCCCATGCCAAGAGGTCAAACTTACTTTGCAGCGCCTGCGCCATGCGCTTCCACCTCGACATCGCCATCCTCGCCTGTCTCACAGGCCTTTTTATCGCTTCAACCAATGCCACCCCCGTTGGACTCCCCGAGACGTGTTGCTTCTCAGACTCGGGAACCGCCCCATGCGGCGCAGGCGCAGCATCTCTCATAAACCCAGTGAGCAATGGCTGCCGCTGCTTCGCGCCCGATGCGCAGTCCTGCAGTACCCTCTGCTGTCGTGAGTTGTTCCTTATGGTTGGAGTGAACTGAGTTTTGACTTGGGCCTACTTGAACAGCGGTAGCGTAGATGAGAAGGAGACGGGGCGGGCATTGATATTATTCATGACCGTGAGGCCGGAATTGCTCAGCAACCGTTCGAGATGATCAATATTGCGAGCTCAAAGTATCTGAATTCTCATCTCAGTGGTTGTAGAGTGCGAGGATTAGTCGCACACACTGGTAGATGAAGAGTGAGGCTCTGACTTGCTTAAGTGCGGTCGCGAAATCCAATAATCCTGGAAGAATTTTAAGGTGCAAGAATTGCGACTGATCAGTTCGTAACCGGAGTAAGCGACGAGAGGAATTTGGCCTACTCTGCCGGTTCCAAGTTAATGGCCAAGAATGAACGAAAATAACAGACTATATCATCTCGAGACGGAGAGGTCCGCAGCGAAGAAAAAGCTGCGACAAGATGCGTACAGTCGGTCAGAGGTCTTCGCTACGCCGCTGGAAAGAGGTCTGTATCGAGCACGGCATGACGAAAACCCGAAGAGGCCAGGAAACCAATTGTTCGCGAAGTGACTGCCTACCGCCTGCTGGGGATGTACACATCAAAGGAAGAATCTATATGAAGTTCGAAACTTCATATGGTTACTGCTAACTGCGGGTTAGAGTTAGGGTTCGGTTAGGGTTTGGGTTTGGGTTGGTTAGAGTGAGGGTTAAGGGACATTATTTAAGCAGAAAACTGATGTGAATTCTACTGTTTCTATTGAGTAACTGACAATAAGTGAGGCACTTTGCCTAAAGGGGCAATAGGCATTCACGCCATCAATAGGCCTTCGTGCCATCAATAGTCAATCACCTAATGACTATGCTACTAAACTTGTACATGATGTGCCTCCGCTTCGCTCCGGCCACTGGGAAAGTAGTTGGGTAATACTATTGGTTGAAATGGATAATTCAACGTGAACACGGACTAGGAGAGAGTCACTGCATTGAGGCCGTTTGTAGTCAGAGGGTAGGCTACGTTCGCCTACCTTGGTCTACCTTGGTCTACCCCTTGTCTACCCCCGTAGACGAGGGGGATCGACATATATGTTTGTCTACGTTTGTCTAGCCTGGTCTACACATGGTAGTCACATGCTGTCACAGGTGTGACTACATTGGGCTACTCCATGTAGACCCATGTAGACCCATGTCGACACACCATATATGAATACAATATAACAATTTGACATCTATCTATGTGCAGATGTCGATTACACTCTGTAGGCAGACTCTGCAGAGCGTGTCTGAAATGGCGCCACGTGCGGCTAGCGCGCCGCATCAGGGAACCAAACATGTCATAACTTCGACAATCATGGCCCACGTCAGAATTTAGGATGAGAATTATTGGACAGATACTTGGAAAATACCGGTACAAGCCTACCAATGTAAATGGGAGCTCAAAAATGGTTCTCCAACTTGGTGTACCTGGGTCTACCCTGGGTCTACCAAGGTACTCCCAGGTAGACACAGCTTGGATAGGGTAGACCATGTGTATACATACTGTGTTTACACGATTTCACCCATGTACACATAGGTCCGTGTCTACCCCCTTGTCTACCCCCGTAGCCACACCCTGTGACTACAAACGGCTTCAACGCAGTGAGTGAGGGAATAAATAAAAAATGTGGTGAAGAGCCAAATCGGAGAGATGTTTGTTCTGAAGCTACATATTCAGATATTGATGCGTAGAAAAAACCAGGGGAAAAGCATGCGAGAACTCATGGAAATCTTCCGAGAGTAATTGACTTGCGAGACCCAGCGGAGGTTGTTGACAACTCCGAGAGACCATTCATGTATAGAAGATGAGTGTGATTGGAAAACAGGTAATTTGATATCCCAGAATCCATTGAGGTAGGCATGAAGAGGTGGCCTAAGTTTGCGGCTTGAAAGCGATTGACATTTGGCATAAGGGAATAATTGGATAGTAAATGATTGGATGGCAAAAACCGAGTCACCGTGCAAGCATGAAACCTGCACCTGAGACACGATGAAGAGCTGCTTTAAGGGATACAGAACTCCCACTGTATTCAGCAACAAAAATCCACTGAAATTTATTAGAAGGAGAGAGGAAATGCAACCCAAAAAAGTCGGTGCCAGGATATGTTTCACCGAGGGAGAAGTAAATTGCGGTATGGCTTGAACTGCAGATGATTTCTGGCATTGGACTTCAGATAGTGAAGCATTTTGATCAGGGTGAATTATAGTCGTAGTTTGAAATGAAAGTACCCGGAAGAATCGGACCAGAGACATGCTACGACTGAAGTATTTGCATGTCATTTGATCCAGGGGCTTGGTACAAAAATTGGGCAATGGTATTCAGTCAGCAGAATTTAGAACGGGGGGAGGAGGGAGGGTGAAAGTGAATATTGGATGTTGCCCAAATGTTTCCCCTTTATGTGTTCACAGCACTACGTGGCCTCGGTATGCCGAGTGGGAATGACACGGCCTGTCGAACAGCTTTTGCGAACCTATGGATCCACGAGGCCAGGGTCCTTTCATCGCCAATTTGTGCTGATTCCGCAGTTCCGAGTCACATGAGTCACAAAGTAGTACATCCGCAGCAGTCCGCAGCTCAACACCCTTTGAAATGTTCGGGAATGGTGAGAAAGAGTGGTGCTCATGGAATCCGGATGCATTTGGCGCTGTATCGCGCAGTTCACGCTTCTTTGGTGTTGAAAAATCAGAGAGAAATGAAAAGTGGAGATGGGGATATTCTCAATGGGGATGAAACCAAAGGGATGCAAAGGGTCGCGAGGGTAATGCTTAAAGAACGGTTAATGTACTCGGCGGATGACGGGGAATCCAATTGGCCAGGATTTCCCACGCTGGTGGCTGCAGCTTCAGTAATTAATATTATGGCCACAATTCACCTAGTAAACTTGTTTGCATTTAGATTACCATACTTACAGACTGGTAACGAGCCTATTCACGGCTGCCTGCGCATTTTTTGAGGTATGAACAAGATATGCCTTCGTTCCGCTCCGGCACTGGGAATATATATCAAAAATAGCATTTGATTGGCGATGTGCATAAAAGAGAACAAAGGAAAGGATGAAATTCATAGCTGAAGAGACTTCAATGACGGGAACGGAAGTCTGGATCGAAATACGAGAATGTAGACCGGAGCTAACTGCAATCTTGAGTCGGACATAAGAAGAAAATCGCCTACTCTGTGCGGTGGCAGTATGAATAAATGGATCATCTCAATGAGTAGCCAGCCTTCCTTGACAGACAACGATGCAGGTGATCAAAGAAAAAGAAAAGTCTCACAGAACACTGTCTCAGCAGGTACTTTCAAAAATGCATACGAGATCCGAGACATTGAACTGGATATCCGAAGTTACAGGCGATTGTAAAATAGAACACTTGCGTGAGTCATGTGGGGCAGGCCAAATACAGGGCAGTTTGAGCGGCTGTGAGTCAGCCTTTGGGTGAGCGGACTGCAATGAAAGTTGCGTGAGTCTCAGGCATGCTAGTGGCTGAACGAGATCTAAAATGCGAAAACTCACTTCAACGTCAGGGAACAGTTCCCGCCGTGACAGCAAACGACTAGTAAAAAACTGAGTTTTAAAACACCGGTATTTGCATGCGATGCAATATGGGGGGCATTCAAGCGAAATGAGAGAGGCGGCGAAGATTTATCTGTCAGGTTCAAACAGGGCGATGAATAGGATAATAGAATGCATAACCACCAGATCAATGGCCGCGAATCGGAACATTGTGGCGATCTTCGAGGAATATGGAGTACCCCCGCGTAAGGAAAGGTCCAGAGCTGAGGGAAGGAGTTTCACCATGTCCCCAGTCAAGCAGATAATGGCCAGCAGCTGGTGGTCAAGGGAGAGAATGAGATCAATGCGTACAGTAGCGATGCACAGTCGGCAGGCGTGAAGAATGCAGTAGGCAGCCACGTCGTGGGGACAACAACAACATGGGAACACATTTGCAGCAAATGTTGTAGAGTTTTGAACTATGGACACGGCAGAGTGTTGAAAAGTAGCTGAATAGGACAGGTACCAGGTATTGAACCCGCGAAAAACTGAACGAGATAATTTGAACTTGAACCGGGCTTAGAACGAACCACGGAAGTAAGCGATGAGCCGGGAAGAAGCTGCACATCGATTACATCATCTTCATACTCAACGCAGGTATGAGGTGGCCACAGCACGACAGACGTGTTTGTCTGCGGCGCAGTGGGAGATTTATGCAAGAGATGAAAAAAAAAAAAAAAACTGTTGAGCTACGGCCGCCGTGGCGCCGCCTGCCCACGGGATTTGCTTGTTCATCCTGATGATCCAAATTCAGCTGTGACTTTACATCCAGAGGACAGTCTGGAGGTTGAGTAGAAGTAGTAACTACGCCTGCTGTGAGAATCCGCAGGAGTCAGAGAGGGTCCGGGCTGTGTGCACAGTCCGCAGCGAGCCAATGTGACAAATTTTGACTCAAAGCACCTGAGCTGCGAGCAGGAGTACGGATGGGATGCGGTGCTCTGTCGAGCTGAATCGGGAGATGCCGTATAATTACTTGCGGCACGGTGGAAGTTGAAATTGTGTTGTGCAAAGCACTTTGGAGGAAGAACGACGATGGGGATATTATGTATGGGGATGTTACCAAAGACATACAAAATGATTCGAGACATCTCGTTAAGAGAACGGATAATCATTCCAAAATATCGTACAAAAATAGACGCAGAGACGAGCCACCGAGCAAATTCCTCACGCACTAATGCATACCGTTTTTAGTTGACATTTGCTGAACTGATATACGTGTTAAATTAAGAGCGACGGCAGATGTATGATTTGAGCCGTCACCATAACTTCGGACGACATGCTACGCAGACCCGCGCACTGTCGGGGAGTCGACGAGAAATAAAGAAACAAATAGATGATTTGACGAAGGTGGTCTTTGCCCGAGCCTTCTTTCAAGTACTAGTAGAAAGTTGCAGAAGGGCGCGCCGATTTAACCACATAACACATGACCTGCATTGAACAAGAATAGTCGTCCTTCCGATACTATCTTACTTCGCGCCGTCGCATTGAATCAATTCGGCTGCCAAATACCAACACTCATCCTATTTGACTTTGGAAGTATTTCCTCCTGCTTCTAAAAACATATAAGTAGCTTCATCCTGATGTTCGCTCTCTACACCTAGAATAGCCCGCTGTTCCTTGCATCTGATATCTTGCCCTGGTATTATTCACTGCGTTCCGCAGGGTTGTCAGCAGAACAGTGCCGACGTGTGTCGGCAGCACCGGACGTCGCCACACTATGCCGACCCCTTCTGGCATAGATGGACATTTATTTCATCCCCAGTACGCGGCCCTCAACGCCTCCAATGAGCGTCGAAGACAATCCGAGGCCTCATTCAATCGGTGACAGCATGGGGGTGATGTTCCTGTGGACCCACAAACCAAAACACGTGTGTCATTTCATAATTTAAGCGAGCGCAGGCACGATTTCGACTTAATCAGGACTCTTTCAGCTCAAATATGGTAATGATGGCTCCCAAAGCTCATAGGTGGTCAATTTGAATGCCTAGATTCTTTCCCGAGGCATCCTGATGGAAGTTCCGGGCCCAAAAGTGTCAACAGAACGCCAAATCTGGAAGCCCACGTTAATCCCGTATCACCATGTTTCATTTGTACTGTTATACGATGTTTCTACATGGTATTGCACAGGTCATGGTTGAACAGAAGGCGGGCAGCGGCGAATTGACGATCTCGGCCGACGGAGGTCAGCACCGGCTGCCGACGAACCTCGGCGGGTTTGTCAGCAAGTTGTCAGTCATTAGGGGTGCTCAATTCTTGGCTCATCTCGCCCATCTAATTTTTGCTCATCTCATATTTGTTCGAAACAAATAAAGAATTCAAACTCCGCTTAGCCTGGCCAGCATTAGCACACCATTTTCGATATACTTGCACCTTTATTTGCCCGCATAACGGACTGGAAATTGTGTGTCATTATAATCAAATCCTCTACATTTATTTTAAATTTTTAAACCCAAGTATATAAAGAGTTCTTTGCTCTATTTTAGCTATGGCTTATGACTTTCATGGCGGTGACCACAAATTTCTCCTGCCTGCTTTAACTGACTATGATGGTTTATAATACATAAATAAAGGTCTTCATCTTAATATTCTAGCCCTAAACTGTATGACTCGAGTGCCATTGTCCTGCCGGATGAGTCGCTGCAAAGCGGAGTTTGAATTCTTTATTTGTTTCGAACAAATATGAGATGGGCAAAATTAGATGGGCGAGATGAGCCAAGAATTGAGCACCCCTATTGTCAGGCCAACTTTGCCGACATCAAGCCGACGGCTGTCGGCAGGCAGTGCTGACACGCGTCGGCAGTTGTCAGTATTTGTCAGGCACATAGTGCCGACGGGCCCTCGGAACGCAGTGATTGCAGGCCACCACCATCTGCAGATCAGGATGGAAATTGTCCGGCATGGCTTTTCATTTCGCGGTATATCGGGCCTACCAGCCCTGTGGGTGCATCGAAATATATGTAAATGGTACTGTAATTTGAAATCATCTCTTTCAACAAGTCCTCTTATCAGTGAGAAATATTTGAAGGCAGCTGCTGAACTTGACATAAATTATGTTTTAAGTTGCTCTACTCAGAATATAATGTCCAGAACAGTTCAGGCACATCATGATTACCATTAAAAGGTGTACTGTACCTGCCTGAGCCCTTCACGGCTGCACATGGGTGAAATATGTTATGATCACCAAATATAGGAAATCAGCAAAACGAACCATCATTGTTCTCATCAGCATTTTTAAAGTCTGCAATTTTTGAACCACAGCGAAGTTCAACCGAGATGTAACATCAACAAAGGGCTGCAGGCAGCAGAGAATGGCAGTTGTGATCTTTAATTTAAAAGAAGTAATCCAAAGGCAAAGTTGTGGGAATGTTGCTGAGATATGGTTCAAAACCCTATCAATAGCTGAGTTGTGTGCGCAATAGTTTATTCACCCATATTCAGCTCCCAGTAGCCGATTCAATGATACAGATTGTTTTTTGTCGCAGAAGCTGATTCTTGGATTCTTCAAGTCAACGGTCCTCCGAATGTACTGTGGCGGTCTAGGTTTTTTTCTCTGCGAGCACAAAGCTGACACTGTCTTGCATTATACAGGAGTACATCTCCACTAGTCCATTATTACGGCTAAATATGATGTCTCATTAGTGTGAAAGATTTTAAAACTTGATGGCCGGTGTTCAGGAAGCAACGCAAGACTCAACACCACCTCTATTCTTGGGGCGTTCCGGGTGAGCAGATTCCCACAGCCATGTATGGTAACCGCACGGGGCGACGACCATCTTCTTAGCAGGACAAAGTGTTGTCGGATCGCACAAAATGTCATAATACTAATAGGTATCATCGGATACAGTGTCAGAAGTGTTAGGGTGCGTTTTTGGAGTGAGCATGGGCTATTTGGATAAAATCCAGTCAGTGCATATGCAATCACCAACCCGTGTTAATTAAATGTGTGTGACCTCGGTTAAGCTGGTTTCGCGGGTGCTGAGGCCGAGCGAACGTTGTCAACACTGCCCTCTTGGGGCAGATGGGACCCGACTATGGACCAGCAAATAAATGTGTTGAGCAACCGCGAGACACATTAGAGTCGAACGAGTGAACCCACCTCCTGAGTAGCCAGTAGCGGTACCGTCGCCCCGGACAATGCTGCCAGGACTACCGACTATGGACCAGCCGATAGCGGTACCGCCGCCCCTGGAAATGCTGCCAGGACGACCGACTATGGACCCAGCAAATAAATGTGTTGAGCAACCGCGAGACACATTGGAGTCAAATGAGGGAACCCGCCTCCATCGTAGCCGATAGCGGTACCGTTGCCCCTGGTAATGCTAATGGGACGACCGGCAGCGAGCTGCAGAATGGCGGCGAAGATGAAGATTTGGAGAGATGCGAGGGTGAACTTCATGGCGTAAGATTTGGAGCTTAGAAAGACAACTCCGACGGTTTGATATCTTTTGATAGCCCAGCTAGGTCCCCTTTCAGAACTAGACTCGAACCAGTATCTTTTGTGGCCAGCGAGAAATTGATGACGGTTTGATCAACTCGCAAGCTAAAAGAGACTGGAGATTTTAACCGGGCTACCTGCGAGTTTTATATGCGCCACGTACAAGTTCGCCGGCGGCCACCAGTGGTTTTCGCTGGCTATCAGCAACCAGTGATGGATAACGGTTGATAAGATAAACCACCGGTGATCAGTGTCAATCACCCATCACTCGTCCCAATTGAGTTCGCAAAGAATCCTCATATCTACCGCATGTATTTACTTTTGTTTCATTTATTAT
The DNA here is from genome assembly GCA_029282285.1 of Mycena rebaudengoi. Classification (NCBI taxonomy): domain Eukaryota; kingdom Fungi; phylum Basidiomycota; class Agaricomycetes; order Agaricales; family Mycenaceae; genus Mycena; species Mycena rebaudengoi. The sequence continues at coordinate 197,083 of JARJCX010000253.1, forward strand.
ATGCAGTAGAAACCAGAAATAACGACGAGTTCCCATCAGCACTTATCATTTGGCACGCGGAAAAAACTGGGTGTGTAGTGAGGTACGAACTAAACGTGGTCAATGGCCGAGCAGTGTGCGTTTCACCTATTGTCTTCTCTTATGTTTCATCCATCCCTTGATCTTTTTATTTCTCATGTTTCAGTTTCTTATTGTTACGATGCTTATTGTTACAATCCATACATAGACCGTGCGAGCGCAGTGGTGAACGCATCCGCCATCTCACACCGCTGCCTCGCAGTTGGGAACTCCTCGTCCTAGTACTTTAGTCTCCTGCGGATCATTCTGGCTTCCACCAGCACGCCCTTCCGCATCCAGGGAAGATTTGCAAAAACACCGTCGAACGTTGTTACTGCCACAGGAATTCTGATTTCACTGCCACCGTCCCGCGAAAACTCCCCGGAACGAGATCATCCTGTTAGCCCTATCCTTCCGTTCCCATTCCCTGATATGTCCGACGACGAGAATCCCCCGTTGCCTCCTAAAACAATGGAGGACATCCTCAGGGATCTCATGGCTGTTCTCCCCGCTCTCGTTGCCCAAGCAGTCGCTGCATTACCGACCACTCCATTGGTACCGACTACCTCATTGCAGCCAGCCCTCACACCGGCCGCGCTTCCTACACCGCCTGTGATTCTGGGTCCCCCGCTCATCGCACAACCGCCGCCCCTAATTATTCCCACCCCGTATGTTGCGCCTCTCACGCAGAACCCCGCTGCCGGTGCGTATTCCTCCCTTCTCGATGAATTTCCGGATCTCGAGGCGGCAGTTATCGCGTTGGTGATCCAGCACGAGCTCAAGGCTTGGGGACTTGTCCAAGCTGGATTCACGTTACCGTAACAAGGAGGATCGGCAGATCCTCTCTCTCGGGGGAGTGCAGCTGAGTTACACGGACGCGGCACCAAGGGACTACAAGTCGCTTAATGCGATCGTGGTCCCTCTGAGCGAATATTTCGCCATCTTGTGCATGTATGCGCAACCCACGGGCCAGGCCCATTGGGTCGCGCGCCAATTTTGGCGCTACAATGTGCACCTCTCCAAGATCGCAGCAGAGTACGAGTTTGCGGCGGTTTTGGAGTACCACATGGAGTTCTTTCCAACGCCGCCGCGGCGACATGCAGCGCCATGGGGATTACTCTGGATGGGGACGTCCAGACGTCAACCTCATGAGCAGCACTGCTCTATGACCGGAGGAAGCCCGCTGCTTCGTCCAAACAATGGGTTCGTCAAAGGCTTCTAATGCCGAGGTTTTCGTGCTATAATTCAACCTCGGCAAATGCTCGAAGATCTGCCCTTTCGGCCGTAAACATGCGTTGCTCTACATGCCAATCCGTGGCTCATGGAGCGCACATCATCCCAACTGAAAGGTTGGCCGAGCGAGACGCTCGAAACGTCCTTCTCACCGTTCTCGCTCGCACGCCACGCAGAAGAACACAGTCACTGGTTCCCTCGTATCGGACACCCTCTATACTCTTCCCCACTCCGACGCTTTCGAGCCTCAGCCCATCCCCCCTGCCCGCCCCAACACAGATCCTCGTATTAACAGAGCACCGCTGAACTCGTCGCTGGAACCGACAGTTCCGTGTGTTTTGAACGCATCTGCTTGGGAGTATCATTTGCGCGAGTACCCAGATCCGGAGCTTGTATGTACCTTACTGCACATAATTCGACACGGCGCCAATGTCGGATTTCAAAGGCGATAAACTCGCTAGCAAACTAGCAAGATCTCCAGTCTGCATATGATTATCCTGACGCGATCGCTTCAGACTTGGCAACTCAGCTCCACCACAATCGAACCATGGGCCCCTTTCGAGTCTCCTCCATTCCCCAATTTCCGCACCTCTCCTCTCGGTGCTATCGCTCGCAAACGAACTAATAAATTTCGTCGTATTCACCACCTGTCTTGGCCGCGAGGCTCCTCAGTCAACGACGGCATCCCTGACGGAGAGGCCTCCATCGTTTATGACAGGTTCGACAGGGCAGTTGACGACCCTCATTTGCTTCTGGACGAGGATCTCTCCTTGTGAAACTTGACCTGGAGTCTGCGTTCGCCACATCCCTATTCGTACAGCGGATTATCATCTGTTCGGTTTCGAATGGGAGCGCCAGTTTTACTACGACATTGTGTTCAGTTTTGGAGCACGGTCCGCACCATACATTTCAATTATATTCGCTGAAGCGCTCCATTGGATCCTTGATCGCAAATCTCCCTGCCCGTCTTCGCCATTATCTCGACGATTTCTTGCAGATGTTCGCTCCATCCACCCCTCTTCCACTCGCTCAAAAAGCGCTCGACTGGTCTCTCGCACTCGGGCGCGCAGCTCGGATTTAATTTCCAGCTCACCAAAGTCGAAGGCCCCACCACGGAGCTCGAGTTCCTCGGGCTCGATATCGACACTGTCACCATGGAGGCAAGGCTGCCCTCCGACAAACTCAGCTATCTCACTAGCTTGCTAGACGATTGGACAGTGCACACGCACTGCTCCTTACGAGAACTTCAGGAACTCACCGGGTTCCTGATTTTCGCCTCTCAAGTCGTCTCGATGTCGCGTGCCTTCATGCGCGCACTCTTCGATCTTCAAGGAGATTTCACACACTCACACACACGCCGCCGTATTTCCAACGGCGCGCGTCGTGACCTTGACTGGTGGCGAAAATTCACGCGTGGATGGAATGGTATTCGCCTTCTACTCCCAAATCGTGACACCATCCACGTTTTCACTGACGCCAGCGGCACAAAGGGCATTGGGGGCTATTTTGGGCAGAAATGGTTCTCTGCTCGTTGCCCGCGCCGTCTTCGACAGCCACATCCAGGTCAAAGAGATGCTCGCAGTTCTTCATGCAGTTCTGTGTTGGGGAAACGATTTTGCTGGCAAGCATATTGTCTCCCACAACGACAATGATGCTGTATATAATACCTTGCGCACTCTTCAATCGATTCAAAGGCAACCATGAATTTACTTCGTGATTTTCTTGCACTGGCTTGCCGCCTCGATTTCTCCTTCTCTTCTGTCTGGTTATCTCTGCTGAAAATGGGATCGCTGACGCTGCTTCTCGCTTTTCATATTCTCGGATGTTTACCCTTGCACCCAATTTGCATCCAAAGCCTTCCTCGAAGGTCCTCCGGATTGGTGGTACGAGCGACATCTTACCCTCCCCCGGACCGTTGCCTTTTACCTTTGGCACGGAATTGCATCGTCTACACGACGCACCTATTCAACAGGGCAAAATCATACATTGAGCATGTTCGCTCACCGGACAATATAATGGACGGATCCGTTTGCCAGCCTCGCAACCAGCCGTCATGTCCTGGATCTGCTCCCTCGCAGGGCAGGTCAAGCCGCCCACCATCAGGCGTACTTG
>JARJCX010000254.1:0-199065 GCA_029282285.1 Mycena rebaudengoi
CCGATGGGATCCAGATTGTCGTAACCCCACTGAATATCCTTGGCAAGCAGAATGTCGATTCTTTGGCCAAAGTTGGCATATCCGCAATTACCATCACTGCGGACACGGCCACAGCAGAGAACTTTCGAGTGCGTCGTGCTTTGGCGTACTCTTCTTCAGTTTCTAACCTTCTTACATGGAGGCCATTGCCGAGGGGCGTCATCGTGCGATCGTTACCAATATCGAGACCATCATGAAGCCCGGCGGAGACTGGGAAAGCCTCTGGGCCAACAAGGTGTTTGCTTCCAAAGTCATCAGTATTGTCTGGGACGAAGCCCAGTGTGTTAGCAAATGGGGAACCTTTCGTCCCGAGTATAAGAACGCTGGATCACTACGCCACCTCCTCCCAAGGACATCCCAATTCTACATTACCTCGGCGACCTCCTCCCGATGTCCTACAAGAGATATGGCCAATTCTCGGCATGGACTGAGAGCAAGACCGAAATATTCACTCGTTTGAATGACCGGTCTAACATACATCTTACAGTCCGCAAAATGAAATATCCCATCAATAGCTTCAAGGACCTTAGATTCTTAATCCCTCCGAATTGGGATGGGACCACCCCACTCCCCTGGGAAATTCGTGATTTTTTCGACAGCATCACTGAATCCATCGCCGCCGCTCAATATCTCCGCGGTCTTGTACGCTCGAGTTCCGGGAGAAAATTAAATGGTTCAATTCGGAAATGTCCCCCGAATTCCGTGTCGACGAGTCCGATGAATTCAATAATGGAGTTAATTATGGCCTCTGCTGTACTGAGTCGTTCGGCATGGTATTTGAGCCAAATTGTTGTGCAAAAGCATGAACTAATGGCTTTACCCAGGGAATCGACATGCCGAACATCACTTTGATAATCAGTGGCGGGCCAACGTGTGATATGTGCACACTCTGGCAGCGCTTCGGACGGGGTGCACGCGATCCGAATTGCGAGGCCATTGCTCTTTGGTTGGTTGAACCCATGTATTTTCGATGAGACGAAGGAGGAGAAGGCGGCACGAAAGGCAAAGAGGGAAGAGAAGGCCAAAAATAAACGGAAAGCTCGGGAGGAATTGGCCGGCCAGCCAGCTTCGAAGAAGACGCGTTCTGATGGAATATCACGGACCGTGGGCGCAACCACCTCTACTCCGCTCTCCGACCTCACCGCGCGCTTCATTGCATCGCCCCCACGGTCTCGAGTCCAACCAGCACCTGTTTCCATAATCGCTCAGTCCACGGCGGCTGTATTTATTAACCAATCTTCCACAACTGCGAACGCACCAGAAACCGGACTCGGACGCGGATTCGGACGCCGAGTCGGAGGCTGACAACGCGGAAACGTTGGAGGAGCGTAGGCAGGCCTATCTGAAGGACAAGGTGGTGTTGCCGACAAAGAAAACTCGCAAGCGCAAGGACGGTAACGAATTGTCGCCTGAAATGGACGACATGATCAATGCTGGGTCTGAGCACCGCTGCATTAAATGTTTTTGAGTTCCTGGGCGGCTGTATTTTGGCAGCGACAGGACAGGTGTGTTTCTCTACCTTGTTTGTAGGCCGCGCTCAATTTTTTAAGTAGCTTCCGATCATAGGGAATGCAGAACAGACCTCCCCGAGGGCTGTCCTCGTTGCGTTGTGAAACCACCGGCAATTGTTGTGAGCTCTGTACCCCCGCATATTTCGAGTCTTTCGCTGTTGTGGACCTTCCAAAGGCTGCGCAGATTCCTTCTAGATCACGCATTGCTGCGTACAAAGCGGACGCGCTGGACATGACTTTACGCGACGCGCTTCACGAGTTTCGCCGCGATGCAACTGTCAAGAGTTTAGTCTTGCCGTACTCAAAAACAGCGGGCCGGGAGTCGTCATGTCCAACGAGATCTGCAGCGTATCGTGGATTGTGCTCATTTCCACAAGATGGAGTCCCGGGAGCAGCTAGAGCGTGAAACTCGCTGGGCAGGAGCTGGAGAATTTGGCGATGAGATTGTTGATTTAATCGGCAACACCGCCCGAAACCCCCTCCCACGGCAGACGAGTTCAACGAGGGCGACGCCTCTTCATCGAGTCGGGTGGTCAAGTCCTCGCAATACTCGAAATGCGGCGCACTCGATCATATTTGTAAGTTTTACCCTATTCTATTCATTCGTTGTTAACACGCCTCGGTAGCTTCAAACCGAAAATGTCCGCACCATCCACAGTACCAAATGCCCAGCTTGTCCTCCGCTGCTGCCCAGGACGAAAATATTGCACCCCTCCCCGGATCCGATGTACCTTTATCTCCTGAACCAAACCCAACACCACGACCTCTTCCGCGACCTCTGTTCCAGCTGCGCCATCCGACTGCAGATGCATTTGGGTACACTCCGGTTCCCTCCACATCAATCTATTACCCCCTCTGCCCCACAATCAGCTGTTTCGTTTCCGCCCCCGTTTCGACACCTCTGCCCAGCATTGATGGGTTGGGGCAATCAGTTCATACACCGGCACGGGAATCTCATCCCTTACCTCCCACTCACGGTGACCTGCCTCACTTCCCAATTCACACCCCTGTCTGCGTACCACCTGCTATTTTACCCGGAGAAGAGTCTCCTTTCCCTCTTATTACGTCTGTTCTGCCGCCATCTCACTTTTACGGTTACCGTTAGTTTACTTCAATTGTATTTTATTCTGTATACTCGACACTCAAGTCCTCCTCTTCAATTACCTGATCCACACTATCATCCTCTGGGACTGAAGCCTTCCCGGAAATATTGTATACAAGGTGTTTCTCCCCTGTCCAACATATCAGGGATATTGTATGTTGAAGTTTGACCTGCCCAGTGTTCATTTGGGTGATGATCTTGGAGGTAACTCGACATCATTTCAAATGTCTTCTTCATGTTGGGGGGTGCATGCCATCGAGAGAGATTGGTGAGGCAAAAATTGCGCTCAATATTCCGGTGACAACTATGGTAGATTTTGATGAGTCGACTCCTCGATGACTCGTTTTTCGTATAGTTGGAACCACTCCCGCCGAATGTGTGCTGACCAAAGATGAGACAGTGAATGGAAGAATTGGATTGAAGGCAACCTTTGTGTAGAGATTTATCATTGATTCCTCGACCCAATCCACACCTCGAAATCCATCTATCGTTGCTGTTGGATTGACAAGTGAATTGTATCGTACAGCATGTCTACAGAATTGTCAGTTGCCACAGAAATTTCGGCAAAATAAATAGACCTACCTGAGTCGGGGTGGGATAGACAAAATGGACATCGGTGAGGTACTTCGTCATGTGTGCTGAATATTTGTGCTTTCCAACGGCGCGAAGGATGGCAATCCACAGTGGGAAGACAGTTTCGAGGCGACCAATGTCACCTCGATTCATCGCAAACAAAGTCTCCTCATATAGCAACAAATATTGGTGCAGCAGGAGGATATTCTCGTGTTGCTCATCGCGCGATGCAGCCGCCTTGCTCCGTGTCACATACAGATCCACATCTCCACCGGCGACATACTGTTCCGCAAGATGATTGGCCATGTCCTCGATTAACTGTTCTGAAGGCTCCGATTTAGCGAATAGTTCGAGGGATGTCCAGGCAGGGTTCCGCCGTTGTGCCTCGACACGCCAGGCATCCAGCCGAAGGACGATTCCGGTGTGTTGAATCACCTCATGCATCCGACGAAAACCAGGATTTGACCCGATTTTCCCAGTCTCCCGAGGACGACTCTGTGCAACATAAGCCATGAGACTGTTGTCGTCCATGTTCTAGGCAGATAACCACACCAGATGTGAGATGGGTGAGGGGATCTGCCGCCTTCTCCACGGTGGGAACTAAAGTGGGGAAATTAATGTCGAAATTGTCGTATGCGTAGCCGACAAGGAGTGTCTGGCCCAGGTCACGGAGAGTTTCGACGGTTTCGGTAGACAAGGAATGGATGGCTCGGAGAATGGCAGTTTGTGAGATGGAAATGCCCATGTGTGAAAGGGCCTGGATGACCTTTTCAGGTGTATTTGTTGAATGAAGAAAAAATCCCGAAGACACTTTCCAGTGCATTGCATTTGGAATTGCGGCTCTGCATCATTATACTGATAATTACAGCGGTTTTCTACAAGAGTTGAGCAATAAGATTTCTGAAATGACTAGGGTACAAACAATATTCCGTATTGTGTCACGACGTTTCTCTTTAGCATTCTTCCCCATACTCGCAAATTCCCCACTCTCGTCAAATTCATCTGCGTCGCTGAGATCATCCATGACTTGATCTCCATTAACGTCAATCTGGTCCCGTGACAGTAGAATCTGGAGCAGGGTCCACAGATCTGGAGCTAATTTCTTCATCGTGGCTGCCATCTCCTCGATTTTGAAGTCTTCGAGATCTGCGGCCGAGGCGTGCTCCGCATTGAAGTGCCAATCATCATTTGCTGTCAAGATTCTGATCGCCTGTGTAGTGCTTTTCTGAATTGCTCTACGGGCCCATGTGTAGGTAGACGATGCAGAACCAGAATTTTTGGAGAAGTCTTCGATGATGCGCTCCGTGTTATCCAGCAAGCTTTGGGTACAGGGATTAGCTTGGAGGGAGTCTCGCTCGAGGAGGGTGAGAACAAAGTCAGAGGCAGTGACACTCTCGATGCCGAAGACATTGGTGAGCCGCTCGACCTGGGATTGCGAGGTGTACGTCGACATCAAAGACACCGGCGGGGCGCGACCAAAAGTGGAAGTAATGGGCGGCCCCACTAAGCGGGTGGCTATGTTGTTTACAGTTGTTAAATGCCAGCCACCATGAAGGGGTTGGGGCCTTGGAAGTTCGGAAGCTATTGTGTCGGCTAACAATGATTTGGCATTTTGTATGACTACAAGTGATTTTACTTGTAACTACGAGTAACTACGCTGTCTCCCCAACCCCGTAATGTGCGGTGGGTAGGAGCCTGTCATGTCCCCGGTTTCCTTGTAACAATGGCAGGTGGCACAATTTCCTTTTGAGAATCATCTCCGAAGTCTGAAACCATTTTGCTGCCCAAAAGCATCATCCAGGCGCGGGCAGCTAACCAGGACATTCGGGCCTCACCGCGCCTATTTTTCGTAGCGTTTGCGCCCATATTCCCCGCCCTACCGTCTGAATCCGCCGTGTTATCACCCCCCTCAATCATGTTAGTCTGTATTACGGCGCGCGCGTTTTTTAGGCTCTTGATTTCGCCGCGCGCATTCTCATTATGTTCTGACGATGTATTGACACGATCCCTCAATGTTCCATACCAAGCTCTCTGGTCCTCATCTCGCTGCACGCCAAATTCGCCGTTACATCACCCCCATCAATCATGCCACATCAGTAAAAGGGAACGTGTTTGGCGCGTTTGGTTGGTCTGGCACGTCTGGTTCGGCTGGCGCCAGAACGCCAGACGCGCCAGAACTTTGATCAGAACTGAGCCAGAAATATCCCGTCGGCTAGGTGCAGAACGGAAGAATTCGCTAAGTCATTCAAACTCCGACGATCAAAATAATTATCACGAAACAAGAAATGCCTTCGCTTCGCTCCGGCAAATGATTCTACATTTAGATTGGGATTGAATTCGAGGGGGAGAAATCAGTTTGTACGCCGTGAGATCTTCTAACACTGGGCGATCTGCGAACTCGGATTTGGGTGTGGATTCATGGTCCGAGATAGTCTGCAGACAAATCAAGAGTGTATTTTAGATTGAGGCTGCGTGAACACGAGATGTCAATGATTCATGAGGCAGTGCGAAAGAACATCGAGATCCGGGCTGCGTTATGCGCAGTGAAAGGAGGCGGTCAGCTGGTATCGTGTTTGGAAATTAAAGGAATTGAACCTTTCAATGTGTGGAGCTGGCATTGGATCCAGCCTGACTCCTGACTGACTCATCCGGGCAGCTGTCTGGACATTGTGCTTCCTCACTTCATTCATTAAGTTATGGTCAGTGGTACTTATATTTGGCAGAGAGACATGATGTGTATGAATCAATGAGACAGACGCACTTTTATTTGTTTGAGAAGATTAAGACCGACGAAAAATTGAAAAAGATGAAAGGTAAAGTTGCAACTATTAGCTACAGATTATGGCACATTATTGGTACGTATTATATCCGCAGGCTGCACATGGGGCGCTGGTGAGAGGTGAGGAGCCGATGCGGTTCCAAGGAGTTGAATTGGTTATGCGAGGAGCGTTCGATTATTCGATTATCGATGGGAATCGACTGCAGGAGTAATGGGAGTTTGTATCACACAGAGACAAATACGACGTACTGAATAGTCGGTGTTGGGGATTTCAGACGTGCTGAAGAGCATGGGAACCGAATACAGACATGGAGAGTAAGTGGGGGAAATCACGATGAAAGCGGCACGGTAAAGTTTAACTTTGCATTCTGGGCTCATCTGCAGTCATCCATTTAAAGGAAATAGCAATCAGTCTGAAAATCCCAGTGCTTTCTAAAGGCTTTGCTCACCTGATTTAATTCATAGATAACTCATTGGTCCGACACCGAATCTGGATGCGACTCTAAACTGCGGGTATAACTCGGCATGGAGCTGTGGGATGACGAGCGGAGAAGCGCCGTCCAGCGCTGTGAGCGAGGGAAGAGGAAGTGATGGAGCGGGGTAAGAGGCGTCAGGTTGCCGTTGCACAGAGGGATGGGTACGGCGGGGGAGAAATTCTTCGGTGTTCGACGTCGGACTGTCTACTTTCCTGCTGGATCAATTAGGAATGACGGCGTGAATCGTGAAGTGAATGCGCACCAGGCATCGGAGGTTTGGTCAAAGGATGTCGGGATTCGGCATGGGCTCACCCATTTGTCTATAAAATTGTGTCAGTGAGCCATTGGAGAGTAACTGGAAAGTAGGAACCGTTGAAACCATTCAGCGAGGTTCACTTGTCGAAACGATGTGAGCATGTGGGGAGAAAGTAAAGGGGAGACAGGGTCGAAGGGTTATCAAATGCTGGATATAAATGAAGAAGCTGCGGCCGGATCTTGAACAGCATTTCTGCAGCTCAGCGCGCAGATCCAGCCGACTTGGGACAATATGGCAGTGCAAAAGAAGTCTGAGTGAAAATACGCAGGCAGCGCAGCCGCCGCAGCGCCTAGTTTAACACGAGGCACCACAATTTCGGGGAGATGGGGATAGATATTAATCAATAGATTCATTTTAGCTAGATCAAGGCCCAAAATAGCAGGAGAAGCTGTAGAGATTCAGATACGGACAGAGGACGAGCAGAGAAAAAGTAAAGGAGAAAGACATATGGGGAAAAGCCCAAACATGTACAAACGAATTCGAGAGATTTCGTTAAGAGAACGGATAATCTGGCCGTCGTGCAGTGCCTGGAACACATTTAGTGCCCGATTCGGACTATTAGTGACAAAGCATTCCCAGCATCAATTTTAGTCTAGAATTGCCGATGACTACCAGTTTACAGCCATTTGCGGAACTTTCCCCGAGCGGTTTTTGATCGTATTTACCAAAATGCTTGTTGCGGTCGCAGTTCGTGGGCTATCCGCATATAAATTATATCTCCGTGCTCGCCTTGGGATTCCACATGGCATGTCCTATTCAGAATATTTTTATTGTGCCTCTAGTCACTCCTATTACAAAATATGCTGTTTTAGCGAAAATCTATTTCTGAAGGAGAAGTATGGACCTGGGAGCCCTCAAATATGGTAGGAAGTTACTACCCAGTTACTCCAAAGGCACCATGTACTCCGAATACCTTTACACCCCTCCATTGCAATAAACGACGTGATTGAATCTTAAAATATGCAGTCTTAGGACAACTTGCCCAGGATTCGTTTACGGAGCTACTCTTTGGAGCATAAACAAATATTATGGCTCTAAGGTATACCCTTGGATATTATGAAGGGCAGCTCAATTTTTAGCTGCGAGGCTATGTTCCAGCACTGAGACGTGCCGCATCAGCTTTGATCAGTCACACTCACATGTCTCATTACTCTGCTTCTTGCGTCTTGCCGCAATTCTGTGCAAGCTAAACCCACACCTGAAGCGCACTCAGTACTCGAAGGATCTCAAGCAACAAGTCATCTATCAGGTTTTTACTCTTGAAAAGGAAACCACCCAGATTGCCATTGACCTCAATATGTCTCTGCATGTTGTCCAGCATGTTCTAATGACTTGGAAGGAAATCGGCGAGGTCTGCTGTGACCGGTCTCACACTGGTCATACCCCTATACTCTCATCAGAACAAATGACTGTTTGTCTATCTCGGTTGAAGCCCTCCACTCCACTCATCCCTTTCTGGCTAGTTCATGCTCACACTCATTGATGACTCACCTGATATACAGATGAGAATGGGTTGCCTCGCTTCCATTGTCGCAGTGGTGCACCTGTTCTAGACCCGGTTGCAATGGAAGATACAGCCACACCCTTTCCCGTGTGTTTCCACTTAAATTACAGCTCGGAACACTCAGTGGTAAATGAACAAATATCTATGAGTACCTAGCTGCATCACAACACACAAAATATGATGTTGTTCCAATTCATACCCAAGAGGAACTTGTGCTTTTTGACAAATTGGTCAAGCTAGGTGGAACATGGTTCAGGTCTATAGGGAAGCAAACATGGCAGCTTGGTGGTCCAGTCAATCAAATGGGAAAAACATTTTCTACAAACTACCAGAGCATCTTGCATCCCAGTACAAAACATGGAAGACTAGGCAGGTCCAAAGGGAAACCATGGTTGCCACACGAGCTCAGCATCAACCAAATGAACAATGTATTCAATCAACTACACATGTTGCACATGTTCTCCCTGCAATTCCAGTTTTCCCTGCATCGGAGAAGCCAAAGGCCATGCAAGATAAGTCTATTCCTCATGCTAGAATTTTGGTAAGCATATCTAGTCTTCCCGTAATTTTTTCTAATCCTTCTACAGGCAGCATCTTCATCAGAGAGACAAAATGAACAGACATTTGAATTGACACCTGCCCCAACTCACTTATGCATCAGCCTAGTTTGGTCGCATATCCTGGAGCGCCGGTAAGTTATTCACAGATAGATCTAGACCTTTAATAATTTATTTTGGCCCTTCTTCAGGTAGCATCTTCTTCCCGATCCCGGGTTCAAACAGAGATGCTTGAACTTTTACCTACTAGGTTGCCGCCCCGTTTCGAGGGTCAAAACAGTGGCTATGTCCCTGGCTGTGTCCACGGTGGCTATGCCCATCAGTTTTGACCCTCGAAACGGGGCGGCCAACTTGTAGAGGGTGCTCCCGAACGGATAATCTTCGTTACATGCTTTTATTTCTGCTTCTGGACCCAATTGATCTTGGCGGGCCATGCCGACAAATCGGCGTGGGCTTTGATGAGCATGAGCAAATCGGCTTGTGCCCGCAAACGCCCACGCCCACGCCAAAAAGCCAATTGGCGCGGGCGCACGCCGTTTTCCACGCCAAAAAGTTAACTCTCGCGCGACACTTCAAGGTGCTCTAATTTAGCTGCCGAGTTGTCAACGCACGAGGCGGACATCTCCAGGCTCTCGGAAGCCCAGTTGTCAATCCGTGCTCTTGCGGACATCTCAAGATAGTCTCTCCTAGACAGATTCCACAACAATAAGATGTTCGTACCTAATCTCAAGGCATTCAGCAGCCGAGGCGTCAACACATCCTTGCGGAGCGGACACCTCAAGGCGCTCCGTATCGGCAGCCGATTTGTCGACCTTACGGGACATCTCAAGGCGTTCAGCAGCCGAGTCGTCAAGCGTCTCGCAACGCGACACCTCCAGGCGCTCGTCTCTCCCCATCCATATCACGTCAATCATCGCAAACAGATTTTAGACGTCCAATCCAACGACGGATGTGGGGAAAGTCAGCAATGAACAACTCACAGAGTCTGTCCACGGGTTGGTGTCCTCGATGTCGTCGAAGGCCGCACCAATTACAGCCGTCTCATATGAGGTCTGTAGAGTATTGCATGCAATAAAAACCATTCTGCAGAAAGAGAAGCTTGGGTGATCAGTCCAAGAGTCAACAAGAAAATATAAAAAGACAAAATCCAAGAAAAGGTACCACTCAAAAAATGTAAGGTCTGGTACTTTTGAAGTAGGTTATACCCGCGTTAGAGTTTCAAGAAAACCAAGTAGTCAGTCACAAGAGAGGTGAGTGGGTGAGGTATTGTATTCAAGAAAGCTAAAGAACTACCTCCTCACTGTCTACATTAAATAGTACATTCTAATCTACGTGCAAATGCGTGTCCTATACGAATTGCCGCAGTGCCGCAGCTGGCCGCAGTTCGCCGCAGTCGGCCGCGGAACTGCGCCGTCTCGCCGTAGTCCGGTAATCACCAAAACCACAGCTGTCGGATGCCGAAGGCGCGTAACCCTTACAATTTGTCACATGTATCCTAGTTACATTCCCCTCAATTGAGAATCTTTTCGCGATTTTAGGTGAGTCTTTTGTGCTCATTGTCGTAGACGACGCCGAGAGCATCTGATGGGCGTCTTCCAAATTTGGATGTCCGAGAACATCGTGCCGCACGACGGCGGCGTGCTGCAGGCCTGTGCGAAGAGGTGATGTATTAAAAACAGGTCTCTAACTACGAGCTTTTTTACATCATTGCCCTTGGGAGTCTGGCGACGTTTGATGTATCATACCCCCGGACTGTGGTGCCTCGAGTTCCTTCCCAAGTTCTCGCAACTGGTATATGACGGTCATCGGACGCCGTTTATTTGAAGAAGGAAACTTTTTTGGAAGGTCTGGAGCATGTAGTAAGCCTAGCTGATCGGAATGGATGAAAATGAGTATCAAATACGCTGGTTCCGAGGCTCGAGGTCGGTGTGTACGGTGACGCTGCTTATCATGATCGGCTGGCCAAAAAGCCTTGTCCTGTAAAGGCCGAGGAACAGGTCCTCAGAACCAGCCAAATCACTTGTGACATTATCGCACGAGTCATAATTACGTAAAACCCAGAAGAGATGCTTACAAGGCGAATTTTTCATTCCATGCATGTGGCGCCATCCCTCTAGCACTCTTTGTCCTATGGATTTGTGTGCCCACACGCATTTCAAGATGCACTTTACTCAACAAAGTGCGGATATCACGAGGAAGCCCCTGTACACCAGTGTTGTCTTTGACGGGGTCTGACGGGGTCTGACCGGGCGTCAAGACCCTTTGACCGGCCTTTGACCGTTTCGTCAAGGCCGGATTTCCTTTTTTGGAATACCCGTTTTAAACTCGTAGAACCACCGGAAAAATCAGGGAAAAATCGGATAATTGAGAGAATGGATATACCAGTCGATATTGTACCAAGCGGTCCTATAATGCGAACCCATTCGGAAATTTATCTATCCCACCCTGGCCATGACCGTGTTTGAACTTATTTTGAAGCTGTCCGTGTCATTCTTTGGATGTTCAAAGTCACCTTCAGGTGTGTAGTGTGAGTACAATTGAACAGATGGTCTTTTCCATGCATTGCCAGATTATACCACATTTCACATTGCAAAGACAACATTGATTCTTTTGACCGATTTTGATCTGACCATCCTGCCGCAGCTTTGAGCCATACACATGTTATATTAATTCATGATCTGACATCGGTATCACTATGAATCTTTTCACAGGCCATTCGGGGTGCATTTGGATATGGGGTTGCCCTGTTGTTCACATAGCAGTTTTCCATATCGGTAAATCTGACTACCTTTCAAAATTGATACTGTAGGCAGGAGATATTCATCCTGACCACTCAGAACATCGGATTACGGTCGGGTAAGGCTTGCTAGCATTGCACACGACCCTTAACAGCTGTAACGAAGGACTTTTCCAAATTTGGAAAGGGTCAGGCCGAGGGTCAGACCCGGTCAGACCCCAGTCAAAGGGTCAAATGGGTCAGACCTTTTTGACTCTCGGCCTGGCCTCAGACAACACTGCTGTACACAAATGACTGGATATATTAGACGAACGAATAAATCGTCCCAAGAGGAATACCGTGTAGTTCAATCTTTTCGAACCTAGTTGAGATGACACAATGAATACTATCAGCGAAGTGCCCGAGGATAATCCGCGCGTGCGTGCTGACCTTTAATACTGCCTCGGAGTCTGATCCGCGCTCCACCTCCTCCTATGTGGTGCGGCTTTGATGTCCGAGGGGATGAAAGGAGGGAAGGGCCAATTTTCAACTATGCTCGCATCCTTACCTGGTTTGCGTGTGCTGACCATGTGGTGGGAGGCTTCGAAACAGCGATAGAGAAATTCCGCGGCATGACCCCAATTCCAGTAACAACCACGGCCGCTGCTCTCTGCTGCGGTTTTGCACCTCGACAGCGCCTCGCACCATTTGCAGCGTGGTCTCATCTCCGTACTGCGTTTCGACACATGTTCGGCGCTGCATTTGTCGCTCTTCTCCTTCAATGGGGCACCACCGGGGCTGCTATCATATTCCACGCTCCCAGTTGGACTTGGCTGTCGTTCTGGCAGCTATGTCCTCTATGGTAGTGTTGCCACCTTTCGTGGGCTATGCTCGTCTCCTCGACTCTTTTCTCGCATGCAGTGGTGCAAAGACTCGAGAAGGATCCTCGTCGTCGAAGCACCGGCATTTTGGAAGCACTGGCAGTTATCACCCGGGTCACTGGCCAGGCCATTGCTATCGCAAATGCTGGGTGGCTCATTACATCCACTGTCATGGAGGATATAGGAACGTTCCAAAACTGTTGGTGCCAGACGAACGCCCTTCAGTATGGCGCAATTGGGTGGACCCCAATGTTCACGGCGACATCTATTCCCAGGGCTGCGGCCGGACACATCTGGATAGGCGGATTCATTTTTTCGATGGTCGTATGCATATTGATTAGCCTGTTCTTTTGCGTATGAGTAGAAGGAACCGATGTGGAAAGATACCTCTGTATTCCTATCACACTATGACTTGTAGCATTGTAATTGATTCCTATATAACTAAAATCCTTTCCCTCGACATATGTATATTGGATGTTGGATCTTCCTCCTGAGGAATATCCAGCGCATTTGGGCTGTGTCAAGCCAAGGACTCGTCCATATCTCTCTCTTTATAAAATTACGGCTGTTCGTACGGTACCATCTAACTTGTCAACGGGATCCGGATCAGGACGGCAATTGGCGACCACGAATTATGGAACCGGGAATCAGCGTGGCAGGGGTAATATTGGACGTGGTGGTCGTTCGTCACAGAATGCGCGTACCACAGGATCATCAGATACCATCACAGTGATCGCTAATTCTGTGGCCACAGCCTCCTAGGCAGACGTTAAAATTTTGCACTGGAATGTACACCACTATTTTATGCTTAAATTGACAAGTATGGGCACGGAATGCGTGCGCGCTTGCCCTCGCAGGGATCGAAGGGTGCAAATACGCCGATAAAAATGGTGGACCACGACACTGGACACTTAGAATGTGTCGACTGCCGATGCTGGCCGATCCGCCTCGGGGTATCGCACTCGCGGTGAGAACGGGAACGAGAACAGCGGCGGGACCTATCGGCGCTCTGCATACCCATAATGTCGCTACATTTGTGTTCTTGGAGTAACACTGCATCTGCCAATATGATGTACTGGAACCTCGTTTTCTGGATTATTGTTCTGGATTATTGCTGCAGATAGAGTGATGTTGTTGTCACCTATATATTTTAGGCTGAGTTGTGTGGGCAGAGTATGCCCATGGCTTTTTTGGCGTGCGCAAATCGGCTTGTTCGGCGGGCGTGGCTTGTCCTCAAATCCAGCCAGTCGTTCCACTGTATTTTATTCATTTCATAGGAGGCTTATATCAATCCAAGTGTGTCAACCACCACCAGCATGTAATCTGAACACCACGGGCGCTTCAGCCGGGTCCATTATGGGTTTGAACACATCAACATTGGCTACCCAAACTCAATTGGCATTTGCTATGTGGCCTCCAAATCCTCCACACGCCATGAAGATTCACCCTCAACAGCGCTGTCAATGTCCGCACCCTCAAGTTGACTGATTGCGCACATGCTGGTGAGTTCAACACAACCAGTTATGCAACGCAAACGAATTTCTGGATCCCATGTATCTACTGAAGCCAAATTCAAGCGGCATAATTGCAACTGAGCAGCTACCCAGGCTCCATATGAGGTTTTCCACTGCCCATACACGATGTCGACGTCTCCGTCTGACTCCAGCACGGAATTTGAATTTCATTTTGGCCCTCAGTTCAGGGCATGTCAGAGCGCACAGAGAGCAGCGGGCCAAGAAGCTCATTCATCCCACTTCGTCTTGGAATTCTTCAGACGGAGCGTGGGGATCTGCCGCCTTAGGAGATGGGCTACAACCACAGTCATTTATAATAATTCGAACACAAGCCGATTTATAAACACGGCACGATGTATTTCAAAAGAACCTGATAAATACACTTGCAGGTCAGCTCATCGCCAGACGAGATTGATTTAATTCGGCTCTATCTCCGTTGCAAGCCAGTTAGTCATGTAATTGATGATGTTCCTCACAAGTTAACGGCTTTGCGTACTCCTTACGAGAAAACCAGACTCTTCTTGCTTGGGTAACGCAAGCCAATTTTTTGATTGGAATTCAATTTCCCTACAAGCCTGTTGGCTCGGTACGAGCCTATTTGGTTGTTCCCACTACACGCCAATTCTATAAATCCAAGTCGCTAGGATGAACTAGCAACTTATTTATAACAAGTCAAGTATATCATCCTCAGGATCAAGACCTCTACCGTAAGCCAGTTTACACGGTACGAGCGAAATATTCCGGGTCTCCAGCATTTGAATGCAAGCCAACTAAGTAAATCCAACTCACTTCAGTCACAACAACGCAAGTCAAATTTGCCTTGGTTTTCAGGGCTGCACTCAAGTAGCCTCATCCACCCTTCTGCCGCCGGCACGAAATTCTATTCACTACTTCGTCCTACTATAAGGAAATCCAAGCTAGTTCAGAGGCTGATAAATCATCTCTCAGCAGCCAATTGGCTTGGGGCACACCCCTTACGTCAAGCCAATTCCTGTATAGGGACTTTGAATGTCCCCTTCGATATCTTAGGCCATTCCAAAATCTCTGAATTCAATGTGGCAGACACGTATTCAAGTCTTGCCTCACGCCAGAGGCGTGCGGCTGAGCTAAGCCTGTTGAACTTCAACACAAGCCGAATCTCTTCATCCAAGCCATTTTATTGTGTCCTTATATCTTCACGGTAGCATGTTGCAGCTCGTTGCTCACCCTCAACTCATATCCTTGCACGAGACGAAGTTGGACTTCAAAAAAAATGACCAATATCTAGGCAATAATCATCAACATCTTCTCTTCCACAGGTGTATTAGATCGCCGAGTCCAATGCTGAAGAGAAGTGCATATTATGAGTGAGAACTCCATAATATGTGTTTCGAGTCCCAGCTGAACAGCGCAAGGAGCCAGTAGTCTCATATGGGTTGACAACCAGCGTACATAACACCGACCTTCAATGAAAGCGTCGAAACTGAAATGCACAAGCTAAGTCACTGAATCAGCGTGGTGGCTTGGAGTTTGGAAACTCATTCCCACACCCGAAGGGAGGTCCTCATAAGTAGTATAAATATAATCAAGAGTGCAATGAGTCTGCGCCTCTAACGCTCTTTCGAAATTCTCTAAATGTGTCCAGTAAAGTTGCAAAGAAGTGGTTGAGAATCAGCACTTATGTGCAGGTACTGGGAAAGACAACCACCAATTTTTTGTCCATTTAAAACTGAATTATTTTGATGGAATCTCCGACATCAGAGGAGGGGTTACAGCGATTTGCGTGAGGCTTTGGCATTTTCGGTTATCATCAGAGTATCTATTTACCATTGAAATGCCGTTCCCAGCCTCATATTCTTCGCATGAGGTAGTCATTGAGCCACCCCAGACGTCTACAGAAACAATTTGTTGGGGGCATTGTAGCCTTCACCATTACTCGAGTATTTAAATTGACATTGGCGGCCCAAGCCGACAAAGCGGCGTCGGCTTTGATGGGTGCAGCTAAATTGGCTTGTCCCAGCAACCGACGCCCACGCCAAAAAAAATCAATCGGTGTGGGCACGCGTCTGTCCCTGTTGTGTTTTTGCAGACTAAATGTCTGAAAATCACGGACAAATATACCAGTCGCCTAATGTTCACAGTACCTGCAATTCTCATCACGTGTGCGTGCTGATGATAATCATCTATCATGATCTAAAGACTCACCCAGATGCGGCACTCTCACTCGTCCCACGGGAGAGTGTCGCATTTAACACATCCCCTGATCTAAATGATGTGCAGGAGACAGAGAATTCCATGTCACAGAAAGTGAGACGAGCGCACTTGACAGAGAAGCCGAGAGGAATGCAATCCGGCTGGGAATACCAATTCACACCCCCTTCTCCTGACGGCGAAGCGACAGGCCCCGGACACTACTAGCTATGGACTACCTCTGCAAAAAATCGAAAATTCTCCTTGATCTGACACATGCTTAGCAATTCTCGAGCTTTACTTCGGGTGAAGGGCCGAGGCTTTGCCCGGCATGAATGAGTACTTTTTTTAAAATCAAGTGTATGGCCATTGGAGTACTAATTCTTGGTAAAATGATCCAAAGCACACCGGTTTGTTGCAGTGCTCACCTATTCGTGGTATGAACTGCGGTAGAAGCTGCACCATCAAGCTGTTGTGCATTGAAAGGTGCGGGATTTGCGGAGCTGATGCAGCCAGTCAGACTTTAGCAATGGACATCAGCAATTTGATCCTGAGGCTCCACAACCAGTAATAAGTTATTACTTCCAGGATTAGCCTCCCTGTCATTAATAATAACAGGGAGGCTAATCCTGGAAGTTCAAAAGTAGTTGTGCTATTGAAAATCTCACGCTGCTTCTCACCAACCTTCGGTTGGCTTGTTGCAATATATTGAGCATCTGCTTGCGCGGATGTAGGAGGTGAGTAAAGACTCTATATTCAAAGTCCGACAGGGCCCGGCATTTACCGCCGGTATTGAGGGCCAGAAGTGTAAGAGTGGAAATTCAAATAGGAAATGCAGACGGAAAAAGCCGAAGACATTTTCCTTTTGTCAATGTTAACTAGGTAATCCGAGCTTTTCAAGTGACGAGAACGTGATCTGATCGCTTGCCATGAGAATTTAAACTTAGATGAACCGGTCTCTCTATGAGTGATTGTCTTCATACGAGAGATCGGTCACCCGTCTACTTTCCGCAGTCTCCTATTTCCAAGGTGCGTGTTTCCCTCAGAATTCAGAAGCAGGCTGACCATTTTCCTTGCTGAAGCTACTTCTCCGTTCTCGTTCAAATTGGGTGTTCTCGGTAAGCTGCCCCCTTTTGTTATTGCCGTTTTCGCCTCTTGCTACGCCATTCCATCGCCTCGAGAGTCAAAATGTTTCCAACACCCCATTGGACCGTTTCTAAATAATACTCCCCACGGGCTTTGTTGCACAGATAATTCTATTGAAACGCGGGATCACACGTGCGGAAACCCTCCCGTTCAAGGAGATTTTGCCGAAACCCGTGTGTGAGCTTAACCAGGAAGTTGAACCCACTTACCACCATTCAAGCCACCGGCGGAGGTATGAATCTGCCGGCTGTATTCAACACACTATCCAGCTCATGCATGAATTGCCGCAAAATGCGCGGAGCTCGCAGCAAACTACGGCCGAATTGATAGGTTTCCGCAAAATCTCCTTGAACGCCGGGAGTTTCAATAGAACTATCCATGCAATAAGATTTATCTTGTTGGACCTTCCGCGTTTCGCAATTCACGATATGTATCTGAAATTTGGTTATCGAATACATTTCAGCAAACCGGATTGGCATCAAATTGGCATAGATTCCCGATATTCCGGGACGAGAACAAATCCGCAGCGGGAGGTGACTCAGGTGAGGAGCCAGGTCCATTCAATGGCGGCAAGCGCACGGCCTGAGGAAGCCAGCACCATGGTGGTAGAGTGGTGGTGGCGGTTGGCAAGTGGTTGCAGCTCATGAGTGCACGAACCCAGCCAGACAAGAACGCATCAGCGAAATCTTAATCCGAGCCTCTTCGGATCTTCGGACCACAAGTCTCTCAAACTCCTCACGCCCGACGCCCGACGACTCGGAGGCAACGTATCTCAACCTTGTCGGTCTAGTGGTGCGGTGACGAGAAGGAACGGACGATAAGCTCTCTGCTTGTCTTGCAGCGCTTCGCCGCTTGGTCTTTTCTCTTCTTGCTGCGGCCGGGGATTTTTACGGCGCCTAAGCTTCAACTTTCCAATTTCCCATTGGTTAAAGAAGAAGTATCTCAACCGTCATACAATGCTCGTCCAACCGCGAGTGCGCATATCTGAGATGTCTTCATACTCTTTGTCTTGGGGTGCACCGTGCACGTCTTCGGCCTTTGTTAGACATCTTTGGGATATCTTGGTCTTAGGTGTTAGGTCTTGGTCTTGGATGAAAGTTCTTGCAATCTGGCAAATTTAACGCGAAATCAAAGACGTCAAAGACCTTCAATATTTGAAAGACGACTTGAGTGTGAAGGCGATAACAGTTGGTACATTATATTGAACACTAGAAAGCTATTTCATGTGCGTGATGGTTTGCGTACTTGTTAATATAAAATTCTCTAAAACGATCTAATGAATTTGAATATTTGAAGTGGCGGGGAACGCGATGGGGTCCATAAATTCCAATGAGACGTGCAGCACGCGGTATAGTATCAAGGCGAACGATGTCCAAAATTCGCTGTCCACGGCCGTCGACGTCGGGCTCCACCATACACATGCCGAAATCGGGGCAAGGTGCATCCCCAATGGGAGAAAACCAGGTAACAAAGCGCACGGATATGTAACGTTGCGGTATTTGAAAAACATGAAGAGAAGAATACGCCCCGCAATGAGGCCACGAAATCCGGGGAGATCGGGATTGCCCCCGACAAAGACACAATCAGATCGTGGGGGACCACCACGCCAAGAGTGCACTGCCCGAATGCGCTCTGGAAGCGTGCCGCCGGCTCCCGACTGGTCACCGGGGGCAATGAATTTAACGACGGCAGAAGGGAATATCTTGCTACTGCCGGGAGCATCCTGAGGGCAGTCGTCTAGGGAAATATTTGCGAGCGGGAGCTCGGGGTCACGTTCAGGATTATCCTGTGCAGACAGGAATAGCTGAAGAAGCGGAACGAGTTGGGGAAGGTAGATGACGACACGGCACAATGAGGAAACTATAGGGAATGGATGAAGACCACTTGTATTCACTCATAAAACACAGCGTAATTCCACATACTCTTCATGAAGATGACGGAAAAAAAAAGCAATTCGGGATAATTCGGGTGCACTTCGGCACTATTCGGAGGTTGTCTCCCATTGGTTGGAACACCCGGGCCGATCCCGGTGTCTTCTTTTAAAGGCCGGAATCTGCAACAAATCTTATTCCTGAAGCACCAGAATGACCTATATTGGGCTAGAGACAGGATATACTCCACCAGTGACACTGTAAAAGCTATTACCCGAAAGCCGACCAGAAGAACATCCCACAGGAATATTATATTCACGATTGAGTATCACTCCCTGCCAAACTGAGGTCCAAAAACCAATCATCTCAATTTCCAAATGAACAACGTAAGTGAAAAATCCGCAAAAATACTCAGGAGGTTCATCAAGTATCCATATCCAACATATTTCAAAATGCCGCTGAGGAGGGATCACTACATATGTTTTGGGCTGTCAGTTTTTCTTAAGCTCAAACTCAAACCGTGAAAACTATAATCACTTGGCCTCAAAACGGGCCGTTTTGGTGTCCAAATCCCTTCCTTCGCTCTATGCTACCCAGATACCCCAAGTCTTTCTGCTAATTATAGTTCAGTACAACTCCCTAAAAGATAATCAAGCACCAAACTACCTCCATTCACCCTGTGGGCCCCGAAAATGCTCAAACAGGCCGAAAAATGATGAAATTTCAAACTCATTCCTGAGGTCTGAAAAGATCATAGATAGTAGAGTACACTTAAGTAATGGATTCCCCAACACACCAAAACGGTCCGTGCAACCGTTGAGCCTGAATAGACATAACTTTCTGGGTATTAATTGGTACACAATGCACGGTATGAGTGTCACATTAACTTCAGATTTTTTTCCTTAAATCAAGACACATTATTTATATTTTAGAGCAGTATCAGGCCAAAGAAAAAGCTGGGATAAGGACCCACCATTTTCACAGCAGCTGAGTAGTATTTTGATGTGCACATCATCTATAAAATAGACACACATGTAATTTCTTCATATAAAATCAGGTTTCACTATACAGATTGTTCCATGATGAAACTAGACATCCTGGGCCTATCTACAGCAGTAGAATAACAGATCTTGCACTACTTAAGAGGTGTGATCCCAATTAGGATATCCGATCAGCTGTCAGGTCTGTCAAAATCAGTGTGAGAATCGCAATTCCTTCAATTCTCACCAGCTGGAGAGGGATAATAATAATTTAGGACCTTGGAATTTAAGTTGGGCTGCTTCGAGCCCATAAGGCAGATAATGTTTGGAATGCCCTCCGCCGTAACCAGCTGACTAGGCACTTATTATATGCACAAACTCGGCCGCACTGTGTTGGACAGGAATAATAATATTTAATCCCCTCGGCATTCACATTGGGCCACTTCAAAGCTCAGAGGGAGATAATATTATTGCATACAATGTGCTGCATCTCGCAGTCTGCGTGATTTAATATGAGAATTGTATGGGCCCTACTGGAATATTAATATTGTGCATACACGCAGAGCTCACCGAACCGAGCTTGGCAGCAGTGCCAATATTTTTGTCCCAGTTAAGCCATACCGAGACCCACTGCAATGTAATATTTTTCCTATACAATGGGCCGCACCGAGGCTTTCCAGTAATAATATTCCGGATACAGGTCGGGCTGCATAGGATTCAGCAATCATGTTAATATTCTGGCCATGATAAATTCAGGCTAGGCCAAACGGAGCTTGGCTGCAGTGTTAATATTCTTGTCCCAATAATTTCAGGTGAAGCCATACTGAGGGCCGCTGTGATGTTAATATTTTGAGCCAACACATGTTGAGGGGCACGCCGCTAACATTGTCGTGGATTAATATTATTGAAATATTATTTGTGTCCAACATCGCTAGATGGAGCCGAAGAATCCGGCGGATCTCGGGGGGCCCTACCATCTAGGTATTAATCATACATAGGGGCCCTACTGAGTAGGTCATTAGTGACTGCAGGCTCTGATGTATACCCTTTGAAGCATGGTTGGTATTTTTCATATGATGAGAAGCGGTGCGCTGGGAAACGGGCGTCGGTTGCAGCGCCGGGTCCTGTGGCGCCGATCGGCCGGGCGATCCGTGGGCCAGGTGGCCTCCGAGGCACTCCCACCGAGTGCTTTTCGGCAAAATAGGTGCTCCGGGGGCGTGCTCGGAGCACTCCAATATTTGAGCACTCCTTTGGAGCACTTCGGGCCCACTTCTGGAGCCTCTTCTGTAGGGCACTCCCAGTCCTCAGCATCAGTTGTTCATATGATAAAAATATATCCATGATATATAAATGTCGTAGATACATGAAGACATCACACCGTTCCCGTTCCGGCACCGTCGTCATCGCAATGCCGCCGCGAAGGCATTCGACCTCAAGCAAGGTACTGTGTCCGGAAGGAGATAAGAAAAAGATAAGTCAGATTGTCGGCAATAAAAAAAGGGGGCAGCTTACCGAGAACACCCAATTTGAACGAGAACGGAGAAGTAGCTTCAGTAAGGAAAATGGTCAGCCTGCTTCTGAATTCTGAGGGAAACACGCACCTTGGAAATAGGAGACTGCGGAAAGTAGACGGGTGACCGATCTCTCGTATGAAGACAATCACTCATAGAGAGACCGGTTCATCTAAGTTTAAATTCTCATGGCAAGCGATCAGATCACGTTCTCGTCACTTGAAAAGCTCGGATTACCTAGTTAACATTGACAAAAGGAAAATGTCTTCGGCTTTTTCCGTCTGCATTTCCTATTTGAATTTCCACTCTTACACTTCTGGCCCTCAATACCGGCGGTAAATGCCGGGCCCTGTCGGACTTTGAATATAGAGTCTTTACTCACCTCCTACATCCGCGCAAGCAGATGCTCAATATATTGCGACAAGCCAACCGAAGGTTGGTGAGAAGCAGCGTGAGATTTTCAATAGCACAACTACTTTTGAACTTCCAGGATTAGCCTCCCTGTTATTATTAATGACAGGGAGGCTAATCCTGGAAGTAATAACTTATTACTGGTTGTGGAGCCTCAGGATCAGATTGCTGATGTCCATTGCTAAAGTCTGACTGGCTGCATCAGCTCCGCAAATCCCGCACCTTTCAATGCACAACAGCTTGATGGTGCAGCTTCTACCGCAGTTCATACCACGAATAGGTGAGCACTGCAACAAACCGGTGTGCTTTGGATCATTTTACCAAGAATTAGTACTCCAATGGCCATACACTTGATTTTAAAAAAAGTACTCATTCATGCCGGGCAAAGCCTCGGCCCTTCACCCGAAGTAAAGCTCGAGAATTGCTAAGCATGTGTCAGATCAAGGAGAATTTTCGATTTTTTGCAGAGGTAGTCCATAGCTAGTAGTGTCCGGAGTCGTGCATAAGACCACGACCTGACATCCGACCTGTCCCCTAACTTTGGCTAATTCAGGTCTCGGGCCTGCACCCCATCTTTCTGTCATGCGCGAAGCCCCGGCGTTACCTCAACTTCAGAGTTGAGGCAGAAGAATCTGCCGGGTCGCCCGTGATTAGCGCTCCAACTCGTGCCCAACTTGTGCCTAACTTAGAAAGTTGGGGTCAAGTTGAGGCACAAGTTGGGCCCAAAATTCTATATATGAAACACCCGTATTCCCGGCAGGATTGGATTCCTCTCAGCTGAGTCGCTTCTCTTGCCAGGTACGCTAGTCTGACTGTTGGCAACATCCCTATGTCTCTTGCAAGCCACAAGGCACTCCTAGATGGGCGTGTGGATTGGTATTCCCAGCCAGATTGCATTCCTCTCAACTGAGTCGCATTCCTCTTAGCTGAGTCGCTTCTATTGTCAGGTGCGCTTGTCTGACTGTTGGCAACATCCCTATGTCTCTTGCATGCCACAAGGTACTCCTAGAAGGGCATGTCAATTGGTATTCACAGCCGGATTTCATTCTTCTCAATTGAGTCGCATAACACTCAACTGAGTCGCTCCTCTTGTCCGGTACGCTAGTCTGACAGTTGGCAACATCCCTATGTCTCTTGCAAGCCACAAGGTACTCCTTTGGATCCGGATCGCCCTGACATCCTGTGAATTCTCGGTCTCTTGGGTTTCTATAAAGATTCTGGAAGCTAGACTAGCTTTCAAGCTACTCCAGCGACATTCTTCCCAACATGCTTTTTATCTCAACGGTCGTTGCTGTGCTTTCGCTCGCTCTGACTTCGCGCGCACAAGCCATTCAATCCAGCTGCTTGACTTGTCCGGGCCCAGTCATATTGACCACGGCCCCCACCCCAGGCGCTGCAGTCTGTTGCTAGCGAGTACATCTTTCAGCTGGGGCTCTGAGTTTTATGCTTATATTTGCATCAATATAGCTATGGGCCCGGTGAAGTATGCTGCTATTCGGTTCGTCTGCCTACGATTATTTCCTCGATCTAAAGTCTTCACATTCTCACGAAGCATCGATGCTGATATGCTGTCACAGGAATCGACTGCACAGCTGATGTTCCAATCGGGGGTCACTTGCCCAGGCAGTACTACAGTGTCCATCAACAGCTGCTTTCCCTCGCTTTTTTGAAAGTAGGGATTTTTGACGAAATTTTTACATTTACAAGGCAATTGAGACTTGAGTTTGCTATTTAATGAGATATTCCAAATTAGGCTGTCAAGTGATCTTGCGCCGAGCTTTTATCAAGCTCTAGACAATCGGACACGGTTAGTTTTTATTCATATATCACAGGTGCATTTGGTGTCGTGTCTCTTGTCAAAGAAACTGTACGCGATTTACAATCCACATGTCACCTTTCCCTAGGTCCTGATTTTTTCAGCTTGTGAAGAGCCGGAATCTTTAGTTCCGAGGGTGTTTATAATTTGTGCGACGTGGAAAAGTACAGAATACATTGAAGGAAGAAGCGAACATCAGCACCCGAAATTTATTTGGACGTGAGGAGCCTACTATTGCCGCAGCAGTGGGTCAAAAAAACTCGAAGTGGAAAATGGGAAGAGGAACTTGCCCATTTGTGGTAGGATTTAAGGTGATCCACGCAGTATGTCGGAAGATTTTCCCTGCAATAAATGAAGATGAGGTTCAGTGAATGAGATGTAGTAAATGAAATAAAATAACACCACTCCAAAATCCGGACGCGGGGAGTCAAGGCCTGGATTTCGAACTATACTTGGATGTCGTTATAACTTATACTGAACTAAGCCTTGGTACACCATGCCCTATTGACTTGCCTGTTCATCCTGCATGAATTTCGCGAGTAAAAGATAAACGCAAGGTATTGTAGGCCTATGACACCATCTTTGCGATCACGATTTGTCTCGCACCGAGCTCATTCTAAACGACACTGCGCACTTCGCCAGCGTGTACATTTCATCTGCATCAATTCCCCAAAACTAATGACATCGCCTGACAGTCAAAAATTCTCTGTTAAGAACACTGGAAAGCCTGTGAAAAAATACACTGTTATTGCGGGTAACGGGTGACCCGACTAACGAGGCCGATTATGACAGCTGGTTGAGCCATATCATCGGGGTTGTCTAACCCGTGGGATAATTTGCTTCTTGCCACCACCACCAAGTGCCTTCCGTTCCGTTCCCCGCCCGTACTACGTATACGCGACACTATTCTTCGACGCCACTCTCTCACGCTGTTTCTCGTCAAGCTCCACTCAAGATATCAACCATCTCAAGCATTGCGAGTCGGCTTTCGTCCCCCAAGCCCAGTCCTTCTCACCTTCGAGTTCAAGTCCCTTCAAACAGTCTTTGACTCTTATTAGCTCTTGGGACTTGCTTTGATTCCGCCATCATTATTCGGACGTGCAAAAGACAGCATTGGGATATCTTACGGGAGACCACAATGACAACATTTTTGATGGAGGTCCTACTGAGGTCCTCGCTCACTCAGACCTCCAATTTCTGTGAAGGTCCAAATGACCTCTGTTCCCTTCTGTGGTGTACAAGCGAAGGCCTATATTCATATTTTTTTGAACTTGATATGGGATCCTTGCGCACCGCGTTACTTTTGTGTTGTTCGGTTTCGAAGGATTCAAAACCTGGATTCTGCAGGTGCTGTGCCGTCATCCCGAGCCAGCTTGACTTCGATCTCTTGGGGTCTACATTTCGTAGCCGGCTATTCAGAATGTCAAGATCCCAGTCAACAGGACGCATTTGTCATCCCGAGCCGGCTTGACTTCGGTCTTTTGAGTTCGGAAAGAGCAGATTGCGGGTAAACACTCCGCCGTGGCAGGTGCTGGGACTTACTGGGAACATAATCGATCGACACGAGTATCTGTCACCCCTCCGGCCTAGCTTAAGCTTGGAGCGTCTCAACAGAAAAAACTTAAGCTGGAATATAAGCTGAGCTGGCTTAAGCCACAGAAAATAATTCAATATGCAGTAGATATACGCTGTAATATAGACTGTGTTAGTCCCGCTTAAGCCGGCTTAAACTCAGCTTAAGTCCAATCCCAACTCAGAAACCATCATCACTCACTCCCCGCATCTGGCTTAAGCCAGCTTAAGGAGCCAAGCCTCAAGCCAGCTTCAACTCCGTTCTCGATACCCTCGCATTGAGCTTAAGCCGGCTTAACCTAAGCTCCGTGCAAATTAAGCCGCACCACTGCATTCGAGAACATGTTTAACAAGTCTACACAGGCATTCAGGCACAGATTAAGAATGGCGATATCACTCACGGTTCATCTTATCTCCACGCTCCCTATCCTTAGGTGCAATAAACTTCTCAACATATCCGACAATTTCTTGTTTGGGACGATATTGATGGCATCAGCGTACATGCCCGATTGGGAATATAAGAAATTTTTTGTAGTCGACAGTCGTAGCTATACAAGTACAGATTCCGGACCTCAATCCTGTCAAGGGGATCATCAGTACATCGTTCCAAGGAGCTAGTTCATGCTTACCCCCCAACATCGTCAACTAGGGAGCCGAGCTCCTGCTGCGAAACGGAACACCCCAAAGTCAGACCTTTGCTCTTGCCACAGACATCGCCGCAAACAGTGCCTGCGGACCGTCCGGACATCATGCTCCCCATGCTGGCTGTTGATTGCCTGCTGTTGTTCTGCTCCCCAGTCGCCTTGCTGACCTCCCGCCACTCTGAGCCCCCCACGTGCCCCTACACCTCCCAGTCCTCCTCGTCCTCGTCTCCCGACGAATATTCGGATTCTTCACTGGCCGCAGGTTGTACAAGAATTGGAGCGGTGTTGCTCTTCGCCTCCCATCTGTTATATGGAGTTCCTAGTGCAGCCTCGATCTGCGCAGTGTGTGGTACCCGCGCAGCCAAGACAAATCCGAGGAAGTCCGCATCGTCCGCCTCCAGCGCTGAGTATGCAGGCAAGGACATCAGGACACCCCGCATCTCAACTTCACGTAGCGCAAACATCGTGGCCTTCTGTTTCGCGTACGCTATATGACCGATGTCATCCGCCTTTTGCGTTGCCGCCAGAGTCGTCCACATGTGTTTATAGGTGCGAAAGCTTCGAATTGTACAGCGGATATTGGCCAGGCGTGCTTCGATCTGTTCTTGCCACCGTTCCATGTCTGCTTCAGCGCGAAACCACTGCACCCTATCGCCTACAATCTTCTTAGCCGCTGCGACGTCCAACAAATAACCCGGGATAGCTGACCTTCATCTAACCACTTCTGAATGTCTTCCGCACTCTTAGTCCCCACACCCCCCACCTTCCATAACCAACCGTCTTCACGCGTCTTCTTCGCCTTTGTCGTGCCCATGGCGCGGGTTTTTTTCTCTGGCCTCCTGGTCCGAGCGTTTGCAGCTGTGGACCTTTATTAGCCAAAGCATCATCACAGCGCAAGTGACTTACGAGGTTTCCTTCTGCGCATCACCGTTCCTGCAACGACGTATGGCGTGCTCGACGAGGCGATTGGCTGAGATGGGGGCGCCGAGGAGGAATCTCCGATAGCTGCTCTCGAGACTCCGATTCCAGCCATCGTCCAAACCAAGCCCTCCTCCCTCTGCAAGTCTCCCAGTTGTCGTCCCAGTTGCCTTGACTTCATGCGTGTATCCTCCGCCGTCAGGGGCGGAAAGTCCTCGATTCCTGAGGCCATATTGAGGGCGATGAGTGCCTGCCGCACACTCATGTAGCCCTCAATGTGTTTGTTGCGCCTATCCTTGACGTCGACCTTCTGTTGTGCCGTTTTCGTATTTTTCTTCCCGCCCCCTTGCTTTCTGCCCCGATCATCCAGCGTCTGGAGTGTTTGTGCCGCGAGCTGTACTTTCTTCAGCCAATCAAAGATCGCTCCCTCCTGTAGCTTGCCCTCGTCACTCGCCAGAATTTGGAGCCCTAAATGCGCTCGATCGTCCTCGGTGAAGTCGGAAGGCAAGTACAACACTTCCTCCTCCACGTCGCACCCAGCCTGCGCCGCGAGGAGCTCCCCGAGCTGCGGCGTGATTGTCAGCTGCTCACGCCGCCAGGTGTCTACACGAGTCTGCAGCTTGGCACGGGTGGCAGCGAGGTGCTCTTCGGATACTGTTGTTACATCCTTCTTGAGGGCCGCGGCCAACTTTTGCAGTTTTCGTCTGGTCCTCAGTGTCAGTAACGACCTCTTTAGCCTAGAGCATGGGACCACACACTGTTCTTCTTGGATGCCAAGTCCCTCATTTAGGAATACGGTGTTCTTGCTACCAAGCGGCACCTCAGCACCAATCTCAGCCTCTTTGGCCAACATGCCCAGGTAAACCGAGCGCTGGGAGGGAACTTTACCCGCGTCGTGTCAGCGTAGACCCTTGGCGGCGACGAGAGAGACTCACCCTCGGTATGCTTATGTCTGTACACGCTCAGCACATTCTTCATTGATTTCTTGTTGGCTTCGCGGTCTTGATCCAACCAGTTCTCCCGAGCGATCCGCTCCTTGTATCTCGCACACAAAGCCAAGAAGTTGGTGGTGTGCTTCAAGAACAATCGCTCCGCGTGTACGAGGTCCGCTTTCAACGCTACCGCTGGCAGCCAGTTAGTTTGCGTGCGCGCTTTCAAGATCTATGCATACCAATTTTCGCTGTTTTCTTGTAGTTCCAGTCGTTGTGATTATTGATGATAACGTCCTGACGGTGGCCTCCATTCATCTGTCGCACTTGGGTACCGATTTGATTCAGCTCCGGCCAATAGTGCTCGGCTGTCTCGCCGTGGAAATGGCCAACCCCCACCATGTATGCCGTGGAGTATGCGTACAAGCATCCCTCCTGATGACCTTGAACGTGCAGGGCCGGTACCGACCATCGCATCTTCTCGACAAACGGAAGCAGGTCGGGGAAGAACTTCTCGAATCGTTCGACGATATTGACCGAGTATTGGCAAGCGCTGTCGTATGACACGATTCGATCAATCCCCTCCCGATCGGCCTGGAACCCATCCAATGCCTCTGGATCGATGTTGAACTCGAATGCAATGGTGCCCTTGTGTCCGGCCTTGATATTTTGGCGAATTGCGTGCGCCAGGGATGCGTCGACGTTGGCATATCTGAACATCTTCGACTGAGCCCCAGAAGGGTGTAAATATGGTGCCACATACCGTTCCCCGAACTGCATGTCGACAGAAGCCTTGACGAAGACATGGCTACATTGGGTGTTCACGATCCCGGTGATTGCCATGTTTTTGAATTTCTTCTTGTCCTGGTTATTCACGGCCTTGAGGTAGTTGCAAGTCGGCGGCTGGACATTCCAAGTCAGGGGTGCTCTTCCCTCGATGAACAATGCGGCTTACATCTTCTTTCGTTGGTGCAGCCTCGATATACTCTTTGAACTCTTCGTGGTGAGGAAAAAATGTTTTTCCTTCGTAGAGTGATGTGTCGCCTGGATCCGTGTTCTTTGTCGCCTGATTGCAGTGGAAGTTCCCGTCTAACGTATCCTGCTGCTGATTGAGGTGTCTGTCACCGGTAAGAACACGTATAAACGTAAAGAACTGGCAGACTCACTTTAAGTGGTTCGGCACATCTCTAAGCTTCTCGTCGCAGTTGAAGCCAGCCTCCGGGCATGCAGGGCAGTACAGCTGCAGGTTTCCATCGGGGCGGAACACCAGAAGCTTATCTATTCCGTGCGCTTGCCCCAGTCGCTTCGTTGCTGTGAGGTAGCTCCACATATGAGAGGCCCGTATGAAGTTCTCGTACATGTCCTGTCCGCAGCTCGTTAGTCTATCATCCAGCTATTGCGAGCTTCTACTCACAGGAACGCTTGCCGTGAAGGAGTTGTCCGTTAGCCGTCGGAGGGAGCCAAGGTAATCGTACATCACCAAAAGTGTCGAGAGCTTCTAAGGACCCCGTGACCTCGGCAAGGGCCGTCAAGGCTTCTTCGCGACTTTCAAGGCAGAAAAAGTGTCATTTCAGCCTGTCCACCACTTGGCCTGCGGCTTCAAGGCTTTCCGCACCATTTTAAGTGCTGCTCAAGCTGTCATTAAGCCTCGACTGGGCCACTTGTTTTCGCGGGCTTTCTGCCGCGCTCTTGCTCGTCTCTTTCACCTTCCTGGTGCTAGAAAAATCTCTCGGCGACGTCTATGAGATACTACAACTCTATCTGGGCTATTATCCTATTTATTATCTTGATGCCGGTTTGTCTGCCATGCGGCCGCACTTTTAGCGCGGGTCCTGGTATGTCCAGGCACCGCACGAAATGCCCAGCACTGCGCGCTCAGCACTCAGCGGCAGTTTCTCAAGCTCAGGCTGTGGTCGCCGCTGAAGCCCAAGAAGCTCAGCGACTAGCCTCAGAAACCCAAGACGAACCCATGACTGTAGTTATTTTTATTTTTATTCATGGTGAGCGGATTGTACTTATTTGACTCGAAAAATACAGGACATTGAACGCGCTCCGTCTCCTGTTGTCTCTCCACCCAGTCCGCTACCCCCAGGCCCTGGTGGTCGTCCCTGACGACGTATTCACCTTCCCTCCAGGTATCGGGATGACCTACCCGCCCCGCCCGCAGCATTTGAGCCTCCCACGGAAGTGCAACCTCCGCCCCAAGACGCGCCGAGTGCTGTCGTACCACCCAAAAAATGGGTTAGGACGGAGCCCAACGAGCACGGTCTTTACAAGGTCTTTCCAAACCGCCCAACCCACGATCCTGATAGGTCCATCTCGCTGGATGACCTCTGTAACTCCTCCGACCTCCTCGTCCCCCCCAAACCACCTGCGAAAACCGATTCCTCCGTTCCCTTCTATCACCCTTTCTTGAGCGCAAGCGTTGCACGGCTGATGGCCTTGTTTCATATGGGATCGCTCCAAAAATCTATCGCTGAACTTGATTCCCTGGTTAATGATGTCCTATTGGCGGAGGACTTTGACCTAGCGGATTTGAAAAACTTTAGCGCCGCCAAGGAGAATAAGCGTCTGGACGACAGCGTGATAGATAGCGAGAACGAAATTCCCGACAGATGGACCTCAGCGACAATCAAAATAAAGTTGCCGGCCACGAAGGTGACTGTGACGGAGGACAAAGCAGAGGAGTTCGAGGTCCCGGGACTTCTCTATCGACCGCTTCTTGAGGTCATGGTCGAGGCATTTAAAAGCCCTGCCTTCATGGAATACCACATCACGCCTTTTGAATACCGTTGGGACCCAAACCACGATGCCGATGACCCGAAGCCACCCGAGGAAGATGCCGACGAACCCCTCAACGCGAATGGCCTCCCGCCTCTTCCAGCTGGGCATCAGGTCATGAGCGGCGAGATTTATTATTCCCCAGGCGATGCTCAACGCACATAACACTTTGCCGCGGGACCCCAACCGACCCAATCTCGAGACCATTATCGCAGCCTACATGCTCTGGTCGGACTCGACTCACCTCGCAAACTTTGGTCTCGCCTCGCTCTGGCCCCTCTACACATTCTTTGGCAACCAGTCGAAGTACACGCGCGCCAAGCCCACTGCAAGTGCTGGCTTTCACACTGCCTATTTTCCCTCCGTGAGTATTAAAATACCAGTTTTGCCATGTCCTGAGTCCGCACAGCTTCCCGGCAACATAAAGGATTATTATCGCGAGAAATTTGGCACCGCTCCATCCGCAGATATGCTCGCACACCTCAAGCGCGAGCTAATGCATGCTATTTGGGACCTCCTTCTCAGCCCGGAGTTCATCCATGCCTACGTTCACGGACTGGTTGTGCGGTGCTACGACGGAGTGGAGCGACTCGTGTTTCCGCACTTCATGACTTACGGTGCAGACTATCCTGAAAAGTAGCCACGTTCAAATCATTTTCTTAACTCTTAGCTCACAATTGCTACAGGGTACTTCTCGCGACCATCAAGTACTTTGGTGGATGCCCCTGCCCTCGATGCTTTGTCAAGAAATCCGAGATCGCAGATATGGGCAAAAAGGCCGACATGAAGCGCCGCCAGAATATTCGCACGGACAACAGCCTGTTTCGCAAGATCATCGACGTCACTCGGCGCTTCATATTCGAAAAAGGCTTCCTCATCTCAGGTGTTGCGGTCGCAAACAAGCTCAAGGAGAACTCCTGGGTCCCGACGCACGTACGCCTGCATTTTCTCCCGGTTTTTTTACCTCTTCTCGTTAGAACGCGTTCTCAAAATTGGCGGATCATGGCTTCAATTTCTTCACCATGTTCGTGCTGGACCTTCTTCATGAGGTTGAGCTTGGCGGGGTCAAGTCGCTCTTTGCGCACCTGGTGCGGATTCTTTACGCCTACGACAGGGACTCTGTTACAGAACTGGACAAGCGGTACACATTTTGTGTCACTCATGCTCGTCATTCTCACGCACTGAACAGGTTCTTCAAGATTCCGAAATTTGGAAGAGGAACGATCTGCCGCTTCCATGCCAATGCGTCAGAAATGAAAAAGCTGGCAGCCCGAGATTTCGAAGATATTCTCCAGGTACTTATGGTCCTTATCCTCACCGTCCTAGTCGTTTAATTACTGCAGTGTGCAATTCCCGCGTTCGAAGGCCTCCTGCCCGAGCCTCACAATACGATCGTCCTCAGTCTCCTTTACACTTTCGCCACCTGGCATGCAGTACACCAAACTCCGGCTCCACAGCACATCTACAATCCGTGCCTTCCGGAACGCCACCACGGAACTTGGATCGGTAGCACGAAAATTTCTACGCACAACCTGTCACACCTATGTCACCCACGAGCTCCCCACAGAGCGCGACCGTCGAGCGCGGCGACTTGCCAAGAAGAGCGCCGCCAAGGGTGCGGAGGCCGCAAAATCAAAGAAGCGGAAGTCCTGGAACATATCGACCTACAAGTGGCATTCGTACGGGGATTACGCAGATACAATTGAACAGTTTGGAACAACAGACTCCTACTCGACACAAATTGTGAGTCGTTGCCGTTGATATTCTGCTGATATTGATGAAATGGATAGGGGGAGCTTGCACACAGACTCGCCAAAAAATTCTATGCGAAGACAAATCGACGCGGCTTTGAGCGCCAGATCGCCTGCCAGGAACGACGTTTAAGACTTCTACGGGCTATGCAGCGCCGCATGATGGCTGCAAAAGGCTCAGTCAGAGTCAGACACAAACTCGGGTACTCCCCTGGCAGAAGAACCCATTACAGTCCCGCCTGCGTCACTCCCTGTACAAGTAGCTCCGGCGTCTCAAGAGCCCGCTCTCAGTGCTCCCAGCGACACCGCTCTCCCTCTCACTCCACCCCGCCAGCACCATCACATTGGCAATTCCAGGCGCACTAGCTTCCTCACCCGGGAGCTTCCTCAAAAATACCCAGACGATCCCGCAACAAAGGTACTCGAGCACCACTTCTGTGTCATCGCATTTACTAACTCATTTTTCAAGAATTTTGTCATCAACTTGAAGTCGCACTTGTTGGGTCGGCTGCTTGACATTCCCTACGATGGCGACGAGACCCAATTTATGACTCAGGAACTCTTGGACTGTGACAATTGAGAAGGAAAAACTATACACTCATGCGATAATGCGGGTAAATTACACGACATACGACCTCCTCCGTGACAGCGATACTATCAACGTCTCGAGTCACCCCGACTTCATGGTACTCGCACGCGAGGATGAAGGCGAAGCGACCTCCCACCCTTACTGGTACGGCCGTGTGATTGGAATTTTCCATGCAGATGTTCGTCATGTGGGACCAAGATCGAAAACCAAGGGAAAGACTCAGCGTATGGAGTTCTTGTGGGTTCGATGGTTTGGGCGCGACATGCACTCCCGCGCTGGATGGAAGGCCAAGCGCCTTCTGCGCCTCGGATTTCTTGACGCTACAGACCCCGAGAGCGGGGCGTTTGGATTTCTTGATCCTGCAGAGGTTATCCGGGCGGCCCACATCATCCCGGCCTTTCATTTCGGTCGCACCTCGCGTCTGCTAGGACGTTCTGTTGCGCGCTACTTTGACAACGAGAACGATGAGGACTATGAAGCGTACTACGTCAACTGGTACTTTTTATCCCGCGCACAATCCTTTGTCACTAACTTGTTTTTCAGTTTTGTTGATCGTGATATGTTCATGCGCTTCTCAGGAATGGGTGTGGGCCACAAAACGGTGGCTGGCCCCACATCTACGACCCCCACATCCGAGGACATCGATCTCCTCGAGCCCGACTCGGACGACGAGATGGATGTCGACGTGCCAGAGCCTGGATCACATGCCAGCGGTGACGACGACGGCGAGGATAACACGGAAGAGCAGGATGATATTGACGAGGAGGTGCCCGAGGGTAATTCGGACTCAGGAGAGGAGGAGGAGGAGGAGGAGGAGGAAGAAGACGGTGAAGAAGAAAATGAGATGCCTGCTACCGATGAAGAGCTTCGGGATGCGATTGGTTTTGATGCATTATAGATGCATATAATTATTTCACTTGTTATCCTCTTGAGAAACCGGACCATGCGCCAGAATTTGTATGTTTTTATGTGACATCAAAGCCGCACGTGATCGTGTTTTCGGACTTTAAATGCTGTTGATGCGTGACCGACAGCGCGCGTCTCTTGCTCTCGACCCACCACACCCACTCCCTTTTCCCTCCTCTTCTCCCCATGTCCACCATCGCCGCAGCCCCATCCGACCCCCAGGCTCAGGCCCCTCCAGCACCCCCCGTCACGGCCGCCAAACGAAAATATCTAGACGTCCTCGCGGCCATAGGCGCTTCAGCCGTTCCAGGTCCCAGGAAGCGCGCAAAGCGCAGCACGTTGTAAGCTCAGCTGGTACTCACAATATTCAGCTGGCTGATGTATCTACAGGGAGAACAAATCGCCTCTGGAGGTCTTGAAGGCAGCTGCGCAATTCCTCATTCGCTGCGCCACACCGCACCTCGACATCGGGTTGGTTCTCCACTACGGATCACAGGCACTGTGGGCAGCCTCTTCCGCTGATGCACCCGATTTGTCCTCAGAGTCAGTTCTTGTCATTACACTCTCAGACTCCCCGGATGTTATTGACCTTTGTGCACAGTGAGAAGCTAGATCAGGCTGCTCATATCGCGGTTTTCACCAAGACGATCGTCGGCGTCCCTGCTTCCCTCGAGATCATGCATGAATTCTTTCTGGACGACCGCTGGGATACTCTGGTGACACTGGTACGTTGTCACCCATCTCTCGTTGTAATCACCTACTAATATTTTGCTCAGATGCGCAGAGCTGGTCTACAAACACGGCAGAATGACACCGCGGGTCTGAAGTACAAGACGGTCTACCTTGTTCCCGACCCCATGAAGGACCTTGCTCCCGTCGTAGGCCTCGCTGAATCAAAGTCGGATCGCGGGATCAATCACGTCGACTTACGGGGCTACCTGGTGCCCGTCAAGATCCGCCAGCAGCTGTTGACCCCGGCGCCGACCGACGGGGAGGATGTCGCAGCATCGTGAGCACAGTTGACTGCGCATACATCCATCTTTTTTTGACCCTCGGCGCACTTCAGAACACTCAAGGGCCTACTCGACGGCACCATCAAGCTCACACACAAGAAATGGCCCTCGTGTTTCTACGCCGATGGCGCGTACGACCCAAACGATCCGCAGAAGGGCCTTTTTCGGAGCGAGTTTCTGTTACGCGTAAGTTCCTCTTCTGGCTATGTCTATGTACCCTACTGATATGTTCTCGAAGATCACACGTCACATCTGGACCGCCCCTGGCTCTGCTCTCCATGGTGCATCCAGTCTCTTGCGCGTCAGTAACGCCCGCGCAGCCGGCGCCTTCAAGGCGTGCCCTGAAATGATAGGCTACTCATGCTGGCAGGTGCGTTTGCCGACTTTCCTCGTCCTCACTGCCCCCTAGATCTTCCCGGTACTTGCCCCTCTTGCTCTTGATCATCGTCATTCGCAGCTCGCTGCCGCAGCCCATCGCCTTCCCACGTCGAGGTTCTCTCCGGGCGTGTACTGATTGATGGGGCGGGTGCAGGGTCGGACCATGATCTCGGCGAGTGAGTGGACGCGCAAGGACGGGGACTACGACTACGTCAAGATGTTCGATAAGGTGGTCAAACTGTTCACCGACCATCCGACTGATCCCTGGGCAATCGAGACCCTGGATTGGTATACCAAGTGCGTACTTCTCTCTACTTCTGACATCCGCCATCACTGATGAATCGTCAGGAACGTCTTCGGCACGCAGCGCAATGGATCCTCCAGCACGGGTGCCAACGATGGCTCGGACGACGACGACGACATCGACTCGGACGACGAGGCCATCAACGCTCAACGGATCGCTCGCGTCGCCGCTCACGCCACAGCAACTGCCTAACTCGGTAAGCAACTGTCCACGTTTTTACGACGATATTCTAACATACTTCAGCATCACACTCTTTTCTCTGCTCATTGTAGCATGTGAGGCACTAGTCTTATCCTCACGCACCAAACTCACCCTCTCTGTCCAGCGCAAGCATTGTCCCGAACTATGATGTAGGTCTACGTCTTTATATTCCTCTTTTCGCCGGCTCACCCTCTTTCTTGCAGTATAAACGAGTGAGTTTATTGTTCGTGCCTGTCGCTCTTATAGCTGATTCATTTCCTTTAGACCGCATCACACTAGTACCGTGCATCGTCTCGTGAGTGTCGCGCAACTTTCTTTATTCTCGTTACTGATCACTATCATAGTCACCTCAATATGTTTGTTCTCTTCACCTCCAAGTCCGCAATCCGCTCACTTGTTCCGTATTGAAACAGACTCTTTTTGGTAAGCCTCGTTATTCTGGCTTCATGGCGGCTCGAGACTGACACTTGCAATATAGGCGACGCGTCGTAATTCTCGTGAGTCTTACCGGTTCTGAACTCAGTCGCATCGCTGACTGTCTCTATAGCTTCATTCAGTGGATCGGAATCTGTCTGTCCGTCTCTGGTCAGTCAAACAGTGTCTTGAATTCAAGTTACTGACACCGATTTTAGTGGACTCGAACCCCTCAATGTATGTGTGTTACTTGCCGCGTGCTGCTCCCTACTGAATTTCTACAGATCCATATGTATCCCTATCGCATCCTCACATGTACGTTCTCTCTCTCGCGGCCGTTGTACAGCGCTGATCGAAATTTATAGGTCAATGTCGAACGCACTGTTTTCCTCGGTATGTTGTCCGCGGTTGACCGTCTGAGCTGCACCCTCATTCTTGTTTCAGATCGTTATATGCCCGTTTTTATGTTGTCGAGATGGTCGCTCTGTTTGTACTTCGATAGATTAAATGAATATATTTTATTCCCTGCTTTTATATTGGATCGACCCGAGATTGGGATGTGGGACAGGAAGCCTAGACCCCAGCTTAAAAGGTGTTAGGTCCTTGAAAGTGTCGTAAGGACCCCCCCCAGCTTTTAGGGACCCCTTCTAGATAACATGCTCTTATGGGTGGCTTAAAAGTGTAGTTACAGTGCTTAAGGCACTTTCAAGGCCTTACGATGATTTCAAGGCGCTTTCAAGTGGCCTAAAAGGGTCATCCGCTTTTGGTGATGTAAGCAGCACCCTTTCCCTCAAGGCTGTGGATTTGAAACTCTTTGAGCACTTGATACGTGAACGCGCTCGTCGGGTTTTTCCAAGTGGACAGGAAAAGGCGCGCAGCCATCAACTGCTCCACTCGATCCACCTTCCCGTTTTCCCCGCAGAACATAATGCTAGTCGCGTGAATGCCATTCGTGTGCGTGATGATCATCCCGACGGCTTCTTTGGCCTCGGGGCAGGGCCATCCGTAGTGGCCCAACTGTATGCTATGCCCCAGCATTGAGACATCCTGGCGAACGAGAAAGCCCTGCGCGTCGTCCCAGGTTTCGGGCCAGTGAAAAGGGTTGTTGATATGGGCGCGTATATAACAGGCCTTGCAACTTGGATGGTACTGCATGCAGTCGAAGCAGCTGGCCTCGCAGATGGCCGCGTCACTTTTGCAGGGACAGGGCGTGCCGAACAGCGGACTTGCTTCATGTGACAGTATGCGGCCCTGGAGTTCTGGAGCCAGCTCTCTCAGATCACTCAATACCTGTGCGGTCTGAAAGGCATGGTCAGCATCTCAACAAGACTTGCGGTGTCCATCATATGTACACGAGTTGGCGGTTTTAGAGGGACCTCTACCGCATCGGTGGATGCAGCGGCCTCGGGCGCTGACTGGAGGATGATACCTGGATCCTGTGGGATCAGCTTAACCCTCTTTGTGGTGATCCCATCCGCATCGATCCTTTGCATCTCGACCTCGTTGGGGTCAGTGTGCACGGTTTGCCGCATGCCCATAGCCATGGCATTGCGTTTTCGCTTGGAGTTGAGCGGTGCCACTAGTCAAAAATGTCAGACATCCGTAGTGATGCCCACGGCCCGGCCCGGCCTGAAAGCCACAGCTTGGGCCCGGCTTAGCAGGGCTCGGGCCTCGAGAATCTGAGGCCCGAGCCCGAGCCCGCGAACAGGGCCTGGCCCGGCCCGGCCTGGGCCCAGGCCGCGGCCTCGCATACAAAAATGTCGCAGGAAACAGGTTCAGCTAGCTATTACAGCTACCGGCTCGTAGTTACCCTCATCGTCGTCAATAAAGCAATCCCAACCTTGTTTTTCTTCACCCTCGTCTACAGGAATCATCTCCAAGTCGTCGGCCCCCAGATCTATAACGTCGGGCTCACGGAATAACAGATCTCGGCACATCAAACACTTGAGGCATTGCAACGCTTCGACAATGTCGCCCTTGAGACGGTTCCGACGTTTACTGATTGTGATTCCAGCTGAAGAAAAGGCACGCTCAGATGAGACTGATGAGGCCATGATGGAGAGATAATCTCGCGCCAACGAGCCCCAGACGGGATAACGGTGATAATTGTGCTATGAATAATGTGAGCAACTGCACCGAAAAATATAGTGGGAACTACGCACTCCCCACCACTCAATCGTGGTCATCCCGGCAGCAACAGACTCTCGACAATCAAGGAATCTGTTAAACTCGTCGAGCCATGGTTGATCTGGATCAGCGTGAGTCTCCAAGTCATGAGCGTCATTGTCATCATCCTCATCGGGTGTTAGCTCTCGAATACCGGAAAAATTTCCCCGTTGAGATTTACGTCCCCATGCGGGAGATGCGTGCGCAATAGGATTGGAGTGTATCTCGAGATACCGCTCTCTGAACTGAATCATTTTGAAGCATCAATAAACAGAATCACGTCAACGATAATGAACATACGGTTGCCTCCATATTTTTAAGAGCATCGGCTTGTAGATTTTCCTCCCAATGCTTCTTGAAATATGAAAGTTTCTTGCGGGGATCCAACACTGAGATACGTTGATGTTACACAAATAACACGATGAATAATGAACATACCCATGGCGAATGTGTACGCGTTAGAATTGGCGGACTTCTCGTAATATTCCTTGACCTTCGCCAGTGCTTGTTCAAGGGCTTGCCAGATATCAAAGTAGTGCATATCTTCGGAACGCTTGAACCACGAAGCATGCAGATTTTCCAGTGCAGGGATAGCTAAGTGAAGGGTGGAGCGTTTATCCGCCGAGAACGCATGCTGAGCTTTCTCTGCGCTCTAAATGCAACCCATCACGGTAAGCGCACGAATATTGCAGGAATACGATACAGACCCTTAAAACGTGAATAAACTTCTCTACTCGGATCCATTCTTCCTCCGTGAGTTGCAGGTCCATTAGTTTCTGACGCTCGTCGCCGGACTTGTCCCGAGAAATCTCATAAACAAAGGTGTCCACATCCTGGAATCATATGAGACAACGGAGCGGAACGGGCATTTTTAAAAAAAAACAACCTTACGCAGCTGGTAACCGCGGTGAAGCATCGAAAATGTGGACGACCAACGTATCTTCATATCTAGTACCATCTGCTTCGCAATCGTTGCCGTATCTGTTATCTTTCGCATCTGAATCATCTTGAAGAGATCCTTGCGTTTTGCTGAGGACCATTCCTTCAAAATGTGATCAGGTTCGGCCAAAGGAATTAATTGACAAATCCAACCTTGACGGCGATGGCCCGTAAAAGTCCGATTTCGTCTCGGAGCAGGGTCGGCGCGTCTGCATTCGTGGTCGGAATGTGAGCTGTGGGGTCGAACGGGCTGAAATGCGGGGCTTTGCTGTATGTAGAGATTAATTTTTGAGTCGCGAGGTTGATGACATGGGCGAGACAGCTGTGTTCAACATTAAAAACCGCCGAATACGAGTTAGAAACCCAATTACTTGATTCGGCGTTCGATTGGGTCCCAAACGAGACCAGCGTGGAGCTTTAGCAAGCGAGCGAGCTCAACGAGCATGGTTCCATTGTTGTAGGCATTATCACAAGTGCAGTATCCCAACTGCCCGAAATTAATAGATGATCATAGTAGAAAGAGAAACTAGGCCACGACTCACACAATGCTGGATTCCGAGACGCTGGAGGATCTTGAACAATGCCTGCCCAAGCCGTTCACCGTGATGGGCGTTGTTGAGCCGTGTAAAGCCGAGAATCGTCTCCTGAAGGGCCCAAACGCCGGGAGAGGACTCCTCTATCCAGTGACCGGTTACAACGAAGTACCCCTCCGTATTGCCAGCCTGCCAAGCATCGCAAGTTACGTGTATTTTACCAGTTACCGCATCGCTCTAGAAATAACCTTAATTAGTTTCACGGCGAGGACGAAATTCAATGACGTGTACCGCGAGTCGGATGTGTAGTTTATCCATCTGATCGTGAAATAACTGCATGATTTCGGCTCGCGTTGAGTTCCTGCCCGGAATCCTGACCCCATTTGTGGCCCTGGCGGCGATATTGATCATGGTTTTAAACTTTGGGTGCGAAAGAGCATCGATGGGCTTATATAGAGAGAGATTCAGTGATTTTCGTCATAATTTAGAATAAACACACCTGATCCGTTGCAACAAGCCATTCCAGCGCTGCATCTAGCCATATTTTATCGGTGTAAGGGACTATGCGCTCGGGCCGTTCACGCAGATGGGGTGCAAGTTTCGTCTGCGCAAGTGCCTTTGCTGCGTCTGCAGCAGCTGCATTGCGAGCCTTGACATCCTTTGCAAGATGGGAAACAAACCCGGTCGCCTCGCACCATTTATGGTATGCCGGCTGGATAATTTATGAGATTCTGAGAGGACGGCAGCTCAAACGGATACGCACTTCGTGTAAACTCGCCAAATGCCGGCGACAGGTTGAAGGATCGGCGACAATATCAGTGTTACTAAGACATAATAAATGTGCATTCATTGATAGATGTCGGAAACATACTTCTTGCAGCTTTTACATCTCCTATGAAGCTTGGGCGTTCCACTCCTCCCGATCTTGTCTTCAGGGGCTGTAAAGAAATGCTTAACGTCTCCGGTAGGATCGAATGATGTAGACGGGGATAGAGACGTGACTTCGATATCTACGAGCATACCATCGTCACCAAGGGCCGTAGGATCCGAGCCGGAAGCGCGGGGAATTTTACTTTTCCCCTTGCTGCTGCGGGTACGCTCGCCTGAGGCGTCCTGAAATCAGAGACGAGCAGCAGCTACACATATGAGCAGTTACCTTGTTTCACGACACGGCGGGATGGTCCAGGTCCTTCAGGTAAAAAATATTAGATGGTGGGTCAATATATATATATAACTCCGAGTACGTACCTGGGGTCTGCTTCGTTTTCGCCTCGGGTACTTCAAGGTAAGAGATTAGAAGATGGATATATATATAATAGTAGGAGTACATACCTGTCTGCTTCGTTTGAGACGTTTGGGTCGGGATGAGTTCAACCTCATTGTCGTCCTCTTCTTCGTCGTCGACATCTTCGACAGTGACGGAACCGTTGCGAGCTAAGTAAGGCGGTGTGAGAATGAACGTAAAATGAAAATGAATTGAACGTACTTGATCGTTTCTTAGATGGAGAAGGTCCGTCCTCGTCCG
This sequence comes from Mycena rebaudengoi, assembly GCA_029282285.1. Lineage (NCBI taxonomy): Eukaryota > Fungi > Basidiomycota > Agaricomycetes > Agaricales > Mycenaceae > Mycena > Mycena rebaudengoi. The sequence continues at coordinate 41,436 of JARJCX010000254.1, forward strand.
AGGAGAGACTGGATTCAGCAGGTCGTTTTGGTGCTGGTGGTAAAGGTGCCGTAGATGTAGCCCTAGTACTGGAAGTACTGCTGAATTGGATCAATCCGCGAACAGAGTGTGTAGTGTGTACCAAAGAAATTCCATCTCTTCCACAATCTGTGCCAGTTTGATGGCAGCGGTGGTGAAAGGAATACTGTCCTTGGCCCATCTGATACCCCGAAGATACTTGACGAAGAGTTCCATCCCCTTGGCACCACGCCGAACAAAGTGAAAGCGGCCAGCGTCGTCTTTGCAGTCCGTGCCGAAGAGAATATCCATGCGCCGAGTGAACGTGTCTGCCGGTCCATCGGAGTCAATGCCGAAGACGTTAGTGACAACATGACAGATCTTATCTGTCTCGGTTGCCTCCAGGATGGTGAGGGGCAGTAAGGGGCAGAGGTTTTCCATGCGGTCAATATATCCCGTGATGGCTGCGACTGTTTGAGGCGAATTAAAATTAAAACGAGTATTATATCACAATGAAATAAAACATACCCGCATTTTCATTGACAGCCTTCATTGTTATTGGTATAGGCTCAGCGGGCGCCTTCCGGATGCGTGGAGCCCTAGATGGGGCAGGAGCTTCTCTGGGTGGGAGCGCATTGGGCGCCATTTGGAAGCAAGTGTCAAAGTTGTCGAGAAGAAGTAGACTTTGACAGTCACTGTGGATGTGACCATGAAAACATATAGCAGTGACCTGCCGAGTTTCCGAGCTATACATGGGATGATTGTAAAGAGCTCCGAAATGTTACGCGCGAGATTCAAGCGAGATTACTAGATGAAATCACAATTTCCCACAGTTCGGGGCCGCGGCCTGCCGGCCTGGCTCAGGCCTCTAAAATCTCAAGCCCAAGCCCTGGGCCGGCAGAAGCCCTGCATCGGGCCCGGCCTGGCTCGGGCCTGAGCGGGCCCGGCCTGGCGGGCTTCACGGCCTGAGGCCGGGCCACGGGCATCACTAGACATCCGTCGTAAAAACACGAGTTTCGCACTTACTATTGAGTGGGTCAGAAAAGGCAGTCTCTTTATGAAGTAATAAATAGGTAAGTAATAGACAGCTAAGAAGGTAACGACAAGACTATAGGTAGATAGATATGTCTGCATTGGCTAGATCCATGAAGAACGGCACCAGTAAATACACTACGAAAGCCAAGACACAATACATAAATACATCACGCAAAAGCAAGAAGGAAAACAGAAGACTGTAGGTAGATATGTGAAGATAGACACGATGAAATCATAGAGTACGAAAAGAGAGCCCGTTGCGGTCTGGGTCATACAAAAAAGAAACGGAGTGTGAAGTACAGTAAAAGAAAAAGGAACGAAGAACTTACTCAACACCGTGGGGATACAATATCGAAAGAGCACGGACCAAAGTCACGTAGGCTGCGCCGACCGAAGTCAAGCACTGGAGGGACCGAAGTCACCTCGGGGTGTGGCAGAGTTGAGTGGCTGGTCTGGTCTTGTCAGTAGCCGTGGGGTGGGGTGAAGTCTCGACTCACGCTGTCGCTGCGCGAGGTACGCCTTGCTCTGGTGGACCGTCCGCGTCGTCGTCGTGCTTGTTGTCAAGAAGAGAGGGGTGTTACTCACAATGCTCACAATGTCACAGTTGTCCACGTGATGACGACAACGCGTCAAATACCTCACAAGTCGAGTTCCGTTTGCTCCAATATAGCTTCAAGCAAAAGAACGGTCCACAATACGACTTGCAAATATTTATAGCGGAACAAACATGCATTGAGCGTACATATGTGATAAAATAATAACGAGCACGCCACAACAAGTTTGCAATAATGAAAATATCTTCGTCATATGTAGTTGGTTCGGGTCAGGAATTCAGTATAGTGGTCCCTTTGTTGCACTCCCTTCATTCGCAACAAAAGTAACTTTCCATTGCCATTTAGGCGCATTCCGGTAGACCAAATAAAGCTGCGCCAGTTCGCTTTTTTCCCTCTGCCCCCATATTTCTCGTATTTATCGGGAAATTCAATCCCCACAGATCCGAGCTTCAGTTTGTGATCGGTTAAACGTATGATTCCATCCGCATTTGGGGCTAGATGAATCTGGACAGGCTCGGCGTCATCCTCAAGTAAAGTTAGGTTATTCATGAGAAAATCAAACACATCAACTCACCCTCATCCACACAACGACCAGAAGCCTCGCCTCCGAAGAGGGACTGCACATTTTTACAGGCGGGGAATTCCATTCTGCCATCGCCGCATCCAAGGCCAGAATGAGTGTGCTAGGTGGTGCATTGGATGTAGAATCCCGGATTTCATTGTGGTTCATGATTGCAATGAGTAGAGGTTTAGCTGCAAGTGGGGCGTCAAAGTGGTATTTGAAGAATAAACATACAGCGTTAAATACGCCTCCCAGCGCGCTTTGGCCCGATGTGCATGCAATATGCAGAGACATGCACGCTTGGGCACAGGATACCAGCGCTTTGATACTGTAATTGTTAGCTGCTTCGAATGGAGGCTTATTATCAATATTCAGTCTCATCAGTGTTTCGATGAGACCTTTGAATAAGAAGAAAGCAGGGAAGGAAAAATCAGGACACCGTCAATTAACAGACACACCTCTCATCAAGTACTCAAGTGTCGTCTGCTCTTCTAATTATGATTGCTCACGGTTCGAAGCTGTAACTTAAATAGAATATCAGGCTACTTCAAAATAATTCCGTATGGAAAGACAGAGTAGCAAAACAGTAATGTACAAAAATAATTGCGCATCATGATCCATTTCAGACCCACCATGAGTCACTCGTTTCCGGGCAGACAGGGCAGGCCGAACAAGGCAAGGCAACATAATGCAGAGCAGCATAATGCGTGTCGAAGTCCCGAACGCGAGGCTTGCTATTTAAAATGGACCAAAGTCTAATAGCCCGCCTCAAGTTCTTGTACCTATTCTGTGCACGAGTTAGACGGATACTGGCTTGATATCCAGGACGTCTCACATCAGTCATTGCCAATGCAGGGGACGGTAAGTCCTCTACTGGAATTGTTGATGTACTCAGCGCGCAAATGACGAGAGAGGCGAAGTGGGAGATGAAAGTGCCGCGATCCCGACGCGGGTCCGAGGAGAACACTTCAGCAGGGTGCGCGAATCGTTCCAGCCAAAGGTGGGAGGTCCATTGAATAGCGATGTCACGACATTGGGGTGAGATGGCCTCGTGGATGTCAGGTTCGTCGGTGGACACTAGCCCAGAGATTGAATGAGCTAGAACTTCATCAGTTTAGTCGTATATAGTGTGAGCGACATACAAACTCACGAGGTGTTTCGGAATCAGGCGCGTTTCCCATAGGTGGAGCGGCGTCGGTGCTGACTTCAGAGTCAGAACTATTGTTCATGAGGAATAAAATAGCCTGCAAAATGCTCAAACGTACCTTTAAGTACAAGTACAGGCTGAAACCTCCGAGTCCTTATTGTCTTTGAGTTCGATCGGGCGCACAAGCGATGTTCTTGGTGATTACTGGCGGGACGACGGAGAGTACCATACAGACCAAAGGTCATGTATCCGATGCCGACCAGTGGTCAAGCGTGGGCGACCGACCAGGGGTCAAGTCTATGAGAGAGAAGACGGAAGCGGGCAGTGCAGACATCAGTCACATGTTCTGACGCGTCGGGAGCAAACGACAAACAGTACCACACATGTACTGAAAATTCAAAACTACTTTGCGAGCCGCTCACCCAGACACTTCGGCGATTAGAAAATTGGATCTGGTGCTTCAAAAGTGTATTATTCGAACCCAGGGCGGCGAGGTTGGGCGGTGGCTGGAGGCCTGGAAAACAGTTTGTTTGCTGTATGGCCATTTTTTTTTGTTCTAGCGACCCAAGTTTCCTAACCAGCTCAAATCACACTCACACGAGAAATTCGTGGTACATCAGATGGTATTGCAGACACGTATTTAAATTCAAGATTATTGCAGGCACGTATTTAATTTCAAGAAAGGTGATGCTCGTAAATTTCGAAGTCTTTGATCTCGCCCTCGACATCCATATCGCGGATCAGCAGAGCGTTTGCAGCAGGAACCCGTAGAGGAGTATTCCAGTTGCCTTTCTCCCAGGTTCCCATCCCCCATTCATTGACGACCCACACCTTAAAATATTCCTCCTTGAGGTCGTTAATATCGAATTTTTCAAGGTCACTGTAGTTGTCGGCGAACCACAGACGCCCATCCTCGCGAGGAAACAGGATAAGCTCCGCTGGCATTGGTATTTCCTTTACAACATAGTGAGCTTGGCACCAGTAAAGTATATATATACGTACGCCGGTCCAAATTACAACCGTTACAGGGGCACTAAAGTCCAGTAAGTAGTCCTTGGGATATGTGCGTCTGATTCTCCGCGCTAAGGCTTCAGTTGCCGGGCGTGCCTGCTGGGTGGAGGTGCGAGCTAACATGGTGGTGGTTGGGCTGATAAACCCAATGTGCGAGCTGTTTATAAATAAATGAACAACAAAGGACTGACTGAATGTGTATCGAGAGCGCTTTGGCTGTTTTGGCGCTAGCTGTTTTAATAATCATAAGTAAATCAGCAACAAAGCACTGACTGAGCGCGTACCGGGCATGCTTTGGCGGCTCTAAGGGTGGATAATATACAGTAGAACTCGCGCTTTTTAATGTTCCCTTTTCAAAGATTTATTGTAGGTAAAAATAAATAAAATAAGGTATTCGTTTAGTTTCACATGAACAGCTCATGGTACCCAAAATTCTTTAGTGGAAAATCGTTCGTGTGAGACAGTACCAGGGCGTGAGTGGAAGCAAAGTCTTTATTTAAATATAACGCACATTTGGTTGCACTTTCACCTCCTGTCACTTGTTTGGCCAGAGAAGGGTCCAAGCGCCTCCGGTCCAAGTGTTTAATATGGGCGGAATATGGAGGGAAAGGCAGGAGGAAGATATAATCCATTAAAATTACAACAGGGCTAACGCATATGTGCTTCGTGCAGGTCAAAATCTTGCAAGCTCTCGACATCCTCATGGCTCAGTAGCAGTGCATCTCCTACAGCAAAAACCCTCAGCGGTGTATCCCAGGCACATTCCATCCACACGCCGCGCCCATTCCCCTTCCTCACAAAGCGCTGCACACATTTCCCCTCTATCTCTTCGAAACCTGCAGCTGCGAGCGCCATGCGATGATCCGAGAGGCGGACACGCATATCCTCGCGCGGATACAAACTGATTTGAAGGGGTACTTGGTCGTCCTGAAGGCACCATCAGCTAATAACAGTGTGCTACGAGCCTTAGTGGGACGTACCTCGATCCAAATCATCGCTGTAATGGGAGTTTCAAAGTCCAGGTCGTCATCTCGGGGGTGGTTCATGCGGCGCCTCATTGCCGACCTGGCGGTGAAGTGAGGAGTGGGTAGTTTAGGCATAGTTAACAAGTTGGAAGTGGACAAGAAGGCTGCAAAAGGCTGCAATTTATAGGATTATGAGATTGTCTCGTCGGAACAAGACATAAAAAACAAGGACGTACTCGCATAGTTGTCTTATTGTGTTGGTGTTGGGGCCTGCACCATCTGGTCTGTAGGAAAGGGTGGGGAGGGACCGACGGTTGTCAGGTCATACAGCGCCGGCAACCAGAGGTCAACGGCAGACCGCCTGGACCGAAGTCACAGTCACAGTACAGTCCAAGACAAAGTGGACTTGGAGGTTTGAGATTACTGCGATCAGCGATCACGTCAATACCGAAGGTTTAGCCAAACAAACAAACACACACCAATCTCTATCTCGATCTCTCCGCTCTTGTATACGCCTACGCGAAACTACCGGCTCTAACGCCGTCTTGACTTCGGTCGGACATACCTGACCTGACAGCTGTCGGTCTGACTTGACTTCGGTCGGTCTCCCTCATGTCGTGCATCCGGAAACCACAATGGACACACCAAAGGATTCTGCACTCACCCAGGAGGCCAGGGACACAAAGGACGCAGCGCAAAATATTATCGCCGCCAAAGAATTTTGATTCGATCTCCTGAAAAACCGCGACCCGACAGGTATGTTTTATTCTTCAATCTACCTGAAATATTGTCTTACATTCCCTGTAGCCCGACTGACAGCTTTCGACGGTTGGTCCGGCGCTCTTGTACAAGAGCCCAACTCAAAACAATGGTTCTTTATCACCACCTTCGCGCCCCATATCCCCCACTTGCCGCAGTGGAAGGATCTCCGACGATGCAAAGATATGCGATTCGGCACGGACGATCCTGCCCAATGGCCCCAGAAATTCTCAAACAAATTCCCTCATCTCGCCGCGATGCCCTGCCGTCATACAATCGGCGAACCGGGGATTATGTGGTGGGATCCGGAGCCCAAGGACCTGCGACAGGTTGATGACGGGGTGAAGTCTGCTCGAGGGGTTGGTCGGCTCTGCACTGACCGCTTTGATGCGCTCGCATATTGTGTAAACACCTTGATAGAGGAATGCGACGCCTATAACGTCGCCGTCTCCGTGCCCAACCATCTATTCGCCATACTGGAGAATTCTCTCCGCTTGGGGCTGGAGCGCCTCCAAATCCTACCCGTCTCCTACCAGCAGATGGTGACCGATGTCACCTCCCTTCAGCGTGCCTACCTCGAGCTCAAAGGGCTCCTGAAATACCTCTCGGTCTACCAGCCTCGTATGAACGATCCCAACGAGCACAGTACAAGGTGCCCTGACGAAACTATGGGCGCCTTCGTCTTCGACCCTCTCGTTGCGCAGTCCTTCCGCAAGGCGAATCTTCCGTACTGGTTTGTTCGCCCCATAGCGGCCTTTCAAAAAACCATCGTCCAGACCATCCGCGACATCGTGGACCCCCGGACCCAATTGGAGTTAGAACCTGACCCGGCTGGGACGCTTATAGCTGGAGGACCCGCAGTGGAGTCTCGAATCGAGGCTATAAACAAATTGTCATGGGCCACATCCTGGTACCATGACCCTTTCAGCTCCCCGTCGGATGTAACTGCCACAGTGCCACCAGCTCCATCGCATCCCTCTCCGCAGCCCGGACCCAGCCGTCACTATAATGAACGGCGTGATTCTAGATATCGACCCTGTTAGTTTCTTTTTCTTTTTCTTTTTCTTTTCCAGGGGAAGTCTTGATGGGAATGGCCATTGATGAGAGCAAGGCCGGTTTTGCAGCGCCGAAGCTGTCGGATCGACACCCCTAGATCATCCGCCTCGCGCGTCTCATGTGTGGGTGGAAGACTGCTCCTCGGCCAGTCATCATTACCACTGTCGATATGCGTCCCGAGTGGCCGGAGGCCGACCAAGAACGTCTTGAATTCGCGGTCGCGGAGTACTACACCCAGAGCTTCTGGGACCTTTTTGGTCGGGCTGCCGTTGTTCCCATGGCCTTGAGCATGAGCTGGGGTCGTAGTACCAAGAGCATTACATGGACTCGTCGTGCGTACTGTCTTCGAAAAAAATACCTGCCAGCTACCCCCACTAGCCCACAAACGACAATGTACATAATGTATGCAGTAATATAAATACAATACAATTGTTTCTTGAATTCATAAACTGGAGCCAAATGATTCTTGACGGAAAAAAGACCGAGGCCTGAATCTCCTTTTTGAGTCAGCTGAAGACGAAGCCATTGAGAGTAAACACGAGCAAACACTTTTCTCTCTTGACGCTGGCTTGACCTCGCGGTCGGCTTGCTTTCTTTAGCTTGACCTCACGGTCGGCTTGCTTTCCCCAACGCCTGACCTTGAGTCGGCCTCCCCCAGTTGGTTTCCCTGTGCTACCCCGGCCTTAATCCGCTCAGGCTCGATGCATCCCCGAAGTCTTGAAGTGAGTGAGTGTGACTTGAATACCCTAGGTAGGTAGGTAGGTAGGTAGTATTACACGGCACGGTCCAACTCATGAACGCCGGTTTCCAGGAAGTATCCCAGCATACAGGCACTAAGTATACTATCGTCCCTGGACCTCTCCGCACCTAGAATCCATGTGTTAACCCTGTTTCCAGTGGATCGAGGTCAAAGAACAGGTGTCCAGACCTTCGGTGGGCAACGGCAAAGCGTGTGCAGTACGTCTTAGTCGTCGCTTTGATTCGTCTGCCGAGCTATATATTCAGTCGTCCAGATTGCTACTGGTCATCGAATACCACATGCTTCAGCCATCCATCCAGCGTACAGGCCCTACTACCGAAGCCTTAGCGAGGCGCATCAGGCACGCACACTCACAAGACCACCAACTCACCTTTGGCATGCCAGTGACCGTCATCATTTGGATGTTTGTGAGTAGCGAGTTTTGGTCTGTCAACTATTCACTGGATCACTCACTCCCGTTTCCAGGATGAAAGCAACCCGACACAGATCATCTTGTATCCTCGCGAAGATGGACGCCTTCGCCTCACCGACAACGCGGAAGCAATCTGTGCGGAGGATGGTTGGGAGGATTATGATACAGGATTTTTTGAGTTGTGGATGCTCAATGAACGAGGGCTCGGCACTTGAGAGAAGGCGAGGTGGAACACGCCGCTCAGGGTCCCTATGGGGAATTCTTTGTTGATTCGCGACCTTGGAGTCACAGAGATGCGCGACTTCGACATTTACGAACACCATATGTGCTAGATATAATGTATCTCTCATCATCTGCCTAATTGTTTCATCCACACAAGCTAGGCCACTGTCGGCCCTCACCGAATCAAAGCAACCAAGGCAAAGCATCGCTTTGACAAGGCAAGGCGTATATAAACCCTAACTGAGCTTTAAACTACACAACAAGATTATGATGGCTCAGGGATCCAGCCAAGATACACCTCTTACTCAACGCGCAGCAGAGCGAGCCAAACGCGGTTCCGCAAGCGATTACCTTCTCGATTTGGCACACCAGTGACCGTGATTCTCTGGACGTTGGTGAGCAGAGTAGCCTCTTTTTCATTTACTCTCTATCTCATTTTCAGAGCTACAGGGTGTAAAGGCACCGTCCGAGATCATTTTATATCCTCTCGAGGATCGACGTCTGCGTATGGTCGACCACATCACCATCAACGACCCGGAGGAGTGGGAGGACACATTTTTCAGGTGTGGATCGTGAATGGGTGGGGCGTCAGAAGCTGGTTGAAGATTAAATGGAGCACTCCGGTGAAGGCTCCTGAGAATAATACGCTGTTGATTCGTGACATGGGAGTAACTGACTCGGATATGGACGACCTCGAGATTTACCAGCAGCACCTGTGTTAGAATAGAGTAAATTTTAAATATGTATTTAATGGGCCAGTCATTTTGTATTACATTGGTTTGAGTCACTTTTTTGTATGAACTCTGGAATGAATTATCTGAGAAAATAATTGCACCCGAAACATTCATTCATGTGACTGCGCAGCCACATCATCTCCCCTGCTACTCTACCTCCACATCGCCAAGACTTGACCCCCGGTCGGTCTCATGGCTCCTTGACTTCGGTCGGGATCACTCGCTACATGACCGTTTGGTCTGTAATCTCCTCCGCACCACAAGAGGCCTCCGGCATGCCGGACTGACAATCGCTTAAACCACCACGATCGGTCTCGGCTGTCTCAAGAACAATAACTGCACAATTATCCTTAAGAACAAGAGGTCCAGGTACATGCACAATTGGACCGCACTACTCCATCTCCCTGATGATGAATCCAAGTGCTGACTGCCGGACTCACCGAACATCTTCCACGGAACGGCGTGGTAAGTGCCGACTTTTTTGATACAGGGAATCTCGCTGCTAATTTTGAGTATTGCAGGTACGGCAGAACCTTGCGCAAAGACTGAACCTTCGCCAGAGATACATGGTAATGTCCCTACGAAACTCACTAAGTGTTACTTATTCCAAGTAGCTCTCAATGGCAAATCCGATGCTGATCTCGTGAAGGGTGAAAATTATCAAATCGTAGACATGCGGGTTTTTACCAGCGGAAGAATGTAGGTTGTCAATTTTACTACTACTCATGCTTATCGCGTCCCACATCAGTATCAAGATCGTCTCTTATGACGTTGCATGTCAGTACACCAAGAAAATTGTTCCGTACGTAGGGCTGTTGAGCCAGCACCTGGGCGAAATGGCGGGGATTGAGATTGATTCGGTTGTATCGGAGATCCCGGAGTTGGTTGAGGTCTGATGATACGATGTGAATAGCTGTAAAGACAAAAAAGACAAGAATGTTTGGGTGTATTCGAATCTGGGCATTGGCCTTTGAGGAATTTATTGTGTCGCTGGGACCACTGTCTCTGGCATAAATACGGTTGGTGGAGTAGTTTACCCCCGTTTCTCACTCATCTCATGGCACAAAGAAAGATCAGCCCTCATGCTGCTTTCATCTCGGCTGCGGTTGGCAAGGTCGATGATTTTGACAAATGCGGCGGCCGACATCATCTTCAAATTAGCCTTGGGGCCCGTGTGCGCGACACAGTGGGACAGGCGAGATCTCATGTACGTCTGGAGCTCCTAAACTTCCCCCCACTGCCCACTAAACGAAATTCAGTGTGCGAACGGAACTTGTCGTGAACAAGTTGGCCCCGCGCTACCTGATGAGCGTGTCAAGATTCTTCATGAGGCTTGGGACGAGACAAAGGCCGTGCTTGATGCTCTTGACATGGAGCCAGAGGCAAAGAGGAAGGGTACGTTTGGAGATTTCAAAGGCACTCAGGCTTCTGACACTTGCGATGCTAGTGGCTATGAAAATGGCGAAAACGAGGGGCAAGGACGTCCTTGAAGCATGGAACGCGAAGCAGGAAGCCGACGCTCATGACCAGAGCGTGGTCCAGCAGACCCCACTCCGACCGGCCACGGTGCAACTGACCCCACTACGCCCCGCGAAGGCATTGAGGCGACCCACAGAACGAGGTAAATATACCCACATCCTCTCCCGTCGTGTGGAAACCGATTGTGATTCCAGACAATGACACACCAGTCCAGCACGCCAACAATTGTAAATGTAAATCGTAGTTTCTTTCTATGGTCTTGGCTCTACTGACAATTCTATGAATAGGCCGCACAATTACTGTTATTATATACACCGCTACTGGTCAGGCTCCAATGAAGCAGACTCTATTTGTTCCCGACATCCGGAGCTTTGACCTTACGCTGTACCCTATCTTTCGCACAATTCAAGCGGCAAACGATGTCGATGTCGGGAGCAGATCCACCATCATCAAGTATGAGCGATACTCTAATATTTATAAGAATTATACGGACTCCATTGCTGGTGCGTTTAACCTGCGGGGCCATGGTCACCTTGTACTGTATCGTCGGAAGCCGCTCAAGGATAAGTCCCTTCCTGGCATAGGGACCTGGAAAACGAAAATCAAGCAATCCGTGGGTAAGTGGTCAGACGATTCTTTTCAGCTTTGAATAACATTAGAGTTCCAGCTGCCGACGATAGTCCAAGTGTTGCATCTTTCCCAGCTGCAGCGACTAAACCTGGAGGCTCTTCTTCCTCATCTGCCGGACCTTCTCACCTCAGCACGCTCAAGAGAAAGAGATCCCATAGCGATGTTTTGTCTGCTGCAGGATCTTCAACTGCAGGAAGACTCCCCGCTCTTTGTTCACATGCGCCTATGGCTGATCAAGCGCGCGAGGCCGCCGCTTGGATGCAGGAAGACATAGAGGATGCGGCGTTGTCAAAATTTAACGAAGGATCAGATTGGGAGCCTGAGGAATCTAATATTATTGTCATCTCCGACAGCAATGAAGAGTAGTTTATGAAGTTCCTGTAATTGGAAAGAGGTTTCTATATATCTGTTGTCCGCTTCTGGCATCCACTCCCTGTTCTGAACCAAGTAAGCCTCAGACTTCTGTCAGCGTTTCTCTTAGAACCCGATTGTGATCACGTGCACAATTGTGACATTGTGAGTAACATCCGTCTCTTCCTGACAACAAGCACCACGACAACGCGGACACTGTCCGTCCACCGCACAAGGCATACCTCGACTGGAAACAGCGTAAGTCAAGATATGGACCCACCCCACGGCTGCTGACGAGACCAGACCAGCCACTCGACTCTACCACACTCTGAGGTGACTTCGGTCCCTCCAGTGCTTGACTTCGGTCGGCGCAGCCTACATGACCTTTGGGTCCGTGCTCTCACCACCCTGGCCTCAGCTTTGCCTAATTTCAGAAGGTCCCTGCCTTACATGGCCTTTTTTCTTGTTTTTTCTCTCTCTCTTTTACTTTACTAGGCGCTGCGTTCTTCTTTACGCAGCACCACGGACTCTCTTCGTACCTTATCCGTTCTGCTATGCGCTCTATTACTTGTGAAGGGCTCTCTATCTACTCTACCTACTCGCCTTGCTTGCTATCATTTGTCTTCTACGCCGTATTTTGTTCTCTCGATTGGGGTGTGACGGTCTATCTTGATACCTACATCTTTTACTTCTACTCTCTCCGCTGCGATACAAAAAAACAACGATTCCTACGAGGCCACTGTACATGGGTTGTTCTACCCAGTGCGTCTTTTTTCTCTTCTCTTTGTTGGCTATTTCTCTTTGTCGCTACGTGCCATGACTTCCAGATTGAGCCAATGCAACCTTTTTAGGCCGATTTCCCGTGCATTGTTGCGAGTGGCCGAGTGTATCGGCGGGCGCTCAAAGCATCGGCACCTTATCCAAGCGGTATGTGCTTTAGTCACGAATGGGGGATCAATGCCGAATTGTTTGCAGATCAAAGCGACATACCTTTATATATAGACGAGTGGACGGTGGTGAGCCCCACACTGCGACTCTTCTACGAACATGGGTCGCGCTATATTCACCCCGGCGCAACTGGCATTATTGGAGCCGTACTTGGAGGAGTACTATCTGATGCCTGGGACGGGCAAAGCCAAGGCCTTGTCTGAGTGGAAGAACGCAACCACCGCTACACTCGCGGAATCTGATCTCTTTTCGCTTGGAGGGACGTGGGCGGAGTGGACTTCAGTATGTGGCACATGTATGTTCTTAACTGCTGGATGATTGACGGAAGGCATGCAGCGGATTGCGAAGAAATTTGACAATAGCCGCACCAACCCTTCCACCAAACTCAAGGCGCTGAATGCCACCGCACCCACCACCACGATGCCTGAAGCCCAAGTCTCGGTCTCCTGCCACGGTCTTTCACCAATACGCATTTGACTGGCAGCACACTCTTCGAACATGAACAGAAGGAAGCCATCAAGGTGGCCGCAGGGGCTATGGCTAAGGCAGACGGTGTGAAGCTTATAGCCCGCTACCAACCCTGCAAGAAGAAGATGTGGGATGCTGTCGAAGATGCGGAGAAGGAAGGGTACAACGTTCGTGCGGCTGCCACTGAGCGGGACGTCGGTCTGTGAGTGTTCTTGCTCTTTTGTAGATGGAATCACTTACCTACTTATTCAGCAACCAATCTCTGTTCCCTCACGCGATGTGGTGTCTGATGCAGGATGTTTGCGCCGGTGGAGCGTATGGTACAATGCAAATGATGACGTTGTATGCCTTTCGCGACCCGAATGGTAAACTGGTGACTGGAGTGTGAGTGTTTTTGGGTTTCCTTGGTTTCGAATTTGACCTTTTCAGTCTTGAAGGAAATGGGGGAATCAAGATGGATCTGCCAGCAGCCTTGCAGGCAGCCGAAGAGAGTTGGGCGCTCTATGCCAAGGACACTTTGCCAGGTACTCCTGCCTACTTATTGTTGCCCGTATTGTGGTCTGATACATAGCTCGCAGCACCCGCGTCGACTATGCAAGAGTTCAAGATACCGCACAACGCCCACGGTGTCCCGGTCTTACCGACTCTTGCCTTGGGGAACATGACACCTACCGCGGTGGCGAAGGTCTTAGGAAAGTATTTGCTTGAATTGTGGAGTGAGTAAATTTTCTATTTTGCAGTGATATTGCTGACTCGTATTACAGTCCATTCTGGCCACCTCGAAAAGCACCTACCCTGGGATGCTATTCGTAACGCCCCTGGGTCGTACTATGACACAGCCATCTTCTTGTTGCCAGCAGTACTCCAAGATCCCGAACAGCTTGACGCGGCGGCAGTCTTGACACTGGCCCAGTATTTCAAGGACCGATCCCTCAACGAGACTGCACCCTTTGTTTTCCTATCAGGCGAGACGGATGGTGTAGATACTGCGAAGGTGAGTTTTTACTCGTTCAAATGGCAGTGCTAGTCCTCTGACGCATGGTTGGCTAGGACGGGGAGGACGGAGAGAAAGGGGGTGAGGGGAGCAAGAAGGTTGCTGGTAAAGTGGGTGGTTTTCTTCGAGACATAGAAGATGATAGCTAATGACTATTCAGGCTTCCCCATCGCCCAAGAAAACGGAGCCCCCTGTCGGAGATGCCGAGGGCATGGACAACGGCGGGGGGGGGGGGAACACAAGGCGGATGAGACGGTGATCGTTTTTCTGTTCATTATCGATCACATGCTGAGATATTTGTAGAACACAGAGAGTCAACCGATCAACAAGGGGAGTGCGCCGCCTGCTAACAAGACCCTCATCAAGAAACCCAAGGCCGCGACTAAAGCCGGCAAGGCTAAGAGTGCCAAACGGCCCCGTGAGGAAGAGGTATGTTTTTTCCCCCTCGACTTGTAGACTTCTCCTAATTCTGCGGTACACTGAGGATGACGTCGCAAACAAACGCGCCAAGAATACACCGGATGTGAGTTTTTTTTGGCGGGCTCGCGCCAACTCGTACTGACGCTGTGTTATGCGTTTAGGTTCCAGCGGACACCGGGGCAAAGAAGGCCACGAAGACAATGCCTGCGGCGGGAACGGGCGAACCTATTGCAGGTGGGCGCCCGAAGCGAGCCATTTGGGCGCCGAAGCTCTTCAATATGGCAGAAGCGCCAAAACCTGCTGCTGAGAAGAGGGTGAAGAGGCGAAATCGGGGATGGATGCTAGTTGACGAAGATGGTAATGACATGGAGGCCTAGTGTGAGCGTCTTCGTCGAACGCCGTGCAAGATTAATGATGTTTCTCAGATCATAGCCTTTTCTTAGCTACGACTCTTTAATGAATTCAGAATTTATTCCCTTTTTAGTCCACTACGTTTGATTCCATCAATTTGGTCCCAAATTGGTAAGAGCGGTGACGTTGTCCCCAAATCGCTTTTTCACCTGCGCCGTGCGGAGGACTGCAACTGTGGGGGAGTTCAAGCTGGGCTTGCTTAGCTTGAGGCTCATGGCTATCCACTGACTTCTGAACCGGCTCAAGTTAGATGCTGGGTAGCGAGCCAAGCTGGCTTGAACTTAGTGCCTTAAGCTGGCTTAAGCCAGATGCGGGGGAATGAGTGATGGTTGTTTTTGAGCTGGGATTGGACTTGAGCTGAGCTTAAGTTGGCTTAAGCGGGACTAACACTGTCTATATTACAGTGTATTTCTACTGTATATTTATTATTTTCTGCGGCTTAAGCCAGCTTAGCTTAGCTTCCAGCTTAAGTTTTTCCTGTTGCGACGCTCCCAGCTTAAGCCAAGACGGAGGGGATTCATCAAGTATGGGGATCTCAAACAAACGCGCGTGCTGAAATGGTCTCAATAATAGACGCACTGCAAGCGCTGCCGAATCGCTCACTGGAGATCTCTACTCGATCAGAGTACGTAATTCGGTCCGCTAAATATTATGCGTTTAAAAACAAAGTGTGCGGATGGAGATGTAAAAAAAACTCGCCATAAACGGCCATTTGGAAGCTGCGAAAATAGTGACTCTGTTACCGCACGCCTACAATTCTCCCACTTTCTCAAATCCAGCCCCTCTATCGAACGCGGCCCCACTGAATATTGTAAAGGTGACCACCGACATTCCAAATGACTCAGTGGAAGACGCACCTCGGCCGAGAAAGGTATACCCACAGAAGCACCGCAGAAGAGATAAATGGGGTGCTATGCGAGATGCGAATCGAGAAATACTAATCAACCCAATGTCACACACAGCTTTCTGGACAGATATTGGACGGCTGGCAGATCCGAAACCTGCCCCCATCGCCGTAAGTGCGGGAGACCTAAAGGGGATTTTTGAGAAGCACTTGAACCCTGCTACAGCTTTGCCCAGTACATTTGATGAAGTTCAGCACAAAATAAACCAGACGTTGGCGTCAATGATTCCAGAGGAAACAGAGGATACCACCCCCGAGAAATTCTTCTCATCGGAATGGTGTGAAGATGATGGAGCCTGGGTGAAAGAACACCTACGGAAACATTCACTTGCGAGGTCATCGGGAGAAGATGCGACCATGTACGTGGACGTTGTGGAAATACCCAACGAGGACCTTGTGTATCTATGCAACGAATGTGTAAAACGAGGAGACAGTCCCTCACTATGGCTGAGAACGGTGATTATTGGCCTACTGAAACGAGGGAAACCCGGATGGAACCCCAACAGTTACTTGGGGTAAAGGGCCGTGGCTTTGCCCGGCATGAAACTCGTACTTAATTTATTCAAAGGCAACCTAAAACATAATATAAATACAATTGATCTCATTGTCAATATTGCAAGTATTCAGACATCCCTGTGGAAGCCCATGTGTAACACCATCTTGCTCGCAGTTGGGACCTGTCAAATCGCAGTGTCAGAATCCCATCATAAAACTAGACCACCCCGTTTGTTTTTATAAATCTAGCAGTGAAGTGGTTATGACCATGGTAGACAACTCCACGGATAGCATTTCGATGGTGTGTATCCCGAATATCAATGTTCAACACAGAGTCATAGGAAATATTCGGATCTGATGAAGAGGCTAGGGTAGGTAGGTAGATAGGTATATTCCGACGCAGTCCCATCAGGAAACAGCCGGTGTCAGTACTACATACATTGCGTCAGAATATGTGCTACGGGTACCCTCAATCTTCCGCTGATTGATCTACCCTCCATTTCGGAATTCCTATTCTGTTGTCATTATTCTAGTACTCTGGGTTTTAAAACATCGCGCGTGGCATAAATTTTTATAAACCTCGAAAGTATACTCGGCCAGACGTTTAGTAACATTTGAGTAATGTCGATGTTTTGGTACAGCGCTCATTTGTGGAGGAAATCCGCTGAGATTCCCATGCGAGGAATATATGGGGAGATTCAGCATCAATTCAGGTGACACACATCCCACAAAAACAATAAGGCGCGGAGTTAAGTAAACTCTGAGTTTCCTCGACAGCCAATAAAGACATAGTTCTCGCCTTCCACGGCCATATTGCAGAATTGATCGAAGAATTTCAATGTGATGAGCATGTGGCACTGGCGAGATGGGTAAATCAGATATACCT
Source organism: Mycena rebaudengoi (assembly GCA_029282285.1). Classification (NCBI taxonomy): domain Eukaryota; kingdom Fungi; phylum Basidiomycota; class Agaricomycetes; order Agaricales; family Mycenaceae; genus Mycena; species Mycena rebaudengoi. Next base: position 58,636 of record JARJCX010000254.1, read on the forward strand.
CAACACTAGAACTGGAAGCCAGTATTTGGCTGGAGGACACTTGTCTCGGTGAATAAATTTATAGGATAGAGTGGTTGTGGATCCCGAGACGGTGTCTGATGAATTTGTGTTGAACATCTAACAATGTTTTAAGATTGCTGCGCGGGTGTCCAAGCAGACTATAAATCCGAATGTGCGGTGCGGTTAACCTGCACCATGTGTAAACAAATTCCCTTGGGAGGTGGTATGCAGTTAATATTAATAGTCAGCTGCGAAGGTTCCATTCACCACATTTTGGACGCTTTTTTGAGAACATATTGAGAAAGAACATCAAGTTCCAATGAGGTGAAGATAGCCCAACAAGAAAAATGTAGCATCGGCAGCCTCAGGCTTCTCCGATGCAAATGGCAGACAGTTGTGCCTCTACAGAAATTTTGTCGCAGTGGGGCCCAAAAGTGTCTGTGAAGTGCGGGAAAAGTTATTTCGTGCAGGGTTGGTGAAGCCAACTCATCTGTTAGCACGCCAATTAAGGTCTTGAAACCGTCGGCGAGATTATCATCTTGGTTTACGACATACAACGTTCGAGTATACACCATTATGAGCCAATAATAAAAAGCGGCTCATGAGTTTCATCCAGCAGGAGAAAAATCCTCGTGTATGAACAAGCTAACATAGGTATATGTGAGCTATCGAGTTCTTGGAGTCGTCAAATCATGGGCCATAGCCAAAAACCAACTTGACTTCATTAGACTCCAAATCAACTGATTTTCCTCACTCAAGCTGAGGATAGGGGTGTGAGACACATCGGACCGCGATTCCGTGTGTCTCGGAAAGTCCCGGAGCCCTTGCTCGCTTGCCGATACCGCCCGTGCGCAAACGACGCGCAGATAGCGAAAACGTCCATAGTCGCCTATCTCAGTCTCTAACATTAGACCAAGGTCTATACTGGACATTTTGATGGCTGCCCTCGGAATTGCGACAGCAGATCCCCCAGTGTCCACCATTTCAGCCTCTTGCATTAGCCATTCTAACCATGCTGGGATTCCCAGTCATGGCAGTTTTTATAGGAGGTGAGCGGGTCTCATTTGTCGTCCATTTTGTCGGATAGGAGACAAGAGCAAAATAACAAATTGAAAGATCAAAGGAGCCCAGGGCAAGAGAGAAAGCAGACGGCGTCACGGCATGAGAGCGTAGGCACAGAGAGCGAGGCACTGATGTGGAGAAGCATGCAGAATAGATTATGTGTGTCAGTGGGATATCTATGGACCAAAATAGTGCAGTCCTGCTTTGCCGGGCGGCAGGCGCTAGGGGTCCGCCCTGGCCCCCAAATTTCCTTTGATTTACCTTCGGTTGAGTCCTTGCAGGCAGCGTAGTCCAACACTTCATGTTCCAGTCTTTTCTACCTATGTACATTGCACTCGACCAGCTACACTGGTCGCGCCGAGCGGATGGCCGAGTGGATGGCATGTTTGGTCATGTTAATATTACAATACGATAGAGGGTGCATGCTTAATCAGCAAATAGATTCGCCATACCACCACCTTCTATCACCTTCTAGACATCTTGACCAGATGGCAGCACTCGGTGGATGGTGTCCTTTTATTGCGGTTAGTTTTGCACATCCACCATTGCCGCAGACAGCAGTTGATCTAGGCTTCTCGGTCATTGCGCTACCAAGGCTGTAGTTAATCGTGAATAGAATAATCTTGACGGACCCCACACCTGATTGAATGTATTATTTAAGGATTGTTTACATGTGATATAAGGACGCAATAGTTCCGCAGGATATTGCCGAAGCGAGGTTAGTCAGCAGAAGATGGAGATGTAAAGACTCCCAGCACGCGAACACATGGCGAGATAGTTGACAAACCTAAGAAATATGGTGCCCGCAGAAATGAAACCCATCGGATCATTCCGAAGGCGATGTCAAAATTTTTTTTAACAATTTTTGCGGATGTTGTTATTTTTCACCGAGTAGGGGGTATTTTTCCCCGAGTACGTACACAAGTACAATGCTCAGCCACTAAAAACATTAGGTTTTTGTCTAATGGAGTGATTTTTTCAACTACACACAGCCACTAAAAAGTGCCTCACAGTTTTTTGTCACTGACCTGAATTAAGGTCCCCCGAGATATAAAAGAGACGATCCTTATTACATAAGTACTCATAATAGAATCATCGCACTTGAAAGTTGTTTGCTGAAAGTGCTCACCTTACTTATCCATCGTTGTATCACACAATGGGCAGATGCAAGAGGCTTGATCCAAGATTGGCAAAACGGCTTCAGAGCAAAATACCGCACTAACAACAATCCATTTGTCCTAAGATACATTCGTGATTGGTCGCGCTCACGTGGTGTGACCCTTTATGTTGCCGCAATTGATGCTACGAATGCGTTCCCTTCAACGGACCACTACACCCTCTAGCTGAAACTCGCCAGAATGGGAATGGCAGGCCCTGTATCGGATTGGCTACATAAAACATATTTATGGATGGGCTACTACGTCAGACACGGTGACTCCCAATCGGGCGACTTTAAGGCGTTAATTGGACTCCTAACTGGAGATCCTGCTTCCCCGGTGCTCTGGAACCTATTCATGGCAGACCTGGTGATGTTGCCGGACCCGGACGACGTACATCTCGACAATGTGCGAATGGCTATAATGGCTCAAGCTGACGACATCTTATTGATATCATTATCTGCCCGAGGCCTTCGTGCTAAGCTGAACACTCTCCAACGGTGGTGTGCTGCCAACTTCATTCTGATCAATATGTTGGAGACAGTGATTTCGATTTTTGGCTGCACCCTACCCTCCACCCGTGTTCAAACTTGGTGATCAAACTCTGACTAGTACCGATGAAGAAAAATATGTCGGAGTGAATTTCCGCACGCTCAGAATATCCTCCAGGCACACTATAAAGCGTAAGCAGGTACCGCTCGGTACTGCGTGCATCGGATCATGGCCATTGAAGACTCCACGGGACGACTGACTCCAAAAGAACTGAAGATGCTATATCTAGCACGCGTGGATTGCCATCTTACACACGGATGTGAAATATCTCCGGACTGTGAAGATGTACACGTTAAACAGCTCTGCGATGTTCAGATCAACTTCCTCCGTCAAATCCTCAATGTCCATGGCCGGTCCATGGTACTTCCACTATATACAGACACAGGCATAGTTCCTCTCCGAATTCGGCGTTGTATCCTTGCACTTGGATACCTGCGGGTCCTCCTTTCCCTCCCATCTTTGCACTTTGCACGGGCCGCACTGAACAGCTCCTTGGAGCTAGCGGCGCAAGAGAAGAAGTGTTGGGCCAGAGACCTGATCTTGGCATCATCCAAGCTTCCATTAGCATGCTCCCCCCGACCTCGTGAATGCATCAACAGACTCTATTCTGACATACGCGAAATCTGTGGACACTCTAATGCTGAAATGGTTACAAGGGGAAGTCGACTCATCGGACAAACTCTATCTGATTCAAGGCCGAGCCACAAAAGGACAAGCCATCCGCACCGCAAACTCTACACTTACGGCACTACCTGTTAATGGTGAAGACACAGAAGCATCGGGAAGCACTGACTTCTCTTGTGATGTCCACTCATTTACTTGCCGTTGAAGTTCTGCGATACAGAGATCATATGCATCCACAAAATGAGCGCTCTCGACGTGTGTGTAGGTTCTGCAAAACTGAAGTTGAAACTCCCGAGCATGCCCTGTTAGCCTGCAACACATCTGCGGATGTCGTTGCACTCAGGACTGTCTTTTTGGAAACCCTCTTCGGCTATGCACCAAACTTACACCGTCTCATGGCCGAACTCGACAATGTCGAACTCTTCAAGGCTATGCTCTATGAACGCGCATCAATTGGTCTCGTGGGAAAATTCGCATATGAAGTCCTTCGAGTGTTCTACGCGACACCGGTTCTTAGGATAGATGTTTGACAGGGACTGATTCCGTTATGTTAGTTACGTGTTTGTTGCTTTTGTGTATCGACTAGGTTCTACAGTGGGCAGGTAACTGACTCGTGAGCTCGGCTTAGAAGGTACATAGAAGTCAGGGACGAAGGTGTACATAGAACCTGTAACTCGTACACCGGGATACTTCCTGGCCCCAGCGTTCCTCAGCGGGACCGTGCCGTGTAATGCTACCTACCTACCTACCTGGGGGAACCTCTGCGGGCACCGTGCCAGCGGTTGCAATTTGGCGGCAGTGTCGATCAAATGAGAAGCTGTACGATCTGGAACGGCAGAGCAGAGAGAACAAGATGTGGAATGCCTCAAGAGGATAAAACCAAAACAGACCCCAATGAATTGGGCGCAATCTCAATAGCACGGTTAATATATCCATGCACTTCTATACAATATCTTATGCGTTGGTTCGGACTCCCAGGCCAGAGTACTTCACCACAAATGTTTTCCAGAAATTGCATAGATACCTGTCATTCTGGAGGGTTTCACTCAGCCCTTCTTCCTACTTTCGATCAGGTTAGCTTCTAGGCCCTTCTCTCCAAGCCCCTCCTTCATCCTCCTGTCGTATAATGCTCAATTTACTCCGCTTTTCTTTTTTGCTCTTTTAGAAGCTTTCTAGAAAGAGCCTAAGAATCGGCGATCGGACTTCATAGTGTTGAGATCCGAGTAAAGATGAGGGAGTGGGAGCAGCACTAATACTTTGTCATTTTGCGGAATATAAATTCGGATTATTTCCGCAGGCCTTGTTGACTAGGATAAGTGATCGCCAGTTTCTGATCTCAATCAGCGCAAAGCGAAGAAGGAGAAAGCAAAAACAGGCCCCGAGCGGCATAATCCATCACAGCTGCTCGCTATGCACCACCGATGGGGGTTTGCAACGTTCTCATGGCCGGAGGTGGAGTCCCCTTTCCGTCCCACGGGATCTACCGTACTTGTCGGCAGTGGTGTTGCGGGGACATCTGTCCACCGCGGTATCTATTCTCATCCTATTCATGGCTCACTTCTCGCGTCATTTGTTCCCTGAGGCTCAGCTCAGCTCCTCGTGCCACAACGATGGCTTTGTCTTATTCTGGATATTCCTTCTCTAAAATAGGACTTTGACTTGAATTTCCATTAGGCACAACTTTGTTACTAGATTTAACCAGCAAAACCCCGTCTCAAAACAGACGTAATTTCTGATGAAACTTTGCCAAACGACGATTTTACGGCCTATCGTCCCCTAATTTTACTGGACGGTTTCATGCCTAAGGTGATACTTCACTCAGTTTCAGGCCTTGTAAGCTGAAATGATGAAGTGACGTGCAGCGGGGATGTTCGCAGGTGGAGATATATTTTTATTGACAGAGACAATACTCTAGTACCCGTGGTCTAAAACATTCATCCAACACAATACAGAACAGTCCATGAGCGCCTGAACGGAACTTGAATGAAATGGCGTCCTGAGACTGCTGGGTCTTAGTCAACCTAGACCTGAACCGGAACAAAAACTAATATCGAGTGCAGCACACCATTGAGCGATTGTGAAGTTGGTTTGCGGATACAATATTTCTTTCGCGATTTCAGACCAATGAAGGCGGAGGTCAAGACTTGGAGGTCTCGTTGGAGAGAATGCCAAATTGCTGGGCACAGAAAAGGATCTATGCTGTAAATTCACTCATTCACTCTGTTAGCACAATTACTAATATCTCATGCTTCTCCCGTTGCATGAACCATATTCTCGAACCAAAACACGTCTTGTGTCAGATATATGAATCGAATCAACACCAACTGGTTCATTTTGCATGGGCTTGATTTCTTGTCCGTGACCGATGGGTGCTAAGGGGGATGTGGTAACCTCTCTGTCTCACGGGTGCCACACGCCGTATGGGATCCCGAATACCAAGTATACATAGCAATGATTTGGCGATAGAAAATGTATAAATACCTGTCCTTCCGGACGTTTTTCACTCAACTCCTCATCCTGCTTTTGATCAGGTTAGCATACCAGTCTCTCTCTTCATCCACCTGTGGTACGATTTCAAACTCACCCCAATCTTCTTGGGCTGCTCTAGAAGCTACCAACCAATCAGAATGCAATTCAAGGTCGCCTTCATCGCCAGTGCTCTCCTTGTCACCTCCGCCCCGGCGTTGGGGGCCGATTTTGTGTGGCACGCCGGCGCGGGCTGCACCGGCTCTGTAATCGCCCGCAGCCCCGGCGTGAACCCGGGCGTATGCGTCTGGCTCACCAACGGCGGTTCCGCGAAATCAATTAGCTATTCCGGTGTCCCCACTGGCCACCACGCCAACTTCTTCGAGTCTGGCGGCAAACATGATCGCTGCACCAATGGCCCGACTATTGTCAAGGGCTCCGGCTCTGGATGTGCCACCGGGCCCGCTGGGTAAGCCCTCTGACCTAGCCACAATTGGGAAAAAGTGGTGAGCTGATGTATGGGTGTAGGTTCAACCTCGAGAGCTTCAACATCTCTTGAATTACCAGTCCAAGCAGGCAGAGATAGTCGTCGCGTGGCCCGAGTCCTAATGAAACGATGTGTATTGAATTGAAACCTTTGTTAAAATCCGAATAAATCTGTTTCTTGAGCCTATATGAGCGACATACTAACCAGTCTGAGCTTGCCCTGGACGTGGCACTGAACGAAACGAGAAACACCTGAAAACAAGAGAAAGCATTTAGGCAAGCGCCGGCGTAGAAGGATTGGAGTCCGCTCTTCAAACTACATGATCGATATTGGAAAAAAAAACGAATCCGATACGCCTCTGCACTCTCTGGACCCCTGTTCTGGCGATATCTGCACCAAAGGTGCAGACTTTGTTGCAAGAATTGTCTTCTCCACGAGGATTAATCCGTTGTTCCCCATTTTTGTCCATGGATCGATACCCCTCCGGACCACGATTTTAGGTGCCTAAGGCGCTTGTACCGTCTATCAATTCCACTACAAATAATTCAGCCCTGGGGCCAGGAAAACCGCCGGGGCACGTGTAATTTACCCAGACCTCCTGTCACTTTGCAACTTAAACACCTCTGTCCCGCGGGGTTTTCACAATCCTACTACACCTAAACGTTTCTACTTCTACTACCTTTTATTACCACATGTATGGGCACAAAGCACGAACCTTGGTAGAGTTCTGAGCCCAGAACTGCGGATGTTGTTGAAGTTGTTGAAGCCGTGAAAATCGCACATATCTCTGCCCCATTCCATGCACGTCTCACCGTTCCGGGAAACCGTATATGGCCCGAAAGCGGTGGATCCCCTCTACAACTCAATATAGGACTCGCACTTTTGGCAAAGAACTGGGATTGTCATCGCATTTTATTTCGGCGGTGGACAATAAGTAATATTGTTACAGTATTACTGTATTTTTTTCAATCAATTCGACAGTCCCGCGTCACAGGGGGGTCTGTCGATGTCGAAATCCATTGTTCTGTAACGCGTCACAGGGGTTCTTGCCGAATGCGGCCCACGGTTCGTCACGCGAAAAATCGGGGAAGACCCGTCATTTTTGCGAAATTTCGGGGTTCATTTGTCGCAAATTTCAGATTTGTCACGCAAAATTTCTGGGCTGTCGAATTGTCGAATCGGAAATTTCGTGTCACAGTCACACCCCCTGTCGAATCGATTGCCCATCAAAGTTACAAGTTTCGCAAACCTCAGCGAAGTAAAGATGTGACGAAGTCAAGAAAATGGCGCGGACTCGAACTTACCCGTTGAGCTCTGGATTGAATGAGTAGATTACGAGTACTTATGTAATAAGGATCGTCTCTTTCATATCTCGGGGGACCTTAATTAGGGTCAGTGACAAAAAACTGTGAGGTACTTTTTACTGGCTGTGTGAAGTCAATTATATCACTTTATTAGAAAAAAACCTAGTGTATTTAGTGGCTGAGCATTGTACATGTGTACGTACTCGGGGAAATTTACCCCCTACTCGGTGAAAAATACCAACATGCGCAAACACTGTAAAAAAAAAATTGCCATCGCATTCGGAATGATCCGACACGTTTTTGCGTCACGTTTCTGCGGGCATGAGTTTACGGCCGCTCAACGCCTAGAAATACATGACTTGTGCAGCACATTTCTTACGTTTGTCCACTATCTTGCCGTGTGTTCGCGTGCACATCTCCATCTTATGCTGTCTAAACTTGCTTCGACCGTATTTGCGCAACTATTGCGTCCTTATATTGCTTGTTAACAATCCATAAATAAAATATTCAATCTGCCAAATTTCGTGAGCAAAGTGTCGCAGTATCTCAGAATCTGCTGCCTATTTCCTTTAGCCTTTGAGAAACAAGTGTTGCTGAACATTTTAGCTATCTCCTCCTCCAAAATCATTAGAACACCTGTAAAAATGATCAATGTAAGAGCCGTTGTTCAAAGAGGGGTTTCCCCCCGTTCTTGTCCGAAATTCGGACCATTCCGGATGCCGAGGAGCCCGGGATCAACGGATCACCTCCGGCATCGATGTCGGGATCACAAAATGTCATTCGGCCTGCTTTCGGCGTGATATGACGCATTACAAACACCTGTCAGGCCGCATTACACTCGTCGACCGGGAAAAGGGCACTTAGTAATGACAAAAGGACAAGAGTATTCCCGCTATCTTTAGTAGTGGGTTATATGGGTGATCGAGCATTGTTCGCAATCAATTAATGATGCTTCGGGGATCACCGAAATACCGGTAACTTCCGTGCCTTGCTCCCGTCACGCCTTCCCTCGGTGCCGCTGTCTCTCACCACACATCCGATCCTACCCAAAAAATGCCGTCTGACTGGCCTGTGAAAGCCTCTGTATTTGACATGCGGTGTGCTTACCCACGGACCTATGTTCAACGGATCTAGATCGGAGGTTTTTTTTCCGCTGTATTTTCGCTTGGCCACCAATAAAACATGCATGGTAGTTGATACAGAGCAAAAAGTATTACTTCCCAGGACACTCCATGAGCCCTCTTCTTCCTTCCCTTATGAATTCCTTGTCCCCATTGGCACCCAGTACAAGAAATAAAAACCCTAATTAAAAACCTACTGTTGGCATATGCTGCCCTTTAGCGCCGGTTTTCGAAACCATGATTTTTTTCATTTGACTACTGGATTTGATGCTAACTGGTGAATTCCGAATTCCACTTCTTCAAGTTCCTGGCACCTATCGGGACTTTCAAATTCAACATTGAAGATATGCAAAACTCACTTCGAGAAAATATCTGTTGTTCTCTTCTGCCAGGACAGCAGAGCCAAAGACCCTATCTGCCCAATCTGAGCGGCGACTGAGCTAAGGTTGGGCTGGAATACAGAAATTGATCCGCAGTTAATTCACAGCCACCCTGTCTGCTTTTCTCTTCCGTCAGTTATCCCGAGTGATCAAGTAACTTCTACAGCTTACACAATCTTGATTTTAGACTGTGGCTTCATCCTTCCTGATATATGGGGCAGGAGTTTAATAAATCATTTTTAACAGTGCCCTCTTGGCTCTGAATTATTTGTGATAGCCAGCCGAGAGTCTAGGCACTTACAACACATTTTGATAATGAGTACATACTTAGAAAATTCGTTCTGAATCGCTGAAATGAAACTCCGAGAGCAGTTCGTTTTCCCAGGAACAACTACTGAAGAGCCATAGAGATTCATGATAGCGGGCCTTGCCACGCAGTGGGCTACACAAATTATTCTCCTGTTGTCCTGATTATCTAAACACCTTGTCCACAGTATGTGTAGGTCGAAACACCCTACTTTTTGGAAATGATTATATCAACATGTCACGGCCAGGGCAGCTGTTAATGAGTATCAACCAAACTCCATTTGATGTGCCTTACCAGGGGCCACACCCAGGCAGTAGTATTACACTGTGCAATATTTACCATCCTCATCATAAAATTTTATTAGCGGACTGAAGGCAGAGGACACTCAGCCCCTAAATGGATCCATACTCCGAAATATTGCCGATATCAGCCGCCGGCACACCTCGAGCAACTTTGTAGCCCCTGTTCAGTAGTTACTTTTATGACTGTTCCATACACTCCTCACCTGACAACGTGTGGAACGTAAAATTGAATGCTCAAACCATAGGAAGAAATAGAGAAAAACCCAGCTACCAGTGATAAACTGGACAATTTGTTTCCCGGATTATTCCGTCAGTAGCTCGCGACAATCTACAAACAAGTGAAGTGCAGCCCAATTGCAGGCTCAAGGCACAAAAAAAGAAAGTACGAGGATATGCCGGGTGCAGCCACGGCCCTTTACCCCAAGTTTGCAGTTATGGATGGTATCTGCTGACAAATCTCCCAGAAATGCGATTCTCACGTTGCTCGGATATATTTCCCATCTACTTGCCTTGGAAATGTTACGGTATGTTGAGCTGCTCACCAACCAGTGCCCCGTGATGCGCGCCTCAGCCGTTTCTGTACAATCGCGGTCGAAAGTCCGGAACATGCCTTGTTGGAGTGCCAAGTGTCACCAGCAGTTCTCAACTTGCGCACGGCGTTCTCGGAAAAATTATTCCGCACTGTACCGAAACTGCAGGACAAAATGGTTGAATTCACCAGTGTTGAGTTTCTGAAGGCCATTATACACGAGCGCGTAACTATCGTCCTGGTTGAAAAATGCGTGCGAAGAGTTTTACGCGGTTCCACTACGACGTCCGTAGAGTAAATATTGTCTGAATCAAAGCTGATTGACTCTAGGTCACCGAACTTACTGCTTTCTGTTGTCTAGGGTCTACCACGGGGGCATGGGGAAACCTGTGGGATCTGCGTGATGGGGCTTGGATGACAGAGAGTGGTCCAGGGACGATAGTGTATTTTTACTTGCTTTGTACACCGGGATAATTCCTAGAAACCAGCGTTTATTATTCGGACCGTCCCGTGTAATGCTATCTACCTACCTACCCATAGAAAGTTTGACTTGAGTGCCGTGAAAACTGATAACCGCTTAGCACCGCCCCGCCAGCCCGTGGCTGGCAAGATAGAAGCCGCTCACCAATGATTGACAGCTACGCGCTGCCGATGCACTTGGTCCCATTTGGGAACTTGGCGGGACTTCTCAGCCCGGGCGATACCGGGTAGGTAGCGGCGTTAGAAGGTAGTCGCGTGAATGGGGTATCTTCGGACTTCATGTTTGCCCCGACGGGACAAACATGAACCATGTGATTCGATGCATCTGCTTAATAGATACAAGACATGTCTTCGCTTCGCTCCGACAAATTCCATGTCAAGAGGTGAATCAGATCCGGTGAGTTGAGTTCGATTGGAAGTATTTCACGCATCAATTTGACCTTTGCGAGATTTCTTAAGAGCTGAAGACATCCAAAATAGATCTGGGCATCGGTCAATAATTCCTCATGGGGGTGTTAGAGAGAGTCGCGAGAGCATGATCAGGTGAGTCGCATTGGTGGGGGAGAACTTGGTATGGAATGGCTACAAAGGAGACCGGTCACTAAACTGAAAGAAGAAGGAGGCACAGGTCCAAGAAGGAGTAAATTGAGTACAATGATGGACATGATTTATCAATTCCATGAGTGCAAACGATAACGTATCTGGACCAGAGTAGCCGGAGATACTTATGGGCATGTTTGCTGTTGAATGCATGACAGTTCTGAGATTGAAAGGGAGTGAAGAAGCACGCACCACTTGACAAATTAGAACGCGTTCGAGCGGTTCCGTCCAGTGGGATCGCGAGTGTGCAACTATTACTCACCTTTTGGCACCGCTCAGGGCTTTGGATTGAGAATATATACCGGGAATGGTGGCCAGTGATACATTAGTTGCGCGTTGCGATCGGCGAGAATATATGGGGATCACCGAGCGAGCTGCGGTCGCGGTACATAGAGTCGAAGCAAACACAGATAGAGAATGATTAATGAGGTCGCGCAGCCTCTGTGAAAGTTGCGGGTGCAAAGCAGTGGGCTGTAGTGCGCTGGAAATGCGAGACGGATGAAGATATGGAGAGCCGATGGATATTTTAAGGGACGACGAGGAGCGCAAGAGGAAATGAGCACAATATAGGGGGTAAAAGCCAAGTCTGTATACACAGAAATCGGGCACCATTTTGTTCAAGTGAAAGGACGGTTGAGACGGCCAGCCAGTGACAGGTTTCTTGCACTTGAGGGTCTCGGTCACATATATTTGGCAGAACGGATGATGAGTGGAGGGAGACGGCAGAAAATGTGGAAGTGACAGCATTTGTGAGTCGTCGGATGCAGGGCTTTTATACGACAGCGGGCGATGCACAGATACGTGGCCGCAGCGGAACTTTCCCCTGCGGCGCAGCACGGCATCGGAGCTTGCAAATTACGCGTCCTATTGGCACAGTCAACGCCTCAGACTTGCACTGCGGCACAGTTGGTCATGGGTCGTGAGTTGAACACATGAGCACTTTAATTTCCCATGGTCAGCCACCTGAGCTGCGGCATAACAGGAACGTGGAGTGGATACGGAGCTCCACTGTGGCAAATGGGGAAATGCTGTGTTGCTGCTGCGGGATGGTGGGAACTGAAATTCGGTTGCACAAAGAACCACTGAGGAGGAACCGGAACGGGGATACGACTGAAGGGGATGTTGGCCAAATACATGCAAACTGATTCGAGACATCTCGTTAAGAGAACGGATAATATGACGTATGCCGCCCTGACGTTGTCCTCCACTTGGCATCGGCCGGACCATCGTTGATTAGGCCGCACGCTCCCGCTCCTGCGAGCACTTGCGATGCCGTCGGCGTTGGGTGGCTTTTAAATGGCCCACCCAACAAAGGCGGGAGAAGGTCGCATCGCTTTTTGTTCATATGGTTCTGTGGTTTCCTGTGCATCGTTTCTGTCTTGTTCTTTCCTTTTCAAAGACTCGCTAAAAAACTGTTAAACGTTTGTTAATTGTTACGAGTTATTTTTAGGTCCAGCCATAAACGAAAACAAAACGGTTGGAGCTTTACAGAGTACCCCAGAAAGATGTTGCCGAGTTTGTATTCTGACTGTGCCGGGTGGGGCCTTACGACAGCGAGCGGAGAATTGAAAGACCTCGGCACGGTCGAAGGGCTGGATATTCTGCTGACCTATATTAGACTGCATTAGAATAGCACAAGATAGAAAGCATCAGATTACTCGCGATTGAACCGAGTAGTAGATGGGTGGAGTAGCGAACCTTGAACGGCTTCAGACGCAATTTCACATACAGAGTGATAAAGGATAGACGGAAATCACATCACTATACTCACTCTCTCTATAAAATACGGTACTACCAGCAAATCCTTCCAACAAAGTTAACAGCAGCCAACTATCATGAAGTTTTTTGTCCCTACTCTCGCGTCTCTTGCCTCTCACTGTGGCATTGCCTACCGCTGAAGCTCAAGGATGCAGGCCACCTTGCACCATAGGATCAGTCTGCTGCGCCGGTGTTTGCGCCTCTCCTAAAGTTTGTGTAGTATGTTATCCTGTGCTCTCCGTTGACCTGCGTAACTGAGGCATGTTCGTAGCGCAAAATCTCCGAGTTCCAGTCCAGAATCGTTGGCAGAACCCCCGACGGCGAGGAAGAGGCTTGATAAGAGATGGAGTCATTCCGAAGAAACTCTTACTCAATAGTACAGAGGAAATTTATGGAAACAGAGAGATGTTCATGCCCTTGCAGCTACAAGTGGGCAAAGCCTAGTGAGCAATCTGTCGAATTAGACTTGCGAATTCGGCAATTGTGAGGTACCACTAAGGATTTGAAATTTTCCGCTTAATGTGCACAGACACCGCTATGCACCACCTTTCGATTGTAAGTAGTTTCAGTGGACCCATTTATCAGCCAGATAAGCTCAACTTAGTCTGCTCTGCGAATGCATATATATTTTGCAGTTCTCAAGTCGAGCATCACGGAATGCTCGTTCAATCGTCAATTTTCATGCATCTCGACGCCACGTATAAATTAGAAATCTACTCGTACCTGTCTTTTCTGTTCTTTTTCGGGGCTTCTTCTCAAGGCCGGGAATCGTTGACCACATTGGGCTTTCACGTTCAATGCTTGAGCTGTTCAGGCCGAAAGCCGAAACAATACGAGATGTTCAACATAACGAATACTTTGACCTGGGGTTAGCAGGAAAACTCAGAGTCATCATCTATTCTACTGGGATTCATCTCGCAACTTGAAGGTGATCCACCAGGCACGCCTAGCAGCCAGGACGGTTCATGGAGCACCCACCTATGTCCCTGCTGCAGTTTCACAAACTGGCATAGTAAGACTGTGTTCGTGGCCTCTTTGGAAACAGTTTTCCAGTAGCGTCAAGCAAGTGAGTTTTCTGTATTTCCGCGCCGCTATCTGCCTTCATCTTATCTTCTCTCTTCTTTGGATGCTGATTTTGTTAACCAGTGCTGCGCCAGCTACGAATGGCGCAGTTAGGGATGCGACCTCTTGCGGAAAAATGCGGCAATTCTTATTCTTATTGAGGAAGTCCATGGTTTGTGTCCTTGCTGCTTTGATGGTCCCTTTCGTTACCTGATTACATGACAGTCTTCGCATAAACTCCGGCGCGCTCACAGATACCGTGATTTTCAAAAAATTTATAACCAGACTTCCCCCATTGTTCATTCCAGTGAATATGTCAATTTTACTTCTTCAGTTTAACATGCCAAACCAAGTCCTACGCGCGGTCCCTTCTTTTCATAATATCGTATACCGGCGGCGACTTCTCGATTCTTTATGCAACTCACATACATTTCTTCCAAGTTCTGTGTGGCTCTTGTCAGTGCGCCTAATTTGCGAGTTTGAGAAGCCATGTGGAGGTCTTTCCTTGCGGTGGAGTTCATTTCCGTCGGCCGCTGGTCGTCTTTTTCTTTTCAGTTTGTCAAATGTCGAGTTGGTGTTGCACGTTTCGAGCAGACGACAGAAAGTGAGGAAGGGGACAATGGGGGATGGGTAGGAATTGGATTCAAGCCGCACCTGGATCAGATTTGGAAAAGTCGGAGAAAAGATTGAGCGCGATGAAGGGCTGGACATGCTCGATGGGTCCGGAAAGACCAATAAAGAGTGGGGGAAGCCGAGCTCAATAACCGTGGAAGAAATCCGGGGCACAATATGACATGCGCACTCAAAAGATACAACATACATAGACTCGGTGAGACGCGGAGGGCCAGAGGAACTCTCAACAGGTGCATAGACTGGACGTAGGTGTTTCGCTGCTGTTTCTAATCTAATTGGGGCGGGTTGAATGGTTGTTGGGACGCGGAGCGAGTCAGGGGGAGGGGGGGGGGGGGGATTTATTATACTCGCATGGTCCAAATGTCTAAACAACGAGTTTACTGTCCGGGCGGAGATTGAACGTTGATGATGCTCCAGGGTCAGGCATACGAAGATGTAGTGGCGCGGGCGGAAGCAGTCTAGAGCAGAGGACAGTGGAGAAACTCTGAGAAAGAGTGACTGGCGTGGCGGTGCATTTCGGCAGCAGTCGGCACAAGTCGGGTCGTTCTCCGACTCACCCGCTTTCCGCCGAAAACCTCGCGTCGCTCTCGGCGGCTGGATGGATATGCCGGAGATTGCTCACGCCCAGACCACGGAAGATGCCATTCAAATTTAAATCAAATCATCTCAAATCAGTGCACAGTACAGGCTGCCCGCATGAATCCGCAGCCGACGACTCTTCATACCGGCACACCACAGGCCCCCACTATTTGTGGATCTTTTTTTCTTCTGGTAGTGGATACTCCGATTACATCTCCCTTCTTGGAATAGCCCTGCGATTTTTCTGCAGTCCACCGGCACTCTACCGTCCACCATTTTACCAATTCACAATGTTCCTCACTGGTTTCACAACCCACTCCTGTCCAATTCCCGCTACCTTTAGGTAAGGGTCTTAGGGCACCCTATTTTCAGGACTTGCAGTAAATCACATTTTCGTCATTACACGTGAGTCAGCAATGATTTTCTCTGCCAAAAACTTCGGCTTCACAACCAGCCGAGTAAATGCTACTAATGCCGGTAAAACATGATACGCGTGATTACTCTTGCACACCCGAAGCTGCCGGGAAAGCATGGCAGCGGGCATTTTAAAAAAGTTTCGTTCTAATTTGCCGTATGTGCCCGCGGATAACGTCGTGGATTATATGGCCTCACTGTTTTATAATATCAAAACTTTTGAATCTCGGAAAAACTGGAGCGCCGTCGAGCTTCACCAACTTCCTTGATTTTCTTGCTCTTTACGGCTTGCAATGAATCAATTCACCAAATGCAGCTGTACGTTTTGTGGAATTTGAGTTTAGTTTAGATTTCCCACCTTCATTCTAGCCTCTTCTGCAGTGCAAGTTCAACAACTACACCTCGCAGATTCTAAAATGGCTCGGCTTTCCAGTTTTTCTTGGCTGGCCAGATGGTAATAATCTCGTAGAAGCCAGGAGCATTCAATCATGCAAAGTGAAATATTCCATCTTAAACTTGGTTTAGCTTCATCAGTCCGCAACGATCTCTTCGTCAAGGCTTCAGAATTTGGTCTCCCTAGGTGATTGCTGTCGCTGTGCTCCATAGGGATCCCATGACAAAATGAAGTTATTTTGAACTTGGTTCGGCAGCTTCTGCTTTGTTTTCCTGAGGCTTTACTTGTGGTTGTGTTGTGTAGATCCTGGCATAATAATTTTACACGCGAAATGAAATTGCATGCCACCTGGTGCCTGGTTCACTCTTATTCTCTATTTTCTGTCCTAATACTTCATGTTCGACTCCACCATAGGGTGGCTACCCATTCTTTCCCCTATGTTTCTTCTAAATTGAAATGTTCAATCTAGTCGTAGTAGGCTGGCTCAGTAGTATAATTTATCGCAGTTGGCACTGCCATTTGATTGGTCTGTTAAGAATCCCCAGAGTTCTCTGTGCATTATTACTCCGTTCACCCCCGGTTTTTCTGTCTGGCGATCCATGCATATGGTGCGGCTTTTTATATCAAGGGATCAGTCTGGTGGAAGTGGCCGAACCAAGAAATTCAATCCCGACTTTCCGAATCCTTCCTGGACTGGCACCCCCGGCCCAGGTGACTCGGATCTTTTTGCAGGTGTATATTGTTCAAATAGATCAGGGGTTTGGAGTTACATATGGTAGGCTTGGTTTCGGCCTCCTGCGTATCCATCACGTATCCATACACGTTTAATACGCGTCCCGACGCATCTTTGACGTGACTATTCTGAGCGGTGTAAGATCAATCCTAAGAAACCGTCAGTGATTTTCCTTCAGAAATTGCTCCATAAGTGAGAGCATCTGATCCATGGGAGGGTCGGGTCGGGTCGAGTCAACCCGACCCGACCCGACCCACTGTGTAGAGTCTAGACCCTGGTGACCGGACCCGACCCTCTGCCAATTGTCTACAAACACGGCTGGATGTAAGCTCAGGCATGTGTCTTGTTGTATCAGATCCAGTAATTGATGAGTTATGATTCTGTGAATACGCTGCCCACTATCCTCTCTGTCTACATGGACTATCAGAAAACTTGTACCGCGCTCTGAGTATCTCCTGCCATTGAGCAGGCATCTACCCACAAACTGAACTTGGTTGATGAGTGCGTATTGAGTATTGTTGAGCTGAGCATCCATGGGAAGGAGGCTCTGTAACTTAAAAAATATACCAGGGGCATTCAAGGCACTGGGGAAAAGATGACTTGTAAAATTGCTGATGTGTTGTCAGTTAAACCTCAGAGATGATCTTCAAAAGGAAGTTAAATGGCAAAGAGCACTCAAAATCAATTGATATTGAGGTGTCAGTAGGTACAAGTAATATTTCCCACTAAAATGTGCCAAAGAAGTCGCCGCCAAATCGATCCAGAAAGCCGTGAATATTGAGATCTTATTCCTGTATATAAAGGTAACTGTATGAATAATAAAGCAGCAAAAAAAAAAACAGTCAATTTGAAAGAACACACTGAATTGGTGTAAAGTGAACAATCTGGGTTAGCCGAGTCTGAATTTTACGGAAAGATCCGAGGTATTTTCATATGTCAATAAGTTCTACTATTCATTCTTCAGTCCTGCTGTTCTATATTCACCCAATCCCGTAACGTGCAGGTGGGTAGGAGCCTGAAGGCGGAAAGATGATTGTTAATGTTTATCACTGGGTCGGGTCGGGCCGCGCTGACACATATTGATGGGCCCGACCTCCCATATCTCCGACCAATCTCCGACTTTCTGCCATAAGTATCGTGACATGGAGATACGGCTATTTCGGTGCCGTCGGCTCCAAACTGCAGCGCAATAGAACTGACTGAATCGGTTTTTTGGAATGTCAGTCCTCTGTTTCGCATAATAATAATATTCTTTGCACTGGTTGAGCATTTCAAAAATTTCACTGAGTTTTTCAGTGAACAAATTCCTTGATTTTTCACACATTTTTCACTGAAAAGTGTCTGATTTTTTTAAAACTTTTTCAGTATTTTTGTGAAAAATTCAAAAAAAAATCAGTAAAGCCTCAAAAGTACTGAAAAAGTTATAAAATTTTCAGATACATTTCAAGTGAAAAGGTGTGAAAAATGAAGCAAGTTTTCCACTCAAAAACTCGATGAAGAACTTGAAATGCTCAACCAGTGTTGGACCCAACTAGTTTGACCACATTAATGTTACTCTGAGACAAGCTCGAATATTTCTACTATTTTATTATTTTGAAAAGTCACCCCAGTTGGGTGGCTTCCCCTGAGATATGCCTCAGAATGTTGTCTTTTCCTACAAGATGGACCCCGTCGCCTCAGAGCTAGTTTATGAATGACCACTGATCATTTATAAACCGAATTTTAATTCTATTTGCAGAGTGGTTGGGAGGTAGCTACCCCCTCCCCCGAGATGAAAATTATGCATTAATAACACTTTCTCTCCTGCTTCACAAGATAAACTCGAGCAGTCTTGAACTGTCCGATACATTGTCCATCGTCCCAGGCATAGTTTCAAACTTCTCAAATCTGGCTCAACCGGGGGCTGCGCGGGAAACACAAGAAACTTGAGGACTTCTCCCAATCCAGGTGGAAAATAAAGTTATTCCAAATCTTCATGAATGCTTTTATGGGTTACTGTCCGGCTTCCGGGAACCTGGAACCCAGTAGCACAGCATACACATTTTCCTTTTTTCCTACCAACTGAGCAGTGAGGATAACCGCAAGAAAAGATGAGCTCTTTCTTTGCCTGAAGATGCCTCCCAACCAGTAGAGGGCTGTGCCGCTTGTCGGCTTACCCGCTTTATTAAGTACTTAATCTCCCCCGACATGTTTCATGAGCCCAAGTTTTTTGTGAAAAGGCTGATATTGCGGTACAGCTGTCTGATGGTGGCGTTTTCATTGGCCGCTCGGTCATTCGGCGTCGGGGTTAAGATGCTGTAACCTGCTGTCGAAGCCTGGACGGCAGAGATGAAATCTAGGCAGCTCGGATGTTACAGGATCACGAAATGGAATTTCAAACATAGAATTTGACGCGAGCTGGCGCAGGCCGGTATAACAGCCGTGAGGGCAGGAACCGTGCAGGAAGCGGCGGTACCCTTCGGAAACCAGATGATATTAACTACGATGCCGAACTACTGAGCGGGGAATGACGCTGCCGTCAGACAGCTGTATCGCTGTGACTAAAGCAAAGCCTTGTATTTTTGGAGGTTTGGTGTCCATATTAAGTTATATCGACTATCTCATAAAACCTTTTTAGTCTGCCTACGTGAGACTAAGTTTGGTGCCGAATTTAATAACAGGACGGTGAGGCCGCCGACATTGGTGTCTAGAGGAATTTGTTTGCACGGGGGTTTCGAATGGGAGAGTCACTTCGGGCCCGCCGCACCCTGTCCTTGGGGAGCGAGATAGGCGCCAATGAAAGCGCTGTGAGTGACGACACCGGGCATATACGGTCAGGATATTTTAGAGGAACCGTTCGTAAGCACCCTAGGCACCCTAGGCGGCAGGCCAGGCCTGTGGAAATTATTTATATATCCTTGAACCATTTGCCCATGAGGCTTGTATTATAGTAGTATAAAATTATATTATCGAAATACTCAGTCGGCTATTATTATTTGGGACACAGACTGCTGAGAGCAGAGAGGCGGAAGAGGGCGGGAATGACTCCGGCGAAGCTCCGAAATCCCGACACCGATGCCGTTCATCAAAGACGTGATTTCCTTTCGGGGAAATCTAAAAGAGCAATCGAACTATGACTCGATATTTTGACGTGGCTGACACGCACTGACGTGGCACTGACGCGCATTGGCGCGGCACCGGCGCGGCATGACTAAACCTATCTAGAACTGAGCAAAAACGATTTCTAAAGATCTATTACAGCACCATTTATCTCGAAAATGAATCATATCTCATCCTTGCAATAATCCATTGATTTTCACGAGGCTTTACGGTAAAAAGAGTGAAGTTCTTCGTAGGTCAGTCCAATTAACTACCGGTCCTCAATATGTGCTCGGTTCCTACATTTTTCACATGGAGATGATGCTTTGGGAACCGTTTGACCCTCTCCCAGGTGCGTGCTCATGCGGCGTCAATGCGCGTCTGTGCTGCGGCAGTGCCGCGTCTGTGTCGCGTCACGGCACGGGACCTCACCACTGCGTCAATGCACGCCACTGCCGTGTTAGTCCGCATCAGTCCGCGTCACTTTCACCGGACCCGCATATACGTTGACGTAGCAGATACCGATCTATCCTAAGAGGGGGTAATGAATTCACGGCGATCGCCTTTACAGCAACTTGCAGCGACGTTGGTGGGGTGTGGACGTCTGACATACATAAGATTGTGTTCCTGGCCTTCAAGCTTCTCGACCTTTACCTTCACACCCATGTCCGAGTTGGAAACAGTGTGAGTATCCCGGAGCTCTTGTCGAGACTGTTGATTTAATTCATGTCCTTTAATTAGCATTCAGCTTCACAGTAAGCAACTGCCTATGATGCTGCCAGACGATCCTTAGTCTTTTTCACAGGCATCCGTGTCACGTCCCAGACTAACCCCCATGATGATCTTCCGGGTGACATGAAAATGTTTGCCCAGCTCATCATTGAGGAGAGAATTTTCCTGAAAACCTTGCTGGTGACATCGGAGCAAGATCAAATGAGTTGGGAACTTAGTTTTGGGTGTAAGATGTGAGTCTAGAGTGTGGCCTTTTCACAAGACACTTCGGATTCACCAAGCTTCACTTCTTCTCAGCCCACCCCATACTGCTACGTTCTCAGTGGCAGTCTTACGCCAGAGTGAAACCAAGGGAACACGGCTTGTCGGCTATGTTGAAATCGGGCGAGGTGAAGTCCTTGGATCTGTGGAATTGGGTAAGTGTAGTAGGTGCAGTCCCCATACTCTGGACATCATCACTGAAGATTACAATGTAGCCTTCCAGCGCGAGCTCTATAAAGTGAATCCCAATGGCCCTTCTCTCAAATTCAATGCTGGTTTCTCAGTTTCTGAGTTGCCATATCAGGAAGTCTCTGGTTTAGATCTTCTGGGCATGCCAGAAAATACAAGTAAGATTACCCAGATATTCTCTGACCACTGTCTAAGATATTCCCCAGTTACCTCTGTCAAGGCTCACGGGATTAAAAGTGAGCTGCAAAAGATGTACAACGACACCAGGAAGGCCCAGTTTTCTATGGATAGGCTGCAGCTTGGGGTGATGCATGAGAGGATTCTATTATGCTGGCAAAGCAATGCAAACAGAGCTCAGTTGCTGAAAATACTTGGGGATATGTATCTACAGTCATACCAGAAATCTGGGATGCTGGATGACCTGAACCAGGCAGTCTGTGCATACGATGACGCAGTGCAGGATGACCCAGGGTCTGTCATCTATCTTGCAGATCTTGCAGCTTCATTGGGACGTCGGTTTGAGCGGCTTCATAGCTTGCTTGATCTCAACAAATGTGTTGAGATGCTCAATGTTGTTGTTACTTTCACTCCATATGACCACCCAGACATGCCTAAAATGCTGAGTAACCTTGGGTATGCGCTCCGCTGTCGCTTCGAACAACTCAATGATCTCGGTGATCTCAATGAGTCTATACTGCAGATGGAAGTTGCTGTTAGTCTCACTCTGGATGGCGAGCCTTCATGGCTAAATCAACTTGGGACTTCACTCTTCCTCCGCTTTGAGCAACTCGGGGATCTCAATGATCTCAACCAGGCTGTATTGAGGCTTGAAACTGCTGTTACTCTCACTTTAGATAGCCACATAGACAAGCCTACATGGCTGTGTAACCTTGGGGATCCGCTCATCAGGCGCTTTGAACAACTTGGTGATCTCAATGATCTTGAACAGGCTGTGTTGAGGTTTGAAGCTGCTGCTACTCTTCTTCCGGATGACCACCCAGACAAGCCAACAGTACTGAGTAATCTCGGGACTTCACTCTGCACTCGCTTCAAACAACTTGGTGAACTCGATGATCTCAACCAGGCTGTACTGTGGCTTGAAGCCGCTATTAGTCTCACTCCGAGAGGCCATCCTGAGACACCTGTACGGCTGAGTAACCTCGGGATGTCGCTCCACAGTCGCTTTGAACGACTCGGTGATCTTAACGATATTAATGAGTCTGTACTGCAGCATGAAGCAGCTGTTACCCTCACTCCGGATGGCCACCCACACAAACCCGTTCAGCTGACTAACCTTGGGGCTTCGCTCCAAAGCCGCTTTGAACGACTTGGTGATCTCGGTGATCTCAACCAGGCTATACTTCAGCACGAAGCTGCTGTTAGTCTCACTCTGGATGGCCACCTGTACAAGCCTTCACGGCTGAGTAACCTTGGGATTTCACTCCAAAGTCGCTTCGAACGACTCGGTGATCTCAATGATCTCGACCAGGCTGTATTGAGGTTTGAAGCCGCTGCTACTCTTACTCCGGATGACCACCCAAACAAACCTTCAATTCTGAATAACCTCGGGATTTCGCTCCGCACTCGCTTCAAAGAACTCGGCGAACTTGCTGATCTCAACCAGGCTGTACTGTGGCTTGAAGCCGCTATTGCTCTCACTCCAGATGGCCACCCTGCCACACCTTTACGGCTGAATAGCCTCGGGATATTGCTCCGCAGCCGCTTCGAACGACTCGGTGATCTTAATGATCTTAATGAGTCTGTATTGCGGCTTGAAGCAGCTGTTACTCTCACTCCGGATGGCCACCCGAACAAGCCTTTATTGCTGACTAACTTAGGCAATTCACTGCACCAACGCTTTGAGAGACTCCACGATTCTCAAGACTCTCAGCAGCTGCTACAGCACTACAATTCGGCTGCATGCTCATCAACAGGCCCTGCTAGCGTAAGATTTCATGCAGCCACACAGTGGGCAAAACATGCCCACATTCATGGACCCTCATCGATACTCCGTGCATATACTTCTGCCATCGAACTTCTTCCTGAATTGGCATGGCTGGGGCTTTCTATAGCCGATCGACATCATCGGCTCTTGCATGCGGGCCAAGTTGTGAGAGATGCTGCTTCAGCTGCAATTGCAGGGGGTGAATACCAGAAGGCAGTGGAGTGGCTTGACCAAGGTCGTTCAGTTATCTGGGGTCAGCTTCTCAATCTACGCACACCAGTAGATGAACTGAGGAAGAGCCATCCTTACCTCGCAGATCAGCTTGTCTCCCTCTCCACTTCACTAGAAAATTCAGGCACCAGGGATACTGCTGTTGTTGATGCTAGCAAACCACAGTCACTTCAGTCCATTACACAGCAATCTCATGCCCTTGCTCTTAAAAGGAATGATATTTTACAACAGATCAGAGAGCTGCCAGGATTTCAGAGGTTCCTCTTATCAAAGCCAATTTCTGAGCTTTCGCTTGCTGCAAATGTGGGCCCTGTTACCATCTTGAATGTCAGTGCATATGGATGTGATGCTCTGATTCTCATGCCGGGCCTTGAAGATGAAGTCATACATGTCCCACTGAATGACTTCACACCACATGAGGCACAGGCCTTGGCTAAATCACTGGCATCAATTGTGGGAACTCCCGGACGTAGTGATAGGTTACTTGGATTTCAGGAGGGAGATATGGCTCCAGATGATATCTTTTCCAATATTCTCTCGGAGCTGTGGTTGAAAATTGTTCGCCCAATCCTCGATGCACTCGCACTTACGGTAAGCCAATTTAATCAACCCATCCACATCCCATCCTCACGATATTTATAGACTCCAGTGAGCCACAATTTGGGACGTATCTGGTGGTGTCCAACAGGACCTCTAGCATTTCTTCCTATACATGCAGCAGGACTCTATGGTGAAAACCAAAGATTTGGTTCAAAATTATCTGACTACCTGATTTCATCCTACACGCCATCGTTGACCGCCATGATCCACGGGTTTCTCCCACGATCTGAATACCAGGGAAACCTTCAACTCCTTGCTGTCACTCAGCCATCAGCCAACGGACAGTCCTACATCCCAGGAACTCAGGAAGAAATCGAAGGCATTCAGCAGCATATCCAGGGCAAGAAGGTTCATCTTCAGTGGTTGGATGAGGAAATGGCAACAATAGACAATGTCCAGAAGAGCATGCGGAATTCCATATGGGTCCATTTCGCATGCCATGGTGTGCAGAGCGACTCTCCGACTGAAAGTGCCCTCCTCCTTGCTGGAAGCTCACGGTTGACACTCTCAAATATCATCAAGCTATCTCTCCCAAATGCTGAACTGGCATTCCTCTCTGCATGCCAAACAGCCACTGGTTCACAAGCGCTCCAGGATGAGTCGGTTCATCTCACCGCTGGTATGCTACTAGCGGGATACCGAGGTGTCATTGGGACAATGTGGTCTATCATGGACAATGATGCTCCACAAGTTGCTGGCGATGTTTATGCCCATCTATTGGATGCATGGCCTCCGGATCCAACGAGAGCAGCTGAGGCTCTGCATCTCGCCGTTCAGAAGCTTCGAGAGCGGCCCGGAGCCACATTTATACAATGGGTACCCTTCATACATTTTGGGGTCTAATTTGGTGGATATAACAACTGGGTACGGTATGAGTAGCTGTCGAAGTATTTTGGTATTAGTCTGCAGACCCTAGTTATTTTGTCTTGATTGTATTGATGTGCAGTTGCAACCTCTATGAGAATCTTAACAAGCCTTACATATATCATGTCAGTCCCGAAGTTTGTGCATCGTGTCCAACCTGATCAGCTTGGTGACTGGAACAAAATGCCAGAGACAAGAAGTGCAATGTTAAAAAAAAACATTGGCTATTAAAGAGAGCACAAGCAAGCCTCGCAACAGGCGTATCTCTTGAAGTAATATGCCGATAATCTATGCGACGTCTTTTTGCTTTTTAACCTCACGTTCAAACTCACCGTTGAAGGTTAATATTCGGGCTCAAGCTTAAACACCCAACACTGACATTTCAGGCAATCTAGCTCAAATTTCATAATTGATAATTGATATTTGAGGCCGAAGGTGAACCTCAGATTACGTACCCTCCACTAGCCTTTAGGGACTATTAATATTGTATTTGGGGATCAAGTACAGCGACGCAGCTCTCGTAAATCCACCGTGCGCAGGCGGATGTGGTAATAATATACGGTCTTGGATGTCACTTTTGTGTGCTGCGAACAGGAGTATTCATTCCATCCTCATTTATCTTGGTGGCGGAAAGATAAATGGAAGCTTTTGTCTCCTTTGAACAAGCTGAACGGTTGTTTCGCCTCATTCACCAAGAATTTGTCGCATGGGCTCAAGTACGAATTTCCAGGCAGGAGGAAATCAGAATGCATAATAATAGGGGGAAATTCGAAGTCAAGAGTGGTTTGCACGCAAGAGAATTGAATATGTTCAGACTATTGCTGTACCCAAATGGGCATTGACGGCGATGTTTCGGGAACAAACTGACCTACAGCCTGAGAATGCGCGTGGAACTGAGCATCATTTGATCCAGGAAATGGAGAAATGGAACGTGCATCTCCCGTTAAGTGGAAGACCGCGATGTGCAAAATAACACGATCGGCACGCAATTAGGAGTTTCGGAGGCAGGGCGCATTTTAAAAAACTGAATTTAGAAGCAGATGAGAAAACGTGTGCGGAATGGATTTGTCGCGTGTGTCAGAAGGAATGAACGACGTCCCGAATTAGATGTTGGGTGAATAGCCCTCGCAGATGAATTGGCACATCATCTACTCTCCCTGATTACTCAATCATGAAGATAAATGGAAGGTGGAAGTTCGAACCTCCCGAGGGCATAGATCCCCAGGGGCTTTTTTTTTGTGCAGCCTGGAAATATTTGAGGTAGATGCAGGATCAATCCTAAGTGAAATTTATTTTCTAGGCGGTGTTTGCCGGTGTATGATGCTATGCATTCGCAGGCACAGAGACTAAACGAAAATGCTACTAAAGATTTGAAAAAAGATACCGGCGGGCTATCCTGTCCTGAGTTATATCTATGGTCATAAGAAAGCACAGAAGCCTTCGCGGATGAACTGGCACATCACCCATCAGCCGTGCTGTGGTATATACACCCGTGTCGGGCGAGGTTCGAATCCTCATGAGGGTATACACTTGCGGTTGTCTTTTTCTTATTCACTCGTTAAGCTGCGACGCAATCCGAGGCATCCGGCTTTCAGACACTTTCTTCTTCCCGTGTTTTGAATTCAAGCAGGATGATTATACTGTTGGGCGGTAGGGAAAATATACCTCGTAAATGCACTCAGAATTTGGGTACGCAGTGCAAAAGGGAGATGGAGTTTTGAATCCTCCCCGGGCCAGGAAAAGTGTGCGATGGGAATGGTACCACGGAACCAGGACGGACGAATTCGTGGTGTTGCAACTAGGTTTGTGAGAATAATAGCGATACGAATTTATTGCCTTTTCTTGAGGATTTTTTTCCCCAAAGTCTTACATGTCGCAAAAGTCCTTTGTAGAAGATAAGTCGGTATAACTAATTATAAGGCGGTATAAGCTTGTAAGGTTTTTTGGGGGCCTATAAGCTTCAGAATTGCGCTATCCTGGGTTATAAGGACTTACGGAGGTTATAGGGTTATACAGGGTTATAGGAGGGTATCGCGGCTTATAACTGGCCGAGTAAAAATTCGAAAAGATCTTGCTCCCCCGCGCTGGTACTTTGTAGTACCAGGGGGAAGGATAGTAGCTACTTTACTAGTTAGAATCTTCATCATTAAGTATCAGTTAACAAGGTAGGCCAGGGTCAGTCTTCAGTAATTATATTATAAAGTGTTGAGGACTCAAATTACATTCAGAGTATCTGTATCAATGCAGGGAAAAATTCAGATGTCACCGACACAGTTTTGCACCGTGCTCAGCGCTGAGGTTGGAGCTCCACTCCACAACTGACCGAAGTGCCGGTAAATTCACCCCAAAAACCGCATTTTTTTGTTGGTGATTGAGGCCTACTCAGCAGATTAGGATATTGGGACAATATATAGATGCCTCTCAGCCCTCAATGCCCCACAATATCACTCAAGGATATATTGAATTATAACTGCTTATACCCTAGTTGTAAGCTAGTATAAGTCGCTGTAACTCGCTTATAAGCCTGTAACCCTTCCTAACCCCTTATAGGCGACCAGGCCCTTTCGTGACATACGGGATACAGAATTAATGAGAAGCCGGTAGATATTTACAGATTTTACAACAATGGTAGGCCTGGGGCGACTGCGAGCGGAATATAAAGCGGGTAAGGCCGACAAGCGGCACAGCCCGTTACCAAAATTGATTGATTTTTAGCAACACACAGCTCGCAGTTTGGTCTCAGTCGAAGTAAAAAATCATACCGAAGGTGTGCATATCTTCGCCGGCCCAAAACTCGCTCGGCAAATAAAGTACCCCTATTGTTCTATTGTTGAACTTTGAATTTCTCTGAACTCAGCGGTCTTTTATAATTGTTTATTTGGGGTTCATCATGGAAGATTCTCGGATCATTCTATGATATAAAATGATTACTAAAGAACTTTTTTTTTGATGTCCAAATCCCAAGCACGGTCACACTTCCTCGGACTCTTCCGGACTTCTCCCACTCAGAGTTACTTCTACGGTCTCACACTCGCAACGCGTTCGGCCGACGCTAAGCTCAAGGTAAGCTCATCCATCACATTCAACTTGGGCGGCACTCAGTTGAACTTCCCCGTTTATGTAAATTAAGTCACTACATTTATTATGTTGTGGTTCCAAAAATGCAGAACCAGGAGCAACAATGGGCTGCCCAGCCTAAGAGCTGGTGAAGCCGAAAAGAGTTCATGATGAAGCATCTCAATCTCAATGTATTATGTCATAGATTACGAAGCGGAACCACAACCAATGGCCGAGGGGAACTGCTGAAGAAGTGGTGGTAAAATGTATTTCTCACTGACTATGACAAGTTAAGCTCCAGGGTCACATGCTAAATCTGAAGCCTGTGAGCGGTAGATGTTCAAGCATAAGCCTGGCCGACACTCTGGGTGCAATGCATATTGCACTTCAGAGTAACCATCCACCAGACGCAGGTATGTTTTGAGTTCGTCTAGTGCTGTTACTGCGGCACTGGGGTCGCTCCTTGATGGGAGTCGGTCGATAGGGTCCTCTACGATGTTCGTGTCACCTCCTAGGACATCTGGGCGGCGGACCCTGGGTCTTGCCTCGTACCAAGCCTGGATGTCCTTCCAGAATTTTTCATTTTCCGCTGGTGCATTTGGCGCATAAACCCCGAGTATTGATAGGGGGGTCCCGTTTACGAGTACTTATGTAATAAGGATCGTCTCTTTCATATCTCGGGGGAGCTTAATTAGGGTCAGTGACAAAAAACTGTGAGGTACTTTTTAGTGGCTGTGTGTAGTCGTTTTTATTGCTTTATTAGAAAAAAACCTAATATATTTAGTGGCTGAGCATTTGTACATGTGTACGTACTCGGGGAAAAATACCCCCTACTCGGTGAAAAATAACAACATGCGCAAATAAAACAAAAAACTTTTTTCACTTCTGTTTGTTGCATCGGCGATCACCGAACACAAATTACGGTACCGCACTTCAGATCTGACAGGGATCGGCAAAGCTCCTCCTCAGTGTTCCCAAAAAAAAATCTCTTCAGCTTTTTCCGAAATCCCCCGAGGAAGCTCCGACTTGCAGTGCGCCCCTTGCTTGTGAAGCTCCTGTACAAAGTTCATGGAAAGTGTAAAAAAACTTCCGGAAATATGCGCCAAGCACAGACTTGGTGAGCCATACCAGGAGTGTTGAATTTGTCATTGTTAAAACTGAGGCTCCCAGCCCGCATTAGCTCAAAACCAGCTGAATATTCTCCCCTAGTTTATGAGAGGAATATCTCATATCACACTGCGGCTGCCTCCCTGCTCAAAAATCCATAGATAACTTGTAGAACTGAACACAATATGGGCCCCTCCTTAACAAAGGGGTTTTAACCGTTCTGGTCTGAACTCCGGTCTGTTCCGACTGTCGTGTGTCACCGATCGTTACTTGTTTTTATTTTCTAAAGCTGGTAGGAAGAAAGTGCAGGCAATAGTTAAATCAAACGAAATCACGAGCTATCTTCTGTTTCTCGTGGAAACCTGAATACTTTGTGTTTCGCCACATTCCATCGGAAGTTGCCGAGACTCGCGACAGCTAAAAGTTGCAGCCTATGACGTTCACTTTGCACATTTAATTATAGCGCGACACTTTCGGAGTTACCCTTTTGGGATATCCGAAAAGCCCCGTTATTTGGTTCAGATTCTTCCGAATGTCGCCGCCGAAGCTTTTTAATTCACGACACAGCATGGCCGCCAACTCAGACTTTCCAACTCGATATATCGCGTTCCCGCGAACTCGCTGCGTAGCCCCGCTTCAACTGTTTTTTATTCAATATCTGCGGTCCCCACCGCCTTCTTTGCGCATCTTCGTCTTCTAAAACCCCAGAGGCAGTGCGTAGCGCCACCGCCGCTTTTTTTATCAAGTCCTGGAGTTTCCGTGGACTGGGGAACATGTACATTGTAACATAATCCCCAGCGCAGTGCGGGAGGTCACTTTGCGTCCGAATGCTAGCTTAGCAGCCACTACTAGAGTCTTATTATTGATTAATCTATTACTCGGATACTCTATGGTTACTAGACTGAAGTATTGGGGGATTCCCCCAAGGTTTCCTCAACATTGTGCCCTAAATTCTAAAAAAAGTGTCGCGTCTCGAATAAAAGGTGTTGTGCTAAGAATAAAAGTCTCGTGCTATTCGCTGGTAATGCAACAAAAAAGTTGCGCGCTGTACCAAAAATGTCGCGCGCTGTACCAAATGTGTCGCGCGCTGACAAATGTGTCGCGCGATAATAAAAGGGCAGAGTGAACGTCATAGCAGCCTGAAAATGGACGGGCTAGCTATCCTTACAGACCCTCCTCTTAGGATTGGGATTTTCTTTCCAAGTATAAAAGTTATTTGTTCTTGATATTTAACCTGTCTGAATGCCAAAAATCTGTGTGGAAGATGATGCTGCAGTAATTCAGAATGAGTCGGTAATCCCGTGTGTATTTCCTTCTGGCTTCT
Source organism: Mycena rebaudengoi (assembly GCA_029282285.1). Taxonomy (NCBI): domain Eukaryota; kingdom Fungi; phylum Basidiomycota; class Agaricomycetes; order Agaricales; family Mycenaceae; genus Mycena; species Mycena rebaudengoi. Next base: position 88,968 of record JARJCX010000254.1, read on the forward strand.
GAGACGAACTTCCTATCACTAATTATGATGACAGCCAGTCTGTCTGCTGAGATTGAATGGAAAATTTGCAGTTATTGAAAGAGGGGTCTATCTCGTTTCTACCGGTTCGGTCCAATCTCGGACCAGTCCGGAGCTGTTTCCAAGTCCAGCGTATTATTGTGCAGGCTGTGGGCAAATATTTTTGTTGACCAAAAGAAATCACAGAGTTCGGGCATGGCGCAGATTTGATTTATGTGCCATCTGGAATTGATATGCAGTGTGGTGTGTGCCGTACATTACACCGCTTTTTCTTTTGTTCTACAAAATATCAGTTCAAACCGGCACACTTGTGCACCATTTGATGCGATCAAATCGCAGTTGAATTTAAGTAATCTAGAGGGTTGAAGAAAACAAGTTAACCACCATTAGCATTGTGGGGAAGCTGTGGTTACGGAAAAACAAAGGAATCCCGAAATCAATCTCGATCCGTCGGATAGTAGAGCTACACATCACGTACATGACACAGAGACACCGCCTACAGCGCCCATTGATACAGAGTACATGCTGATTAGTCTGTACATTTACTCTACACCTGTTTTTTTGGGTAACAAATGTGGGCTATTTAAAAAAAGTAAGTACGAGGTCATGCCGGGTGCAGCCACGGCCCTTTACCCCAAGTTGCATTTTGCATCTCAAGTATGAGTGCCTGTCCAGGAATAACTTCGAGCGTCTTAATCCCTTCGGTCCTGACTAATCTCTTGTTCAGTACAAATGCGATTCCAGCTGCGTTCGCGGTGCGGGGGTCCTTTGAATATTCTATGACGTGTGACTGTCGATTTGATTGTACAGTAGCCTGCTCGCAACGCGTCTATTTGTCACCGTGTGGCGCTACCGTGATTCGGGCCGCGGCCATCAGCGGCGTCACGTGGCATGCCACGCCCCTTCAGCCCCCCCTCCGCTAGCCTATCCCTGGTCGCCCGCCTACTTGCCAGCTACGGCCTAGCCACGCCCCCCGCCCGTCTACGCTGCCTATCCACCATGCGACGGTTTCGCACACGCAATGTCCGCCCACCTACTACGCCCTCTACCCGCCCTCACGCCATGCGATACCCCAACCCTAAGTATGCCCGCTTACGCCCCGCGTTGTCCTCAATGCCCAGCTACTCGCTCCCCTATCAGAGTACCGCAATACCCACGACCCGCACTCAGCTGCACCGCAGCATGTGGGGCTATTTCTCGGGGTGTCCACTGCTGTCCACTCGACTTCCGCTGGCATCACAGGTCGCAGACACGCCTTATCGCCTGCGCCGGATCGTCCAACCCTTCCCGCCGGAAGCAGTCTTGTCTCCTACCACCATCACTAAAAAGGTGAAAGAGTGCGTACAGGTTACAAGTGGTCTCCAGGGCCTGGAAATAAGCTCACACAGCTGCAGGGAAGACCTGCAGACTGGTGGACACATCTGTGGCACGTAGAGAGGGGACATTGTCCTACATAGAATACTAGAATTCTGCTAGTGCTACATCATCGGTATTGGGCACTGTTCTGGTGACCCCGACCGAGAGGATAGGAGCCACTGGCGCACTCTTGAGCTTGCACATTGCTTCCTAGCCTGCTGGGGAACGCGGCTGAAGGGCTGAGCGATAAAAGGGAGGGGACTTTCACAGCGAGCATACCCTTTGCCCTAGCCACGCGAGAAGACTGACACCGTGGAACCACAGCAACGGCAGCGGATCACTCCGACCCTTTTTTCTTTCCCAAAATTGTCTCCGCGTCTTGTGAATACATAACGCAGGGTCTTCGCAAAAAGCCGAGCACGACGTCAATATAGTTCCATTTACTCCGACTCAAACATCTCTCGGGACTATATATAGATATACTCTGGCTCAGTAACGAGAACGGGAACGGACACTCCGATTTCTTTTTCCCAAGATTGTCTCCGTGTCGTGTGAATAACACAGGATCCTCACAAAAAAGCCGAGCACGAAGTCAATATAGTTTCATTACTCCGGCTCAAACATCATCTCTCGGGATTTTCTTTCTCTGGCTCAGTAACGAGAACGGGAACGGACTGCGTGCGGAATTCACGGAATTGCGCAGCAAACGAGGGTTGCGAGCTGCTAGCACGCTCCTGTAATTTTTTCAACGGAACGGGAACAGACTGCGTGCGGAATTCACGGAATTAGGCAGCAAACGAGGGTCGCGAGCACGCTCTTGTAATTTTTCAACGGAACGGGAACGGACTGCGTGCGGAATTCACGGAATTGCGCAGCAAACGAGGGTCGCGAGCACGCTCTTGTAATTTTCTGGCTTAATAACAACGGCACAGGAGCGGAAACCGTGTGAGATTCACTGAATTGCGCAGAAAATCCGTGCTATCTTCTACCGACTTACCACATAACCGAATTGCGCGGCGAGCTCGCTCTATTCAAAGTGACGTGAAAAAAAAAAAAGGGGGGGGGACTTGGAGTTGCTGCTTTGAATAAGAGAAGACAGGGAAGTGTATTTACGCTCCTAAACTTTCCCCTACTTGCTTAAAAAAATTCCCACTCACTCGCACAAAACTTCTGTCGCTCGTTATCCTTCGTTCCATCTGTCTAATGTCGGCACCCACATCCCCCACAGTCCCGTCTTCTGTCGAGCCGGCCCCGGCCCCAAAGCAGTTTTCGTTTGGAAGGGGTGGCAAGACCATTGCCATTTCTACCGCCTTTGCGGAGAACGGTGTGCGGCCGTTCCACGCGTCCATGTCTGCTCCGCCGCACGATCTCCGTAAGGATGGGAGCGTGCCATCGAGCGCCGCCTTCACGGCGGAACAAAATAAAGACGCGGCGCGCTATGCGGCCCTCAACTTGGAAACAAGAGATGCCGGACTCTCATTGAGGTATTCCATGCAGCAGCGAGATGTCAACGGCCAACTGACACAGACATATAGTTCGCAAATGCGGCGTGACTTTGCTGTTGCGGAGGCTTCTCCTACGCCTCCTCCCGGATTTGCTACCGGGCCTTCGTCCGCCGGGCGGCTGCTGTCTCGCACTGTGTCGCTTGCGAGCGAGGTCTCCGGGTCTGCGGCGGATGAAGGAATCGCGTCGCCGCCTCCCATTCTCCTCCAGAATCATCTCCAGGTCTCGCGCCAGCTTCACCTCGCTGGCCCGCCTACTACGAAGGCTGGCCAGAGGGAGAAGCCGGAGACGGCGGTCGTCTCTGCTTCCCGGCCCACGGCAATATTACTCGTCTGGGGGGGACTCTCATTCTCGCCAACTCGCGCTTGGATGATCTTGAGCTGCAGCTTCGCAATGATGTTCGCCGCCTCGAATCCAAAATTAAACTCGCACCATCTGAGATGGCACCTTCGGCACCCGACGCACGCATCGGCCTTCTGTCCTCCGACATTGCTCGTCTTCAGGACACCCATGACACGATGAACCACCACGTTGATGCCATGTGGAACAGCAATGTCTTCAATTCCGATGGTACCATTTCGAAGAAATACATCGCGACGCAGGGAGACATCGGCGGGCTCTACGATGGGATGGAGGAGGCGTTGGAGGGTCAGAAGGAGACTATGGACGCACTGTCGGCTCGCCTCGATGCACTTGAGAGGGCCGAGAGAGCGACGGCAGAGAAAGTTGCAGATGTGGAGAAGTCTCTCCTTGTTGTGCGCGCCAACTTGGCTCAGGCGACGACGGACTTTGCTCACCATATCATTTCCACGCCATCCCATGCACTCTCCGTCCCCACCCCAGTCGTCGTCGCCGCCCCTGCCCCTGCTCCCTCTGCTCCTTCCACTACCGTCTTTCAGTTCAGTGGTAAGAACAAGTTGAAGCGGAAGGCCAGCATCGAGGTCTTAACGGGACCAGCGAAGCGCACCGCCCACGGGAAGCCCGACAAGTCGCTCTTCTCGCACTGGGTGCACGTTGGGCCAATCAACCTGAGCACCAAGAACCCCGCGGTTCCTATCTTCAAGACTCTGCTTGAGACTGCTGTTCCCCACTACACTCTTCCATCCGCTTATATTGAGCGCTCCACCAGTGATCCCTCCGTTCTTAACGTGGGATTCAGCAATGCTGATAGTGCCACTGGTTTTGTCAACATGTGGGCAGGGGGGGCGAACACTTCAATGAAGCCGGGTTTGAGAGCAATCGGGGCGGTTCATGCTATGGTTGCTGGGTCGTCAAAGACTGACACCATCTCTTTCCTCACGGGAAACTAGACCGGGCTGACAGTCGATTGCATGCCAACGCTTATTCCCATAGTAGTTCCAATGTGTCAATTTTGTCTTGGAATATACGAGGTTTATTGCGTGTTAAGCTGTTCAGCCCAGACTTCGAAAATCTGCTCATAGCACATGATATTGTAATCCTGCAGGAAACACATCTGTTGCCAGACGATGAGGACTGCTTACTGGTACCTCGCGGGTATTATGCGATATCTATATCCCGAAAGGTGACTGGTCCATGGGAGCGCCACGGAGGTGGAGTAACCGCCTTTATTCGAAACAACATCATTGCAAAGAAATCTGTACTATCATCGCCAGATATCTTGGTCCTCGATATGGGGACTTGTTGGCTGGTGGGAGCCTACATCCTCCCGCAGTCATCGCGGTACCAGCAGTGGACAGACACTGCACCGGAAAATAAACTAGATGAGACTCTGTCACTCTGCGCAGCGGCAGATGACACAAAACACATGATCCTATTACTTGACGCCAATGCTCGGACAGCAGCGGAACAGTAGTCTGTTGGTTACCGCGCCATCATAGTAGGCATCGAGGGTTATTATATAAGCAACTCCTTTTGGGATACACGTGCTCCATCAAAGTCTTGTCGCGTCAATTAACGCGCGAGCGATTCACTTGAAACAAGAGTATTCTACGCGTTTTTTGATACTATTTCACCCCGCAAGTCCATCCTACATCTTTCCGTCCGCTTTCTGAGCGCATCCCCCCTTTTCTTCCACGTCAACGGCCTGTGCTTCATCGGCAGCGGCTTCCAAAGCCGGGGGGCCCTCGTCTGTGTCGCAGTGCTCCGGTATCTGGGCTGCAGATCCTTTGCAGTAGCCTTGGGCTTGGGAACCAGTTCGCATTAGCATATTGATGTTATCCCAAATGACGAGATATTCTTTGGTGTTTGAGCTCATTGTTCCTCTGCGTATAAGATATTCATTGGAACAACTGTTATAACTGGTGTACTCACTGTCTTGTAGGTCGTCGACGTGGCGAAGAAAAAGATGGAAATTGTGATGGCCATGAGTCGCGACGCGCGCTGAGTCGGGAACCGCCGAGATTCCACGTGTACCAGTGGACGCGTACATATCCATCAACTTCACTCGTCGCGTCGACCCATCGCGGTGTCTGGCAGACACTCCAATGGCTCCTTCCCGGGGCCATAAATGGCAAACTGAGCGCGGACACGCTATAATTCGGCGCATTGTGGAGGAGAAAATCCCGGAGTGGACTGGCGGGCTGCATGAATGGCAGGTCATAGTCGTCGCGTGGATCCTCGACGGCGAGGACGTACTATGTGTTACGGCCACGGGAGACGGCAAATCGGCCATCTTCGCTGTTCCCATTCTCGTCCTCCTCGAGGTCGCACGGAATCCCCAGTCATACCCTGGCTTCGCGCATCTCAAGAAGCCTGTCGGAATTGTGATTGCACCTACGAAAGGGCTCGCGATGAACATAGTACGCGACTATAATAATTTCTGATGCTCTACAGTACTCATTCGTCACTGCCTAGGTCTACGAGCTCGTGGCCCTCCACGTTCCAGCATTTGCATACACGCGCGAAAATGTCGCGGAGGCACGCAAGAATTCCCGCAATATCGCCGCGGAGATTGCTGCCTGTCACTGGCCCATCGTTGTCGTAGACCCCGAACACCTCATTGACAAGGACTGGGAACGCATCTCTGATTCCCCGGAATTCCGTGAGAACCTTGCCTTTGGCTGTGTTGACGAGACACATCTCATTGATTCCTGGGGCCCTGAATTTCGACCTGCGTTCAAGCAGATCGGCGACTTCCTCAAAGGCCGCTGCCCATCACGTATCTCGGTCTTTGCTCTGTCGGCAACGCTGGAGCCAGGAGCCGTCACCAGATCCGTGTGCAAGAGCCTCGGCTTCCAACGCGGTATGTTCCATCTCTACCGCCGTTCCAACGAGCGACCCAACATTCAAATCTTGCTTCGTACTCTCACCCACACACTCGGCGGCGCAGCTTTTCCTGACCTTCTCATCTACCTCTTGAGCAATCGCAAGACCGTCATCTATTGTCCAACAATAGAGCTATGCTGGCGTGTATACGTCTACCTCTTTCGCCTTCTTCCTCCGGGTCCAGACAAACTTCGGCGAATTCGTCTCTATCATGCCATGTGCTGGCCGGACGAGAACGAGAAGACCGTGGCATTAATGCGCGATGATCCCGAGTGCCAGATCATCATTGCTACCATTGCCTTCGGGCAGGGCTTCAATGTGAAGACCCTTCTTGATAGTATCCAGGTGGGGGTGCCTAAAAGCGTGTCTCAAGCAGTTCAGCAACTAGGTCGCGTTGCCCGTGATCCATCCACTATTGGGCGAGGCATTATTTTAGCTCAGCCTAGCGCATTTTTCTCCGCGCAAAAATATCTAGACAATCGTGAGTGGGGTTTCGTATTATATCTATTTATTTTGCATCTAACATCTGTTCAGGCTCATCCGATCCGCGCACCAAGGCGAAAAATAGTAAAAGCTTGACGACAATGAACAACGAGAAGGCGCTCATGCTCACAGAAAAGGGCTGCTACATCGTGTTCTTCAATAGAATCTTCGGAAACACTACTCCAGGCTCCGATGTAGATTGCATTGACCTCCCGCGACCACTCCCATGCTCCAATTGCCTCCCTCGCTTCATCGGCCCTTTTTTTTTTCGCCCCATCGCCTCTTCCTATCGGTCATCCACCGCTCACACCGTTCGCTCAACGGGCAGTAGTTTCGACGCCTCCAGCAGCCCACTCTAAAACCAAGAAACTGACCCGCAAAATGCGCGCCACGGCGGAGGCGGAGCTGCAGAAATTCCGCGTGCAGGTTCAAAAGCTCGAGCGCGACTACGACCTCTATGGCTGCACTCCTCCCTCTTCATATCTTCCCAACCGCGTTATTAATTCCCTCCTCGACAACTTCTTCCAAATTCTTACACTGCCCGTTCTCTCGGAGATTATTCCGCTTTGGAAACACCACGAGCGCCACGGAGCTCCCCTTTTCACGCGTCTTTGTACCCTCCGCGATGATTTCGACGTCGAGTTCGAAAATAGCCGGCTCAAAAAGAATGAGACCGCTAGACTAAAGCGTCGGGCTGTAGCAGCCAACGACGAGGGCGGTTCGGAGCCGGAGGAGCAGGAAGGTGTAGAGAAAGAGCAGGAGAATGATGATAGGATGCAAGATGCGAACGAGCGCATCCTTGCCCCTGCTCAACCCCCCAGACCCAAGCGTCGAAGTCCTCTCGATGATAACATAAATAATCCCCCAGCGGCGAAACGTTCCCGAGCTGCTCCCCAGCAAAGTATGGCCAGTACTGCAGCAACATTTGGGCCCAAATACACAGCGCGCTCCTCACGGCGTGGACGCGGCGACGCCGAAAATTAAATATTATCGAATATATATATACATATATGACTATTCCTGTTCATCCACGTTGGCGAACGAATAATCCACAAACTGATCCATCTCTTCCTCTTCTAGCTCTGAATCCTCCTCAGCATCGTCTCCGCCATCTGCATCCTCTTCTTCAGACTCGATATCTCCGGGATCTCGGGGTTCGAGCTCGGTATTGTCTCTGTCCGACTCGCCGTCTGGATAGTCCAACCCCCCCACATCGAGACCACCATTGTCGTGGTCTGCGTCTGATTCGTCGTCCGAGCCATCGTCTTCCGCCTCTCGGCGTTCCCGTTCCTCCTCCTCCTGTAGAATTTGGCTGATCCGTTGCGCTACTTCTTCTGCAGATAACATTTCCTCATCGCTCTCCCTGGCCCGCAGGATATCCTTCATTATGTCTGAATAGGCGGTGCTGTCGTCGATGAATTTCTGCATCCTCCCATCCTCGAGTCTCTGGAATCCCAGTGCCAAGTAATTGAGAGCAGCGAAGCCCATGGTACGCCCGGCGCGGAATAAATGCAGCTCCTCCTCCTTGATCATTCGCAGGAGTTGAATAAATTCGTTACGAAGGTGGGGCAGGCCATGAGTCTTTCCGCGCAATTTCAGGTCGAAGGCGGACTGAATCTGCTCCTTCATCCGGAGAAAATGCATCACGTTGGGTGCAAGAGTGTGTCGATAGAAGTGATCGTCGAAATCCCCTCCTTTGTGCTCGACCATCTCTTCCAACCACTTGTTGAAGTCTTCTTGAGCCCAGTCGCATTCCACCCAGTTTTTCCCGTGCAAATTAACGAGGCTGTTATTGAGGATAGCCGCCGAAAATTCCGGGGACGCTTCGTAGCGGTGCAGACAGTACATCTCCAGAAGATAGCCCACATAATTTCGATTGTCGGATCCGGAGAATCCCAACGTCCATATCTGCGCCATGTCAGACGATGTGGCCCGAGAAAAAATTGGCCACTTGCCTTCATGATTTCCTGCATGCACCCCATATCGCCCGACCGGACTGCGTGTGATCCAACGATCCACCATCCCATATCCTGAAGGAAAAGGTGCTCGTTGGCCAGCACACGATCCCCCGTAAAATCTGCAGCCTCAACGTGAACATCTCTCTTTTTTTTCTTCCTCTTTTTACTAGCCTCCTCAGGTTCCGAAAGAACATCCTCCTCCGCGTCTTCTCCCGGCTCGTTAAAAGTGACGGGCTCCACATTTTCCATGTCCAGCTCCTCATCCTCAGTGGGCTGGTTGCGTTGCTCACGGGAATGTGCAATGGGCGCCACCCACGGAGTCCCGACCGAAATCTTAGTGTCTGGGTGCGCGGAATCCGCCCATTCCTTATTCAGAGCCTGCGAGTACGCCTTCTGCGATGCGTAGCGCACGACGAGCTTCCGAGCGGTTTCCCAAAGAGTTTCGAAGTCCGAGATCGGTGTGGTGGGTTGCTCAAAGTACGTGATAATATCCTCAGCGTCGAAGGAAATTCTAATTGAAATAAGATGTGGGGTAAAATTGCGGTATGAAAAAGAACTTACCGCCAACAATCTAAAACCCGAGCCTCAAAGAATAGGATCATACTGCGTGACGTGGGGAAGAAGTCTACTTTCTTCAGATTTGTCGGCCGTTTAGCACCGGCAGCCGTCGCGCTTTTCGAAAGTGTGGATGGATCCGATGACGTAGCTGGCCCGTACATATTGTCTGCGATGGCGTTCAGGTTCGTCCATCGTGTATGCCAAATTTCAGGCCCAGTTGGAACTCTGTTCCGAAACGCCTTATAATGGCCAGGATGAGCGGATAGAAATTTTTTGATGCGCCAAATTGCAGCGATGGATGCTCCGTCACCTCGTGGTATGAAGATCAAATTCTCCATCGCTGTTTCGTCCAACCCCAGCTGACCCTCAAAGTCCAGGAGCGCTCGCATCATCCCTGGCGTCTCCGTCTCGCGTTCACCGTTGGTTCGGAGAGGTTGGAGCCGACTGGTGCGTTGCCGAAGACGGAGCTTCGTCATTTTCTCCGATTTGAATGCTGCAGCCACTAGTGGTTGGAGGTGGGCGAGCTGGGGAATAAAGTGTACAAGAATCCGGACCCAGTGAAGCGCTGTTATTTCGTGGATGTAGGCCCAATCGATGCTGTCGTAAAATCCCTGTGTGGTAAGTTGGCGGCGCTCCTGCTTCAAGACACGGTCGAGGTGGTCCTGAAGATCGAATGCCCCTGGGGCACAATCTTCCAGAAGAATCGCAGTAGCAGCAAGTACCGACTTTGAGCACGTCTTGACGTCCGAGACGATGATCTCGCTGGCGGCAGTATTGCTGAACATTGTCAAGGACAATCTGCCATCGCATGGTGCCTTGTGCTATTCCCTCCGCGACAGATACACGAAGGGCAGCTAGGCTGGACGCAGAGAGGGAATCCAAGCAGGCACGCGCCGTGGTATCGTGAACAGTAAAGCCAAAACGACTGAAGATGCGCTTTTCATCAATGTGTGACTTGCATGCGAACTGGTACACCGCGAGCGGCAGGGCGAGGTACCCGCTGGCATAACGATTCCGTGACAATGTCATGCAGCTAATGGCGCCGACTTGTACCTATTTGAGAGTTAGATTTATCTTCAAAATAATTGTTGCGGATGTCGGTACTTACCGTAGTGTGCGGTCGCCTCTTACGAAGTACTACCGCACCGTTTAACGTAGGAGCTCCCATACACTCAGTAGCGTACCATGCCGCCGGGACTCTCCGTTTATATATAGAGCCAAGGCGAGGAATAGAAAGGCGGCCCATATCATCCCAAGTGGCTAGACGGACTTGCTTGGCCCGCCCATTTGTGGATGCCCGCAGCTGGGTGATATCATCGGGGTCATCGGGGTCATTTTGAGTGAGCTTGCCAATTTGGCGACGAAGCTCTCGTCCAGTCAGGTGTAGAGCCCAAGTGGAGAGAGCGGGCCGCGCAAAGTCGATGTCTCGGGGAGATGCAATGTCAGGCGGAGCGAATGCCAATGGGAATTGCGGTGAGGTTTTGGGGGGCTGGCTTTGTCGATGGTTGTAAATCAACTCAATAATAGGAGCTATTGTGACCGTAGATTGCCCTCCAAGCAAGCCAGTGACCATGCGGACATGGCGGTTTGTGCGAGGATCGGTAATTCCAGGCAGTCTATTATAAAAGAGAACCTGTAGGAAGTGCCCAAGAGAATCGAAGTCACGGTGAATTGTGGTGAGTACTTCGTCTGTCTTGGCCCATTGCGTGCGCTTTGGTTTACGGAGTCGCGGCTGGGAGGAAAGAGGCGCAGACAGAGGAGTGATGGTAGGAGGCGCCAGAATCGGCCCGTTACGGCGAACTGGGGTAGCATAGAAGTTTTGGGGGGCAATATAGGTCATTCAGATAGTGGTGGGCCACTTTCCCGTTGCGGGGCGCGCGGAATTCACGTCGAAAGATGCAGGACGCGTGGAGATTAATGAGTTGTTTGGGTATGTATTTGTGATGGTTACATAATAAGATCCATCACCGGTGATCGTAGCGCGGGTAACCAACAGACTTCAGTAAACGAGGAACGAGTTAGAACTACTGAAGCGTCTGTCAAGAGAGACTAGCGGAACAAGCAGCGGGAGATTTAAAACGCTGCTCCGCAGACAAAGAACCTGTTAATGCCCGGGGCCGTAGGCTGCTTTCAGCATGGAAGCGGTCACACCTGGTGATTATCAATGGTACCGACCTTGAGACTTCTTCTTCCGGGAAGATGACCTCAATAAAAAAATTGGGTGTAGCGGAAGCCATGGTGGACTATGCAGTAGTATCAGATATGTTGGTACCAATGGTAACATCATTATCGGTTGCAACACCATTGGCAGATCCCAAGGCAGCATGGTCAGACCATGTCAGTCTAACACTTGTGATGGACGGCAAGATATTTGAAATTGCACCAAAACGACCAAAACAAATAATTCGTAAACCAAAACTACCAATCGGAGATCCAGATTTGGACAAGCTATGTGAAAAAACCATGGCAAGCAAACAGACTCCAGCTGAAATGTTGACTGCACTGTATGGAAAAGTCTACTACAACACACCATACGCTCAGGTTTACATTCAGGGATCATGTATTGGGATCCGGGGAAAAAATAACACCAAAGCAGGGGCTGGAGTTTTCTGGGGGGAAAATTCTGCTTTTAATTGCTTGAAGCGAGTTCCGGGCCCCGAGGAGACATCCAATAACAGGGCGGCAATCTATGCTGCATTCTTGGCACTCAAGATTGCAGATCCTCGTACCTCGCTCATGATTTATACTTACTCAGAATATGTGATATGTCATGTATGCTTCTGGGTGGGGAAAAATGAGCAGTTAGGATGGGACTGCCCGAACGGTGACCTGTTGAAAGATACAGCATTTCTCATCCGCTCCAGGTTGGCCCCAACTCGATGGGTTAAAATTGAACGACTTGCAAAGAATTCTCGCGCAGATATGGCAAGGAAATTGTCACAGGATGGGATGAAGCTTGGCACACTACACCAGCATGAACAAATTCTGACATGGCCATGGGAAGGCATCATGATTGAGGAATCAGATCCACTTGATGTCCCCAAAGTATCAACAGCACTTGCGGAGATTCCCATACCAAAGGTTCCATTGTGGAAATCACAGGCAAGGGAAGAGAACACGCTGCCCGGGGACCCGGAAAATCACCGCGGAAGAGAAAGGGTGCGGGTTCTTCAGTCAGAGTTGAAAGATAAAATCTTCGACGCTAAAGATGACACCGCTTTCTGGAAAGTCATGGGTGGCTGGACAAATCCGGTACCAAGGCCTATCCAAGTCTCCTTGGAGGAGCTGACCCAAGAATTCTCAACACGCATGAATGCTCCTGAGAAGATGCCTGACACGTTCAATGAGAAACAACTGCGGGTAGTGGAAGAGCTATACAGTCAAATGCCACGAGAAAATGCTGATGGGTCTCCAAGAAAGAGCTTCTCTCGGGAATTCACACTTGAGGACATGGAATGGGGCAAGAGGCAAATTCAGAAGCACATTTCAACTGCAGCAGGCATTGATGAATTCTCGTATGGGGATATCATGCAAATTCCCAACGACATTCTTCTTAAATTAATTCAGGCATGCGTGAAGAAGAAAGCTTTTCCTTCAAAATGGCTTGCAGCTATAGTAGCTGCAATTCTAAAGGCCCGAAAAGACCCATCTAAAGCAGAGAGTTATCGCCTGATTGTACTGGAGTGCTGCCTCCTAAAGTTCCTCACTTTGCTGATTGACCGAAGGATCAAGGAGTACACCGATGAGGCAAAACTCATTCCAGAGACACAGAATGGTTTCAGAGCCGGATATCGTACCAATAACAACCCTTTGCTTTTGCGAAATATGGCCGACCGCGCAGCTGCAGACGACAAAACTCTGTATGTGGCTGTAGTGGATCTGCGTAATGCCTTCCCTGCTGCCAACAGACATGTTTTATTTTTAGCTCTTAACACAATGGGAATAGCGGGGGAGTTGATAGATCTCATCATGATCTTGTACGAAAAATTGGAGTACATGGTTAGAGTGAATGGAGAATTATCTGAAAGCTTCCTGTCATTTCTGGGTGTTCTGACTAGGGACTCCGGCTCGCAGCAATTGTGGAACCTGCTGTTAGCAGGCTTCAAACTATATGCTGAGCAACGAGATGTTCGGTTGAATGGCAAAGCGGTGTCGAAATTGGAACATGCAGATGACCTCTTACTTTTGTCCGCCTCGGGCCATGGATTTCAGCACAAGCTCAATGGAACCGGGAAACATATGGGGAACATTGGATGTGAAATCCAGACCCCAAAATGTGGATGGGGTGCGGTAGGAATCAAACCGAAAACACCTCAGGAGTTTTATCTAGACAGCAAGCTCTTGGAAGAGGTCAACCTCTTTCAATATGTAGGAGTATGGCATAATTTCAATGCCAAGGACATGTATGCAGAGAATCACAGGGTCTCCACGCTAAAAGCTGAAGTTATTGGCAATGCTTGCTTGGCGATAAATCGAATGGTTGGAGGCCTGTCCGTATGGGAAGCGCGTACCCTATACATGGCAAGAGTCGACCCACATCTCATCTCAGCTGCAGACATTTGCCCTGACGTGGTGAAAATACGCAGAAAAGAAAGGGAAGATGTTCAAAATCATCACCTGCGTCGAATCCTTGGGCTGAATGAGCGAAGTGTAATAGCGGTACTATTCTCGGAGACAGGACTGGAACCCATCTCATACAGAAGAGCTACACTCCTACTTCAGCACTTAAAGCACATTTCCGAGCTAGGAGAAGATCGTTTAGTTAAGAATGGTCTACTAGACTCCTGGGATTTAGCCAAACAAGGGAAGATGTCTTGGGTCAATGATATTGCAATTTTGCTGGCAGACCTTCCGATACCAGTATACTGGTCCTTCAAGGACAGCACTGCATTGGAAGCGGGAACTATTGATACTCTCATTAAGCAAGTCAAATGGTCCATGGAGACATACATTCACACAGAGCTCAAAGCATACTCTAGAACTCGTGATTTGCTTCCGGATCGGTTGTTCATGGAAGACGGGAAATGGGTGCACAAAGTGCTCGCTTTTCGTCTATACCTTCGTGTTCGAAATCATAAACACCGGGTAGCATTGACCCACGCAGTTTTATCTGGGCACGCACTGGCCATGGAAAGAATGAGGTGGAGTGAGAGATACAAGGCACAAATTCCGATGAAATGGAGACTCTGCAGATTCTGCAAAGATCATCTGGAAGACGCAATCCATGCATTGTTTGTATGTGATCATCAACCCTTGGTTGAGTTACGGAATATATTCTACACAAACTTGTTCTCAACGCTGCCAGCCTTGCATGATGCGAACTACACAGACCCGGGACTGTTCTTCAAAGATCTCTTGATTAAACCAGAAATAATTGGCTTGCTTGGAAAATTGGCCTATGACATCTTCGAGGTCTTCTACAGCGAGCCCATGGTGGAAATAAACCCCGCCATATTTACCCCCCAAAATTAATTGGTGTTGAAGTGAAGGTGTGGCTGCCCCTTACAACGTTACCAAATTCTTCCTTCGATTTTTTAGTGTACTGTGTCTCTTCTTTTTCCTTTCCTGTAGATAGCAGCATGCATGCCCAAAGGGACTGTTGAGATGATGGCCGATTTGGGTGTCCTGGTTCTCGGGGAATTAGGGTCAGCGGCAAGGAATTGCGGCATCCCACCCATGAGGTTACAGCCGAAGGACCTACCTGCTCTTGTCCGAGCCAGGTCGGGGACACCTGCTTGGTCTGAGTCTTTCCGCCCCCCTTTGGTAGTATGTGTGTTCTACTTACGACACTTGACTTCTTAGCCTATAAAAGCTTCGATGTCGTACGTAGTAGACTGGCTGTTCCAATTGTGGGACCGTGTCAGTATAATATATCTCCTCCTCCTCCTCCTCAACCCATCGCTGCTTGCGCGTGACATGACATCTCTCAAGAATGTGCGTCGCTTGTGTTTGCTGACGTCTCGAGTTATCGCGCTCGTCGCGTCTCCGTCGTTCGTCACTTCGTGCAGGTGTTTCCATGTCTCCATATGTAGGTACGATCCGCTCCTCTCGGGACAGATTCTGTTCTTAGCACACATCAATAGAATCTTTCAATCTATGTACCCGTATGAGATTCGTTCGTGAGTTAACCACTGTCTCCGTAGCATCTTCTAATCCTTCAGAAAATGCGCTGCAGAATGGAGAGTGAGCATCTGAAGTCAATCAAGCGCTTTCGGAAGTATCATGGCTTCCTCCACGGATTTCCCCGCCGATTTACCTCTGACAATCCTCCGATATTCTCGCTGTCTCCTGTCCCAGTTCTAATACCCTCGACACCCGGTTGGCCGGTGCAGCCACCAAACTGCAGCCTGCCTCACACGGCTACCGTTTGCGTGATTGATTGGTACGCGTTCAGAAAACTCGGAATTTCATCCTCGACAGTTGATACATTAGCCAATCTCACGTACCTGCTACGCGCTCGCCTACTTCCGTGGCCCTCGTTCTACCCTGCGCCGCTGCGCCTACCCGTCCACTTCACCACCCACACAATCGGCTGCACCTGCGGCGCGTAGTACAGGTGTTTCGGTGCTCTACACCACCTTCCTCGCTTCCCTGTGGACCACGCGATCATCGGCAGTGCCGGGCGTCTAATATTATCCATTGTCGCCAATCATTCCACGGTGCCTGTCATTCCTCCTTTCTCCGGGCGCTAATTTACGTGCCGAAGAAGCTCAGTTAACTTGCACATCGATTAATACCACAGCGATCTTATTTCCTCCCTCATCTCGTTGTCTTATATCCCGTGCTCATACACTGGTATTCAACGAAATTGACGGTCCATGAAAGCTTTAAATTTCCTTGTTCTGCACGCAGATATGTTTCCAATTCTCAAGCTGACATTTGTCTGGCAGCCCGCATTTATCGCTAAGGATGTCAACGTCCTGGTTCAGGGACCGCAGACGGAGGAACAAAACGCCGAGAACAAACGGAGCTTGCGAACTGGGCCAGTGTGGAATATAAAGCACAGACGTGGACCATGGATTGACTATCGCCCTTCGTTTCCATCTCCAACACCCACTCTCTTTTCCTTTAACCGATACTTTTTCATACTTTCATATGACACCGGAATTCATTCCCGAGCGACCGAAGGATGCCAAGTATCGCACTCTAATCGTGCTTCTTGACGGGACCGGGGACCAGTATGTGATGATCCTATCTCACACTTTGGATCGAACTTAAACACCGCTGTTTGCAGGGAGGACGATGACGTAATTATGTCCAGTTCGTGAAACAGCTAGATTGCTAATAGTACGATTATTGTTTAGGCCACCCATATTGTTCTGTTGAAGAAAATGCTGTGCAAGGCAGACCCTGCGATGCAACTGGTCTACTACCGTGTACGCCAAAGTTTTATATGCCCTGAAAACCGGCTCACTTCCACCTAACCAGGAGGGGATTGGAGCAGATTTAGCGCAAGATTATTTCGGCCTCCTTCGGGATGGGTGGACCAAAGCGATGACTGTATGCCGCCTTCCTATTCTGTAGACAGTACCTTGAACCCATTACAGATGTTCGACCAAGCGGTGGCAACCTCGTTTCAAACCCATATCATTCGTGGGTATTAGTCACCTTGACTTCGTATTACTCATTCATACCTTCTTTAGAGGCGTATACTGGGTGTGTAGTGAGGTACGAACTAAACGTGGTCAATGGCCGAGCGGTGTGCGTTTCACCTATTGTCTTCTCTTATGTTTCATCCATCCCTTGATCCTTTTATTTCTCATGTTTCAGTTTCTTATTGTTACGATGCTTATTGTTACAATCCATACATAGACCGTGCGAGCGCAGTGGTGAACGCATCCGCCATCTCACACCGCTGCCTCGCAGGTAAATTCTCCCCAGTGTCTTGTTTACATCCGCCATCTCACACCGCTGCCTCGCAGCTTATTACTACTCGTCCTAGTACTTTAGTCTCCTGCGGATCATTCTGGCTTCCACCAGCACGCCCTTCCGCATCCAGGGAAGATTCGCAAAAACACCGTCGAACGTTGTTACTGCCACAGGAATTCTGATTTCACTGCCACCGTCCCGCGAAAACTCCCCGGAACGAGATCATCCTGCTAGCCCTATCCTTCCATTCCCATTCCCTGATATGTCCGACGACGAAAATCCCCCGTTGCCTCCTAAAACAATGGAGGACATCCTCAGGGATCTCATGGCTGTTCTCCCCGCTCTCGTTGCCCAAGCAGTCGCTGCATTACCGACCACTCCATTGGTACCGACTACCTCATTGCAGCCAACCCTCACACCGGCCGCGCTTCCTACACCGCCTGTGATTCTGGGTCCCCCGCTCATCGCACAACCGCCGCCCCTGATTATTCCCACCCCGTATGTTGCGCCTCTCACGCAGAACCCCGCTGCCGGTGCGTATTCCTCCCTTCTCGATGAATTTCCGGATCTCGAGGCGGCAGTTATCGCGTTGGTGATCCAGCACGAGCTCAAGGCTTGGGACTTGTCCAAGCTGGATTCACGTTACCGTAACAAGGAGGATCGGCAGATCCTCTCTCTCGGGGGAGTGCAGCTGAGTTACACGGACGCGGCACCAAGGGACTACAAGTCGCTTAATGCAATCGTGGTCCCTCTGAGCGAATATTTCGCCATCTTGTGCATGTATGCGCAACCCACGGGCCAGGCCCATTGGGTCGCGCGCCAATTTTGGCGCTACAATGTGCACCTCTCCAAGATCGCAGCAGAGTACGAGTTTGCGGCGGTTTTGGAGTACCACATGGAGTTCTTCCAACGCCGCCGCGGTGAGATGCAGCGCCATGGGGATTACTCTGGATGGGGACGTCCAGACGTCAACCTCATGAGCACACTGCTCTATGACCGGAGGAAGCCCGCTGCTTCGTCCAAAAAGTCGTCCTCCAGTGCCGCACAGGGTTCGTCAAAGGCTTCTAATGCCGAGGTTTCCTGCTATAACTTCAACCTCGGCAAATGCTCGAAGATCTGCCCTTTCGGCCGTAAACATGCTTGCTCTACGTGCCAATCCGTGGCTCATGGAGCGCACAATCATCCCAACTGAAAGGTTGGCCGAGCGAGACGCTCGAAGCGTTCTTCTCACCGTTCTCGCTCGCACGCCACGCAGAAGAACACAGTCACTGGTTCCCTCGTATTGGACACCCTCTATACTCTTCCCCACTCCGACGCTTTCGAGCCTCAGCCCATCCCCCCTTCCCGCCCCAACACAGATCCTCGTATTAACAGAGCACCGCTGAACTCGTCGCTGGAACCGACAGTTCCGTGTGTTTTGAACGCATCTGCTTGGGAGTATCATTTGCGCGAGTACCCAGATCCGGAGCTTGTATGTACCTTACTGCACATAATTCGACATGGCGCCAATGTCGGATTTCAAGGCGATAAACTCGCTAGCCAAACTAGCAAGAATCTCCAGTCTGCATATGATCATCCTGACGCGATCGCTTCAGACTTGGCAACCCAGCTCCACCACAATCGAACCATGGGCCCTTTCGAGTCTCCTCCGTTCCCCAATTTCCGCACCTCTCCTCTCGGTGCTATCACTCGCAAACGAACTAATAAATTTCGTCGTATTCACCACCTGTCTTGGCCGCGAGGCTCCTCAGTCAACGACGGCATCCCTGACGGAGAGGCCTCGATCGTTTATGACAGGTTCGACAGGGCAGTTGACGACCTCATTGCTTCTGGACGAGGATCTCTCCTTGTGAAACTCGACCTGGAGTCCGCGTTTCGCCACATCCCTATTCGTACAGCGGATTATCATCTGTTCGGTTTCGAATGGGAGCGCCAGTTTTACTACGACATTGTGTTCAGCTTCGGAGCACGGTCCGCACCATACATTTTCAATTTATTCGCTGAAGCGCTCCATTGGATCCTTGATCGCAATCTCCCTGCCCGCCTTCGCCATTATCTCGACGATTTCTTGCAGATGTTCGCTCCTTCCACCCCTCTTCCACTCGCTCAAAAAGCGCTCGACTGGTCTCTCGCACTCGGGGCGCAGCTTGGATTTAATTTCCAGCTCACCAAAGTCGAAGGCCCCACCACGGAGCTCGAGTTCCTCGGGCTCGATATCGACACTGTCACCATGGAGGCAAGGCTGCCCTCCGACAAACTCAGCTATCTCACTAGCTTGCTAGACGATTGGACAGTGCACACGCACTGCTCCTTACGAGAACTTCAGGAACTCACCGGGTTCCTGATTTTCGCCTCTCAGGTCGTCTCGATGTCGCGTGCCTTCATCCGCGCACTCTTCGATCTTCAAGGAGATTTCACACACTCACACACACGCCGCCGTATTTCCAACGGCGCGCGTCGTGACCTTGACTGGTGGCGAAAATTCACGCGTGGATGGAATGGCATTCGCCTTCTACTCCCAAATCGTGACACCATCCACGTTTTCACTGACGCCAGCGGCACAAAGGGCATTGGGGGCTATTTTGGGCAGAAATGGTTCTCTGCTCGTTGCCCGCGCCGCCTTCGACACCACCACATCCAGGTCAAAGAGATGCTCGCAGTTCTTCATGCAGTTCTGTGTTGGGGAAACGATTTTGCTGGCAAGCATATCGTCTTCCACAACGACAATGATGCTGTATATAATACCTTGCGCACTCTCTCGATCGATTCAAAGGCAACCATGAATTTACTTCGTGATTTTCTTGCACTGGCTTGCCGCCTCGATTTCTCCTTCTCTTCTGTCTGGTTATCATCTGCTGAAAATGGGATCGCTGACGCTGCTTCTCGCTTTTCATATTCTCGGATGTTTACCCTTGCACCCAATTTGCATCCAAAGCCTTCCTCGAAGGTCCTCCGGATTGGTGGTACGAGCGACATCTTACCCTCCCCCGGACCGTTGCCTTTTACCTTTGGCACGGAATTGCATCGTCTACACGACGCACCTATTCAACAGGGCAAAAATCATACATTGAGCATGTTCGACTCACCGGACAATATAATGCTGACGGATCCGTCTTGCCAGCCTCTCAACCAGCCGTCATGTCCTGGATCTGCTCCCTCGCAGGGCAGGTCAAGCCGCCCACCATCAAAGCGTACTTGTGCCACGTTCGATCCATGCATACAGACGCCGATATCCCCTTCACCGTCTGCGATTCCCCCATGGTCCAGCGACTTTTCCGGGGAATTAAACGCTTCCACGGGGATCCTGACCGTGCCCCGAAAAGTCCAATCACTCTCCCAGTCCTCCTCGCAATGCTCGACACTTTGCAGCCCGGAGTCGTCGCAGGACACGACCAACTCTATGCTTCCTGGTGCCTTGCCTTCGCAGCATTCCTTCGCTCCGGCGAATTTACGCTCAAGCGCGGCAAGTTCCACCGGCAAACTTGCCTCTCTCGCGACTCCGTTGAGTTCCTCCCTTCATTGGAGAACCCCGATCGAGTCATTCTCACGCTCCCCGCCTCTAAAACGGACCCCTTCCGCAAAGGGATCCGCATCACGGTTGCAGCAGCTCCCGGTCACCGCTCTTGCGCTGTTGCAGCCCTCAAACGATTATTTGAAGCCCAACCTCGCAGCGGATCAGCTCCGAATTTTGCGGGGCACAGCTTCCGCCGCGGCGCAGCATCGCAAGCTGCAGCTGGGGGGTGTGCAGATCACGAAATACAACTGCTAGGCCGCTGGCGCAGCGATGCCTACAAGCTGTACATCGACATGGATATTCGCCGGCTCCTTCATGTCTCCAAACTCCTTCATATGGGCCATCCACCCACCGCTCCTCTCGCTCCTCCGGCGCTTTGAAGCTCTCCCATTATGGCTTGGGTCTGGCCCTCTTAGAGGACAGGCCCGAGGGCTTTAGGTCCACAATTTATTTGTCCCCAAAACATTCAAGCCTGTCTTTCAACATCACTCTTCCCACTTCTCTCAGCCTATCATCGAGCAGGAGCGAAACCAGTGACTGGTTAGCGAAGAACTACCAAGACAATGATAAGATTTGCATCTTCGGCTTTTCTCGCGGCGCTTACTCTGCCAGAGCGTACACCTACCATTTAATATTTCTCCTCATTCGCATTCTGATTTTGCATTCTGGCAGGCTGGCAGGCATGCTCAACGCAATGGGCCTCTTGAGAGACTCGGACACTGCTTTCGCCAAGCCAGCATACGATCTATACGAGGAGTATAACCGTCTTCCTCCTAGCTCTCCACAGAAGGAGAAGAGGGACGAAGCCTGGTCCACTCTCCGGACAAATTGGAAAAATTTCAGGACCGAGCATATGGTCAAGCAGCCGTTCATCGAGTTCTTGGGCTGCTGGTCTGTGGGATTTATTTTTCCTTTCGGACTTTATTCATCTTCTCTTAGGGACTCTGTCAACTCCGTAGGCTTTATGGACAACATCAAACTCGCCTACACAGCTACCAACGGCATTGTACGCACGTTCAGACACGCCGTCGCGCTCGACGAGCGGAGGGCCAAGTTCAAGCAGAACATGTGGAGCCAGCCCAAGAAGCCTGAGGCCGCTGCAAACGCCCAGCCGAACGTGGACAATGGTCCCGTCACTGATGTTCAGGAGGTCTGGTTCGCTGGCTTCCATTGTGGTACACAGGGGGCAAAGTGAGGGGCACTTGTCATAAGGGCACTGGAAGGGCACTTGACAGGCACTTGCAGCGGCACCTGCACGGCACTTGCTCTGGACAAGCCAAAAAAATTACATAATACATTGTCCCCATGCATGGGTTCAATCCCCGGCACAGACATCTTTTATGTATATTTTTATGTCCTTCAATTCAGTGTCTACAACCACTACAATTTGGTATTCAGTACATATTGGTCCCAGATAGGTTAATCTTCAACACTAACCTAATGTTGACTGCTACTGGCTAATGTACCACCAAATAATAATAATAATAATAATAGTATAGGTTGTACCGGGAAAAAACATTGGACGAATAATTTGATGGGACAAGCCTACCAGATGAGAATTTAAACTTTGGTTCCCTCCAAAAACAAAATTTAGCGCTCCAAGCCAATGTTGAGTCCGATTTTTTTGATTCCAAGCACACTGAACTTTAGTTGGTGGATGATCCGCACCACCCATTCTCTGCTCATCCTCCGCCACCTGTCCACCAACCAGCTTGTCTTCTTTCACCGATGATCTATTCCTAACGACATAAAGTTAGCGCATTAACATAATATATCCTTCACTCACAATCTGCATTCCCAGAGCGCAACCATTACCGAAGCTCCAAGGTGTCCCAATACTCTATTGGTTTAGCTAAGACAGAGCACAAACTGACTGTCCATTCCATTTATTTTAAGAAGGTCAACAAGCTTTTAATTTCAGAAGCTCTAATTCAACCTCTGACACAATCTCTTTCAGACCGCTGGACGTAGTAGTCATTACGAGGCCTTACACTGTCCTAAGGCAACTTTAGTTCAAGTCCAGTCTGGGCTGATGTTTGGTAAGCCATACAAATTTGACTTCTATTTCTATTGATTGACTCCTCATTATTCTAGGCCCTGCTCTAACAAGGCTATGCCTGGATTGACTGCACCTGAACACCCTGCAGCCTTAGCAATAATTTTGGTAAGCCATCCATAGGTGAATCACACTTGTACAAACTGACTAGATTCATCTAGCCCGGCTCCACCATTACTGTGGTTGGATTGACTGGCTAATGTGGGAAATGGCCTTGTCAGGTTCTCTAGCAAAAGGATTTTCACCATTCACATCCAAACTTATTATTTCACGGGCACATTTTCACAGTTCATAGGTTCGTGAAAGATTGGGGCTATCTTACACACAGTCTTCATCAGATTGTCGACAGCATACCTGACTGTGCTGGCATGTGGATGTCGAAAACCCTGGCATTTCCTGATCAGCCCAAGGAAAAATACACCATTCAGTATCGAGACCCTCTAATTGCAATCCAGATATGTTCCCAAGAAGGTTTTCTTCCATAAATTTCGAAACAATCGCATATATAATGAAATGTGGAAGTGAAAATGGTGGGCAGCAGTTCAAGCAGGTGTATCACTTCATTTATGATGATATCTGAACTCTTCAATGCAGAGTAAACTCCCGAACAGTACCGCACTTGCTCCGGTTATTATTGCGACCGATAAAATTCAGTTGACTCAGTTCAAATCAGCATGTCCTGTCTACTTGACACTCAGAAACATCCCGAAGGCTCTGTGATGGAATCTGTCACAAAATGTCTCCATTTTTTCTGGCTATTCATCTGTCAACAAAATTATATGCACAGGTCTTTCATAACAGACCATAAAAACACGAAATTAAAAGGTTTTTTCTGCAGCCGCTGATCAAGGTGGGAAATGAGGGCATGGAGGTTGTCAGTGGAAAGGGAAAAGTTCAGCTCATCTTTCCTGTTCCTGCATCCTATGTCGCTTGCTTGCAGTAAATATGGTACTTGCTCAAAGTGCCAGCAGAGGGCTACCGATTTGGAAAATCCGGATCCTGGAGCATCACAAACACTGAGCTGGATGCTCAGCATAATTCGAGATGGGGAGAATAATTCTAGCACAGAAAATAAATTTCATGACCATTGCATGAGCCACGAGGTCGCTGCAATCCACCGGCCTTTTTGGGAGGGATTTCTCCCCACAAACGTCTCGCTCTCCCTGACCCTCAACATCTTACATCAGCTATATCTTGGAACTACAGACAATTACAACACAGAAATGTTTGAACGTCTACACATCGACTTCATGAAGGAGGGTTGGTGGGTATCCAATCAGTGTGAAGAATTTCCCCAGATGATAACATGGCTGGGTTGCCAACAGAATATCTCATCCAATGCAATACCACTACTTTCTTTGGTGATGTATCATCCTTTGCAACATACATGGCATGGCTAGAAACAACACGGACTGCACAGCAGGAGCCTGTAGTGCGCACATTTACAGGTCAGGCAATTTGGCTCGTCAAGACCCCTCAGGATCCACACCAGCCTCTCGCAACAATTGAACTGACCCACAACCCCAACACATTTATTCACACCTTAAAGGAATTTCTCAACCACATTAATACCAGCACAAAGATGGCACTAAATCAGCTTCATTCTGCTACCCTTCTAGTTAGTCTACCACAACTTCAAATCTAAGCCCTCAACCCTTGATCCTGGAGCAGTTGGCTCAGGAGAAAATGACAACAAGGACTTTCAAACTGTTCTTGCCTGCCTGGAATCCACTGAGTGCATGTCTCTGCCATGCTTTGACACCATAATTGCATGTAACAAGGAGACAGCAGAAGCGACCAGTTTCTCTGGCAAGTTCAATTTGCTGAAACTTCAACTGAGAACTAATTTTTATGAGGGACACATGTTAAAGTTCTATTTCATCTTCCTGAGAAGTTTGCCGATGGTTCATGGGTCCCTCACAATTGGCCGAAGACTTGTGTTGCATACATTGAATGGTTCACACCATTTAAATTGCAACATGGAGACAATCACCATATGTATTCTGTATCTGTCCCACCACTCCCCGCCAATTGATTTCACGATGCCTCTATCATTCCTTTGTCTAACATTCACCAGATTTACCAATTATTTCCTAATTTCAGTCGTGGTAATGCCAGTGGCCCAGTGCTAACTTGGATTCCGCATGGACAACTGACACTGTTTTAGATTACGAGTACTTATGTTTACATAATACTCGTTCATAGGATCTCGCAGCAGCAAAATTTTAAGAAAAGTTTTTACTTGTCTCCTCGAAAAAATGCTAATGATTCTAGGGGCTGTGTTGAACCGATTTTACAGTTTCATCACATTTTTTTCTGACTCTCTTAAGGCTTTGAGCATTATTTGCTTGTACTTTGATGGCACCTGATAACTCCTTGTCCGCTGGGTGTATGTGTTCCGGAGCCACATGGTCGGGTTCATTATTGAATTCCTAAGTTTCTAGCTCATTTTTTTCGCTCCTCTGACGAAAAACAAATACACTAGAGCTTTACCGGATTGCCGACATATTTTCTGATGCTATCATGGCAAATGCCACACTTTAGGCACCAAGATCTGCGCGACCCGCATTTAAGCGCAATGGCGGTATTCTGCAGTATTGATGCTATAGACATCTTGTAAACATATACTAGTCTCCTAGTCTCATTTCCAGATGTTAGGGCAGTGGCTCGCTGTGCAAGCGCAGCATGCGGTGGTTGCTCGGCCTCGGATCACCGATCGCATCAGCAATTTAATCTGATCTGTGGCCAAAAAAACCTAAGGCTTGTTCAATTCTCAGGGACATAGTTCGCATCTTGTCAGCTTCCCATCAAGATGTGAGCTGGACATTGGTTTATTCAATGTATTCGTATAGTACTGCCGAGAACAATGGGACAGATAGAAATGGAGCATTGAAACTTATTAGTCTAGTCAAGAAGACTCACAAGGAGTCAGTTCAAGTCAGTTCAATTTTTAATAGCAATGACTTGATATGACTCCCAATGACTCTTATTGATTTTTAATGACTACGATTGACTCATACTGACTCAAATGACTCAAACGGAATCATATGGACTCAAACTTACTCAGAAGTAGCCAAACGTAACCATACAACTTTTTGTGTATATAAGGAGCCCAGTAGTTACTTCCCAATTAATCTTCTTAGTGCCCATTTTCGATCTGAATAAAATATTCCTTTTAGGAATATTTCATTAAGTGACTATTAGTTCCGCCAATCGACAGGCTGTACGCGCCGACGTCGATGCGATGGATGCAGCCTTCAAGGCTGCCGCAAATCCTCGTGCGGGCTCGTCAGCGCCCGCTCAATCTGAGGCTTCGACATCGTCTCAGCAAGATCTCGCAAGATCTCAAGACTCCAGCGCAGCGCCTCGCGGAGGTTGTGGTCGTGCGGGCTCGTCAGCTCCCACTCAGTCTGAGGCTTCAACATCGTCTCAGCAAGATCCCGCAAGATCTCAAGACTCCAGCGTAGCGCCTTGCGGAGGTCGTGGAAACCGCCGCTCGCGTCGCTAAAGTGTAGTACAAAATGTAGAATTGAAGCCGTTGAATATGTTATACTCATTCTCACTCGCGGGTGTTCCTACTGCAAGAAGGACAAGTAAAATTGGAATAATGAACATATATCTACGTGAACTCCTATACTCTTCGAGTCAAATACTTACGCTGTTCATGAAGGATGGTACGCGGTGCGGAAGTCTGCTGCAAACTCTCGTCCAAACAACGTCCTATTTCCTCCCGCTCCGGAGTGCTGACCATCAGGGAACTGCGATGGATTCGGGGCTCTTCGAGTCGACCCACGGGTGAGTTGGGGCCCACCGCCTTATCGCGCATTATGCGCGCGCGTTTTGGGAGTGGAGTGGAAGGGGGCGAGCCGCCGACAGGGGACGCTCTGTTGCGTTCTGAAAAAATATGTTAATATATACCCACACTGAGAGGTAAGTAGGACACACTTCGGCATCTCAGCGCTTTAAGCGCGTCTTTAATCTCGGCTATATCTCCTTCAATGGCCGAGAGGCGACTGTCGAGAGCACGCCGCGAACTAGGTTCGGTGTCCACCACAGTATTGGAAATTGCTGAGAGCGGCGTACGGCGTGGCGAGTTCGGTGCAGAGGAGTCAGGCGACGAGCGGTCAGAATTGTCGCGTACGTAACGGCGAGCTTCTTGCTCGGGTTCGGAGTCAGAGACATGTGTCGTATCCGAGTCTGTATGGCGAAGGAGAGGCATTGGGTCCAGGTGAGTGTGCTTGAGGATAATGAGTTGGGGGTACTCGCAGCATCTTGTCAACGAGGTGGAGCAAGTGACGTCACCCGTGCTATATCAATCGGCAGCCTGTGACGCCATGACTCCACCTCTCTTGTCTTCGTACCACCACCATCCCCTCGTCCCACCCAGGTGTGTAATCTTTCGGTTGCGGCGGCCAACTGCTGATCTCATACAGGGTTGTTTCTTACCACGCACGTCGACGCAGGTACGTTGTATGCTTGCTCCAATTCGCACCACTACTCATCCGAGCTCGGCTGCTTCTAGGGTTGATTCTTGCGCAGGTATGTATGCGTCCTCTTCTGACCACTATTATCTAATGCTACCATGCTCAGGGCTTTAATTCCATTCTTTGTTATGATGTTCATTCTCACAATGTGTGTATGAAGTGTTCCCGTCTCACGTACTGCTAACTCAGAAGCTAGAATTCTAGAATTAATTTCTTACATATTGCTGGACGCCGTCGCCCCACTACAACTATGTTGTACCTCATAGCTGTGGTAGTAGTATTGATTAATACATTGATTTGAACGATTTTTTTGGTACCCCGATGCAAATATTCTGAGCCGAGCAAGGCTGCATGTATATCGGCTGTTGAGAGGTACGCAGGGCTTGTGGAGCCTTGAGTTCCACTGGGACGTCGGCTGTCACATGGGCGCCTTAAGAGACCCTGGGAGTCGCGGAGTGTCTCGGAAGAGGTTGCGGATTTCTTACCTCTGTGTTGCAAGGCACTTAAAACCATATGACCTTGCGACGTCCTGGGACTTGTCCCAGGACGTTCGAAGCTGATCAAGATTTTTCCGACATAAGCTTTTAAGTTGCTTCACCACGAGAACACTGACCTGAGAACACTGACCTGGACGCCTACCAACCCAAGCTACCTACCGAGAACACCGACCTCTACGTGCTACCTACTGAGAACACTGACTACGGGTTACCCACTGAACACTGACTACGGGATACTACTCTGAACACTGACTACGGGATACTATCCTGAACACTGACTACGTGAATCTTAATTGATCACACCTCATCCGGGATACCTATTCGAACTACGTACGTGAATTTCATCTGATCTTCTTACTGATATTTCTTCGAGAGATTTAATATATCTCAACATTACCTTGACCTTTCATCCACGTATAGTTTTAAGTAGTGATCTACTTTTGTAAAGTACAAATCAATTGACTTGTGTAAATAAAATTGTTCCCGGCCGAACTTAAATATTCTTTCGAGTATTCTTGAGTTAAGCCTCTTGAATATACTCACAGCCAAATTTACTTTGCGCTGACAATCTGCAGTACAAAATGTAGCCATGATACTCCCAAATAAAAATCTGAGGCCAGATTTCTGACAAGAATAAATCTGGTCTCAGAAGTGCAAAGGTTCAGATATTAGAGGTTATTTTGGCACTCTTGGTTCGAGCTTCAGTTCAACTATGTGGAGCTTTCATTTGTTGAATTCAAGTACAATCTTTGCTCAAGTATTGATTTTCTTTGATTACAAAGTAGTTTAGAGGGTCAACTAATAACCTCTATTCTATGCATAACTCAGATTTAATGTATGTAACAGCCCGTATTAAGATGCCTTAGTGGTTTCAAAACTGGAACTGACAATGTCTGCCAACCAAATAAAGACAAAATTAAAGCTGCTGGTCTTCCATCGATCATTGCCGGTCAGGGCAGTTTTTTGCTACGGAAAAATTAGATCTGTGCTTCAAAGAAGATTTTATCTTGGATTTTATTATATTTAAACTCAAGTACGAGTTTTTGCCAGGCAAAGCCACGGCCTACAACCCCAAGTCAATGTATCTCTTTTTTTGCAAACAATTGGCCTGGTCTTTACGTGTACAAGTCCATTTGCTAGGATGTTTCAAACCTGTAACCACTTATGATGATTTTGTAGACACTTATAGATTTGTAGCATTAAGATGCACATGCATAGACAAATATAATTCTGACAGGGGGTCAGACACATAGACCCTGATAGACCCATATAATCCCCACCAGCAATATATAGCATTTCAGATTTTCCTGATGCAGATCATCCACCAACTAAAGTTCAGTGTGCTTGGAAGTAAAAAAGTCAGACTCAACATTGGCTTGGAGCACTAAATTTTGTTTTTGGAGGGAACCAAAGTTTCAATTCTCATCTGGTAGGCTTGTCCCATCAAATTATTCGTCCAATGTTTTTTTCCGGTACAACCTATACTATTATTATTATTATTATTATTTGGTGGTACATTAGCCAGTAGCAGTCAACATTAGGTTAGTGTTGAAGATTAACCTATCTAGGACCAATATGTACTGAATACCAAATTTTAGTGGTTGTAGACACTGAATTGAAGGACATAAAAATATACATAAAAGATGTCTGTGCCGGGGATTGAACCCATGCATGGGGACAATGTATTATGTAATTTTTTTGGCTTGTCCAGAGCAAGTGCCGCTGCAAGTGCCCGTCAAGTGCCCTTCCAGTGCCCTTATGACAAGTGCCCCTCACTTTGCCCCCTGTGGTACGTCAATATCTCATCTTGCCCACACGCTCTACAATATTGTCTCCTTATTTAGACGTCGGCGGTGGCTCCGTGCTAAACGGCACGCGGCCAAACCTCACGCCACATCCCACTGCGCTGGATGATCCGCGAGTGTTTCAAGGCGCGTACAGGCATAATCTTCCCCGCCACCGAGATCGCGAAACTCGGGATTGAGCCATCACATCTCTATCCCGACGTGCGCCCGCGGCCGGCTGTGGACGTGCACACCCAGGGCCGTCAAACCATCCGAGCGATCGAGGCCCCGGG
This sequence comes from Mycena rebaudengoi, assembly GCA_029282285.1. Taxonomy (NCBI): domain Eukaryota; kingdom Fungi; phylum Basidiomycota; class Agaricomycetes; order Agaricales; family Mycenaceae; genus Mycena; species Mycena rebaudengoi. Next base: position 118,587 of record JARJCX010000254.1, read on the forward strand.
ATGGGGATCCTGGGCGATGAGCTTCCTGCCCAGTATGCCCCCGAAGGGCCAAGAGCTCACGCTTCCGAATATGAGCGAGGAGGAGCTCGATGCGCGCGACGCCCTTGCACCGCTGTACGACCAGCTGGTCATCAAGTCCTGGATGTGGCAGACGATGGAATCGTTCCTCACCAAAAAGTCAGCGTATGACGCCGACTCCTCTTGCCTGAGCTCACACCTTATTTGAAGATATTAAATCCGCCGTAAACCACCATTGGTGGTTTTGCGCGATAACAAGACATGACCACTTGTTCATTATGTAGGGTCCGGTAAAAGTGACGCATTGACGCGGCAGTGACGCGCAGTGACGCGGCGTTGACGCGGGGATGGTGGGCACAAACGCGGCATAGATGCGGTGTGGCTGTGTCATTGACTCGGCAAAGACACGCGGCCTCTAAATCTTTAGCAGATGCCTCCTGTACCCTGAACCAAGTTCCTACAATGTTTTCTAATGCCAATGCATGGTTTGGGGTCATGCGATATTCTTCTAGTCATGATCTTATGTTGAAATTTCCGACTGATTGACCTGACCCCTATGGCGGTAAATTTGCACATTTAATGTTCCGCTACTTTTTTTCAACTTTTTCGAAATTTCCTGCTACTGGGTGACTTCCCGTAAGATAAATATATTCTTACAGATTATTTTGAGGCCGTTTTTGGACATCCCGAGACCGCTGTCAGGACCCCATCGGCCTTGGATCTCGTTGAATAAATGTTCACCCTCGAATAGAATAAAAATCTGGCTGGAGGGTAGCTACCCCCCCCACCACATATAAACGGTGGTTGAATAACGCTTTCGGCCACTTCCTCCGCCTTTGCTCCGTGCCGCCGCCTAAATGGGGTGCCCGTCTGTTGCCATCAAGTCCCGGCCATCAACTTGTCTTGCTACCAGATGTTCTCTACTCTAACCCCTGCCCAGGCACGCACTGCTGACGGCTCTTCGCCGCCTCCTCTGAAACGCCAGCGCAGGGAATCAACCACATCTGTGTCTACTCAGGGACTAAAAGCGGATATTCAGCCCTCGCTGTCGACAGGGACGTCGATTTCCTTTCAGGAGTCGAAAATGGCGGCAACACCAAACCGGAAACGTGAATTTACACGGTCATTTGAAGCGCCAGCCTCGACGTCCATGCCGCATTACAGCTCATCGGGAGAAACTCAACCTCATCCACCTCCATCACTGTCTTCATCCGCCCCTCTTCAGGTAAGGACGGATTTGTACAAGGTATTTTATATCGCTGCTCACTGTAAAGCTCCGAGATTTACTCGTGCATCTAGAATCCCTCACCCACCTCGCTCCCATCCAGCAACCGTTCCGACACAGATACAAGTCCCATGTATCAGCGGTATGCGACTAATCCATATGTTGAACAACAGCCATCATCGCCATTCTTTCAACCTCCCGGATCCATAACGTCACCGCAAATGGCACATGGAAAATTCCCTATACCCTCGTCTCTAATTGTCGAATCTAATTAGAGACACTGGTGGAATCAGTTTCTTGATCGGTACCTGTCAGTCAAAAAACCGTTGTTATTCACCCAATTCTTATTTATTTACCTGTCCCAGGTTAACTGACATCGTCGCGGATTTGACATATTTGTGTGTAGCACCTTATCCTAAATCAGATTCATCGCCTTAATATTTTTCTCCAGATTTTCTGACACGGGACATTGGCTTTGTTTCCTCAATCTTTCGTTCTTTTTGGATATGCTCTGGAATCCCGAGGAGCGGTTGAAGATTCAACCAGCGTTTATTCTGGCTGGGCTGGCTATGGCAGAGCTTATGAGGTCCAGCGAGTCGGAACGTGCGCATGTGAGTACCAAGAATTTGGATGGACAACGATTCTAATGCATTCAACGTAGTCCGGTCGTACCCGGGCAAACAATTTGAGGGATGCGGCCCACAAGGCCCTTCATACGGCTATGTCTGGTGGCAATGGCGATTGGGTGAACTAAATCGCTGGATTTCATTGTTTTGTATTATCCTAAATCGCCTTACAGATAGACGCATCTCTAGCGGAGGCTTCCTTAGTGAGTTTGTCTTGTCTTATGTCACTATCTTATCTGTTCTCATATTCTCGTCCTCTACGAGTCGTCTGCACATTCAAAATACCACCCTGATCGCGTGGCGGATGCACTGCGGCTCTTAGACCACATTTTAAAACAAATAACCGTCCTGACCCTCGACGCTGCGGATCGCACCGTGTCACATTTTTCACCCGATGCTGTTCCCATTGTTGATATCGAATACGACCATCAGCCTGTACGAAAATACACCTGTATGCCACCGGGTTCTCCGCCGCCTGACGGATCACGCTCATACACCTCTCCACTCGGTTGGGACCCTACGTGGACGCCTATCGAAGTTCGTAACGAGGAGTGTAGGCGCTTGTCTTGGAGTGCCTTGAGCCTTGCCACGAGTTACTTTGTTCAGTGTGTTGCGTCCGATAGAGAAATACCGGTTCTTGAGCTCAGCAACCCCGCCAACGTCCGTGATTTTATTTCCCTACCGCTCCCCACTAATACGCCTTTCTGGTTCAAAAAGTACGCGATCCTCTTCCCCGGAGAGCTCAGCGATCGTATCTCCCCAGCGTATTGTTCGCCTAAATCTCCCTCACCGAAGGAGTCCGTCTGGGCATTGTTCTGCCACACCCTACTGCTGTGGAATTTCTGCAGCCACTTGCTCAAGCGACCAGGAACTAATACTCGTGGCCAGCAACAGATGGAATATGAAGCGGAGGCCCTTCAGGAATCGTGGAATGAAGCTCAAACCATCCAAGACTCCCTGGATATGCACGAATGCAATTATGAGACGGCCATCACGTATATTTGTCATGAGTACATCTATAAGTACGGTCCTGCAATATCCCTACTTCACTTACTCAGATCATCCTGATAGCGTGCGCATGACGGTCACGCAGGGCCTACGAAAGTTTGTTGCTCTATCGCCGCACACCGTCTACTTTGGTTTCCTAATATTAAACTCGCAGGATACAGGGACTGAATCCAGACATTGCAAACACACCCGGGCCATTAGGGTCATACACAGTACAGATTTGGGGCCCGATTTGAGCTGGATTTAAGCTGGATTTCAAACTGAATTTGAGCCAGGTAACGGTGTGACTGAGCCCAGTGGATTTCGGCAGCCTGCACCGCATCAATTGATAATCATTTCGGCAGCCACTGCATCAATTAATAATTGATGGAAAATCTTGTCGCGTCTCTTGCCTTTTCCTCGCTCGCTCCCGCTACGTACCATGTCGGAGAAAGAGCTCATCAAAGCATGCCTTTTGGTTGCCCAAGCGGACCTGAAGAAGAAGCAAAAGAAGGCACCCAAGTATGGTTCCCTCCATCTGACAACGCGTCCATAACCCCTCCTTAATTAGTTTTAGTTTAAGCAGAAGCCGTCCACGTGAGTGATTATCAGATGATCATCAAACTCTTGGCGGATGGCCGATGTGCCGCGCTGGATTTCGCTGATTTCGCTGATTTCGGAGGAGCGAGCAGAGTTGAATCCATGTCACACTTCTGGCTAAATCCCTTTTGAAATCCAGCTTAAATCCAGCTCAAATCGGGCCCCAAATCTGTACTGTGTATGACCCTATTAGTTAGTCCGAGGCAGGCCATGGAATGGAGTATGTTTTTTTTGCTCTTCGCCTGACTAACTCCTTCACCGGTTCATTTACAGTCAACTACCAAGAGCAGGTTATAAAACGCGTCAAGCTAGCCACATCTCAGCTGAGCACCCCTCAAGGATATCAGCTAACTCGTCGACCGTTTCAAGTATCCTGGTTTTTGAATCAGCTTGCGATGTAGGTTTGCATTTGCATAATCTATGGCGATTAGAGATTTTATTGGGATTTATTGAAGATGCATGCAGCTCTGGACTCACAACACAGGCCTCCTGCCTGCCTTGGAGCTTTCCAAAGACTTTATTATCGTAGTGGACGTCTTGAATGCCCTGTGGCCATGCAATTGTAAACACGTTCCTCCCTGTCGTCGCTGATCCTCCACTTACTTCATAATCTATACTCCATCAGGTTCATTCAAATGACCTTCGCAAACAAGTATCCCAAGCCTGTGACCTTGTGGGGGTCCCGCCTCCACCCCAACTAGCTACCCAACGCTCTGATTCGGATCTGAACAATATTCACATTCTTTCAACACCTGACATTATACAGACCCCCTCCCCTCCTTTGTACTTGGCCATTGGAATGTTGTAAACTCCACTAATCACTATATTGAACCTTCAAGTGTGCCCTGTATTCGACGACCTCTCGACGTCTGTATTGAGTTGATAGGAAATGTCAGTGAAATGTGAATTTAGATCAAGAAGGCATATGTATACCTCTGGGAGCTCAGTGGGTTTACCCTAGTAGGTTGCTGTCGGAGCCTGATATTCACGTTCCGCGGCTGTGGGGGGGCTGTGCTCAACAGCCATGAATATCAGGTGCCGACGGCAACATATGATGGTGCTCCACCACATGCTGAATAAAAAGAAAGCCCCACTGCTCCGCAGATCCTTGATGAAATCACTAGGTCCAAAGGAAGAAACTGATCCGAACCAACCCCCGATTTTCCTACGGGGGGGGGAGGGTGTCCCCGGGACATTCGGCCATATAAAGGCCCTCCCCGGGCTTTAACGGGTTTTTTGGGAGGGTTTGGCCGTAGCGGGCCCAAAACAAAGCCAAATGGTGTCGGGCGACAATCAAAGATGATCTCCTGAATTTTCCGGACATGCTCCAGGGGGTGTCCCTAGGCTTGGCCGACCTCGACCAAACGGGGACCCCCGTTTGGGGAATTATATCTATAGGGCTGCTATATCTGTGCTGTCTTGGCTCTCTACGACGGATATCGTGGTTTTAGCTGTTCTCTTGCGCAAAGCTGCAGCTAAGGCTTGGAGTGGCTCTCGCGAGCTTATGGGAACACCAATCCACGCGCGGTCCTCCCACACGGCGATGTTTTTTGTCATTGCGTTCAGTACTGTTCTATGGCGGCTCTCGATCCGGAGCTCGGTTTCCCTGGAGGTGGATTGGACGCTTATCAGGGCAGCTATTATCTCCCCGCTCGCTGCAGACTGTTCAAGGGCCGGGGGTATCCTCAGGGACATTCGTCTCATGGGTACAGTACTGAGATGAATCCCAGAAGCAGCTATTGCGTCAGCTTCCCCGCCGCGAATGCATCGCCCTGAAATCGTCGCTGTGGAGGTTGTGGCTTGGTATGGGTGCCGTTGGGGTAGAGCTACGTCGTCAGCGGCGGCGATGGCCTTGGAGGCTGTGAAGACGCGGAAACCATCGGTAAGTGCCGTTATTACCTGTTCCTTTTCGAACACGGCACTGTTTTCTCCGCTCAGGCGGGCTGCGCGCTCTTCGGGTTGGGGTACTACGGCTCAGTCCCACATCTCCCCGACCGCACTTCCCGACCCAGGGCTCGTGTTTTACACGCTCATGCGTGCGCGCGACGTGCGTGCCACCTTCCCTTCCCTTCGCTGTTGCATAAACTGAATTCCGAATCGCCGCAAGCGCCAAGATCACCCCGGTGGCAACTGAAGCCTCACATTCGCCTTCGCCACGCTTGTCACGCATCCACGCTTCCGTACCGACCAGAGCGACTGGAAAGTCAACGCGACGAGCTCGTACCTTGATCTGAGCCTCTATGGAATCAGTGCGTTTGCCTCTCATCTTTTTTTTGCTACCCTAGGCGATGCTGATGCTGATACTGTGCAGACCAAGTGACACAGGATTTCGTGCGCGACAAGTCACAGGGCCGCGGCCTGCTCTATTAATTTGCCGCTGCATTGTGTAGTAAAAAACGGGTGGCTATGTCCAAGACCACAGCCACATTTTTGGTACCACAGAACGGAGCGGAAAATTGATGGGAAATTCCAATGTCACCAAGATCAATGAAAGAATTTCCACCTCTCCCACCCGTAAGGATGGCTCAGTGACCGAGTCCTTGCATCATTTATTCTTTAATTCCTGGGGGGTCAGTGACATTTAGATGGAGCAGTGACGGTCATCCAGGAAAAGGCGGGACGCTTGCGTGCAACAGAACCAATTGTTCCAATTGTAATCAGATTTTCGATTTCCTGTAGCCAGAATACCAATGTCAATGGGGTGCGGGACAGTATAATTTCAGATATAAATGGGCGCTATCCATGTGAAGCTTTGTTGACACGTGAAACTACCACGACGGCGCGATGTTGACTGGTGGTACTTAGATTGGCGCGGACGATATGTATTGCCTTGAGATCATGGTGGCTTGAGCCACTGACCTCAAGTGTGCGTCTATAAAAATGCACAAGCTCTATTGTTACCTTTTACCTGTTCGATTCGTCCAACTTCCCTCGAGGATTTTGACCTTCGAATCGGTTAATCCTCGGCATCTCGGCAGGACCGTGAATGTGATCGCCGATCAGTCTTGCCTGTTTCACACCGTTCCATACTTTGTCAATGACTCAATCAAATCGGGCGAAATTTCTCTATGCCTTCAGCGAATAGCTACGCTCCGAGACTTGGCTCCAACGTATACTTCCACAAATACCAATTGTTGTGGCCCCTGAGCCGTTGCTCCATCGACATCTCGGTCCAGAACTTCTTATCAATTCTCTGTAACGCATCTGTCGCACTTAGCATCGACTTTTTCGGTCATGATGGCCTTCGAATCGTGACTGGCGACATTTGGAACTCGTCAATTGTTGACGCTAGCATTCGGCCTTACTTCCCGCTTCTTGGTGGAACGCATATCCAGCTAGGCCGAAAGAAACGTGCACATGGATGCCCTGAAACTTGATGTAATAAACTAGCACAGGCAAATTCCAGGAGCTTGAACGCCAGCGGGCAATCAAACATTAGGTGATGTGAAACAATTCAAGGCTCCGCCGAAAGTTTATTTTTCGGAGATGTCGGATGAGCCGAAAATAAATGTACGGTGTCATTGCATGGCGTGGAGGGGGAAAGGGGATGGATCTACCAGAGCTAGTGTTCACGCCCTTGTATCGCGAGGACACTAGGCAGCTTAGCGAACAGAAATCCCAGAGTGAAAAGGTAAAATGGGAACTTTAGTTCATGCACACTACCAAGACACCAAAGTGGCAGTGAAGGTCGTGATCGCGCGACATCGAGGAGGGCCGGTGTGTTATCTAGGTAACGTAGAAGAAATTCATGAGGTCACAACGAGCGAGCATTTCAAGCGAGATTCGCCAAGATCACGGAAAGTTGGCCTAGAGGAAGCTCAAGGCGCAGGAGGTACATTATGCTCAGTCGTCGGGTGTGGTTCAGAACGAGGATATACCGACTTTGAGAATGTGCCTCACTTGATGGATCTCGGCTGCGGTACACCAGCGCTTCCACGAAATCAGAGGCGACGACACTTCTTTCGCTCTCTTCAGGAAGCTAGGTTAGTCCCGGAGCTCCGCGGAGATTGTGATCGCGCATTCCATCAGGAAGAGACAGTGTCCGTTCGAATACCAATCGTTGTCGAAGAACTCGGAATTGGTTCAGCCCGCACCATACAATTCAGGGCGCGCCGTGGAATATCATCGCACACGGCTTGCTTCGACGTGAACAGAAGGATAATGCAACGAGTTTACCGAAATTAAATTGAGAAACAAGTGAGATGGGCAGAGAAAAACTGGTCCGGACGTGTAGACGAAAGGACTGCTCGAGTGACACAGAGAAAAACCAGGAGGCCTAGGAATATCGACAACCGAAATTTGGAGCTTCTGTAAAATAATGTTTGCACATGCTAGCTTATTCTTGAAAAAAACTGATTCGTTATTGCGTTGGTTAGGCTTAGGCTTAGCCATCAGATTTGCCTATGCCCTATTTGGAAACTGTTGTTACCCTCCCTCGAACGCACATTTTGCCCCACATATGGGGATGAGATTTTTCCACTATGTATAGCATGTGCAAACATTATTGTCACAAGATCCAAATTTCGGTGACCGATATTCCTAGGTATCACGCGATGGAACTGGCAGTTTGAGAAAGGAAGAACAGAGACAAAGTCATCGGCGAGCCGTTCGGCACTCGAACAAGAGGGCAAAGGCAGTTTCATTCAAGGGTAAGAATATCCTGGCGTCCAGAATACGGTGAGCAGAGCCGAAACGAGCAGCAGGAATCGAGAGAGCGATTCTTCGGAAAGCTAGATGTCCATGGAAGACCGTTCGAATGCAGTCGTTGATTCAGGCCCTTATATATGGTGCCCATGTTCTGAGGTAATGATTGTAGACGCATAAATAGACCGTGTTGCAGACATACGTATCTGGAATTGAACTGGTGAGGACTCCGCTGCGTCGTTTGCGCTGCGGTAAAAGTTGTACACAGTCCCGTTGTAAGCACTTAGATTTGTGCGAATATCATCAGAGTGGAGTGGATCAGAATATTCCAGTCAGACAGCGTGAAGCACCGCAAGGTATTTACGTCGGACATATCGCAGACGTTATGGAATCCAGGAGAAGGATCCAGATTGTTGCATGCAGCACGAGACCAGACGCGCATCGGCCATTACTGAGAGAGCAGCCTGAATACACCCGCGGCCACTCGCAGTCGACAGATATCCGAGTATACGCAAATTGTTGAAGCGATCGGAGGAAAGCTCAGCGCCCGTGTTCCATGATGCGAGCCTCTCCGAGAGCCAAGAGAAAAGAAGCCCAGTCAATGCCACAAAAGATCTTGAAATTGACGTGAAAACGCGGGTTATTCGCAGTCTCCTACCCAGCCGCACATTACGGGGTTGGGAATATACAGAGCAGCGGGACGCAGAGTGAGATCTGTAAGTAGGATAATTATAGAATTTTGATGTCGCATGATTATGTCAAAATTTAAACTCCGACCTTCGCTTAACCCAACCCCTTTCATGTCTCGCATCTTGCTCCCTACATTCTGACTTCTCGCTGGACCTCGTCCGATTGTGCTCGCACCCCGCTGGGGTCCTGAACGGCTGCTATTGGATTCTATTAGACTGTTCCCACCGATGTCAGCGGAACGGATCTCTGACCCTTGTATGGGCTGACGTCTTTGCTCCTCATTGACTGTATGCCTATTGGTCCTCAGCGCCGGCGGCAAAGATGGCCCGAAGAGACGAATAGGAGAGCCGAAACAACGGTGCGGCGAGCAAAGAAGTGTGGAGGGGACGTGAGGCGACTCACCGGGAATGAAATCGACCCCACCATACAAGAATTCGTGTGGGGCCAAGTCGATTAGTCAAAAAAAGCGGAAAAATTGGATATATGCGAATATAATGTACCGGGGCCCCTGGAGATCTCCCAAAACCACAGTCTCACTCCTACATTCGTCTGTAGACATTGGAGCTAAAGCGGCGACGAAGTAGGGCACCGGGAGCATGGGGTAAGCGGTCTACGGCGGCGCTGCGTTGAGGCGCAAACGGTGCCGCAGGAGAGCCGCTGAAGTTGCATTTTCGGGTAGGGCCTCGTACAGGGGACTCGTCCAAGAGCGCCGCCTAGAAGATACGAATATAGGGGTGTATAGAAGGACAGGAAAAGACAAAAAAAAGCTGGGGGTATTGCAATTGGTGCACAGAGCGCAATTCTGGTCGTACAGGAGAGTGTGAAAGACTGAGATGGAGTGCAGACTTCATAGAGTACGCTTGCGAAGGCTTCGGGAATATCTGAGGAGAGCCGGGAGGCACAGATCGTGGAGGGTGAATGAGGTAGATCATTTTGGGCCATCGTGTCAGTGCCGCTGGCGAGGGTGCAAGGGGGGGAGGGATGGGAAATTAGAGTAGAAGAGTGTTTGCAAGCTGTTGAGTATCGGTGGGACGCAAGGCCTGTGAGATGTTTTGAAGACAAGAAAAGTTCAAATGAACCGCGAACAACATGTCTGAGCCTGGATGAGTTGAAAAAAAATACATTGGAGATCGTTTCCCACACTCTGACACGCGCACGACTCTGCGCTCCAGCTCGCGAAGGTCGTTGGTATGACAGAAAGCGACTCGGACTCATATGGTATATCATTCTCGGTGGAGCATACTTGACTATATTCGAACATCCATCCGTATTAATTCGACTACCTCAGGCACTCAGCATCCAGAGGCGATGAGACCATTCTGCATCCGGTGTCAGTAGTTTCTTTCCCAGTATAACAGGTTAGTTACTCACGTTGATGTTTTTACAGCATGCCACTCGTCCACTGCACGAGCGACCAAGAGGAGCGCATTGCACCCCACTACAGATTTGCACAGATCTCAGACGAATAACATGAGGGAAGCGGGGAGGCTACTCACACCTGGCCGGTTGCAACCACACCAAGGAGGCCCAGCAATTGCTTGATGGAGGGATCGTTCGCCTTTATCACAAACTAAGGATAGAGCGATGCGAGAGGACAAAAAGCACACGTTTCCGACTTGACTGCAGCACAGGGCTGAGCAGCCGCGATTGCTTGACTATGAGTTAATATTTGCATTGTAATACAGGCCGCGTAGACATACCTGTGAGGAGCAGCCGAAACACCACAGACGAGGAGAGAAGCAAAGCCGCAAGCGAGAGAGAGACGGAAGAGCATTTTCGAGCGTAAGTTGTGACTAAGAAGCGAGCTGGAATGAACCACTGATGGGAAAGAGGGAATCGTATTGGCTTTTGTGGGCCTCTAAACCACCATCACTGTGTCGAAAGAAAATTCGACATGTCACTGGTTTTGGATTAAGCCAGAAGAAACGGAGGGCGTTAATCAATTCGGTGCGGTGACAGCGGAAAAAGCATGATGACTGCCCAGTTGACGCCGGGAAAAAGAAAGTTCTTTTGCGCCATCTAGTACTGTATTCATACCATTGGGGAGGGACAACTAATGAGGGGAGAATGGCAATGGGAGAAGACACATGCAAAGGATCGTCCAAACAGGCACGAACCTAGAACCTTGACGCTCCTGCTTCGCATGTTTTACGGAAAGACCATGAAAATACTTAGAAAGGTTAAATCTAAGCGCCAATTCAGCATGGCAAAAGGAGACTGTAGAGCAGACGGATTGACCGCTTGTCAGATGCAGCAGGAACAGGCGCAACAGCGAACATGATTACGGCAGGGACTGACCTTTGAGGAATACCTGTCAGAATGGCGCCACTGTTATTTAACACTCGCTGGGTGTGACTTTGAAATGATTGTCAAGCCTTTTCTTTCATTGGTAATATGACAACTTGTCAGCTTGTTGTCTCGTTTCACTTGTTGCAAAAAAATAAAAGTGCAGAAATGATAGTAGGATGCTACTGGACCCACCCCCCCCAAAAAAAAAATTCAGTTCTTAAATTCGACATAGCTTGTGCGGCAAAGGGATTTTGACGCAACACTAATATTATCCTGATACTTATCCTAACGTTTGACGCATGCAACATCAGTCTGCGTCAGTTTGATTTTGCGTCATTTCGCTACGTTCCGCTACCTCCTAGGCAGAGCTGGGCTGTCTGAATGAAGCTTCAGGTAGGTCTGCGTAGGCGGCTAGGCAGGCCCTGGCTAGGCCAACTACGCACAAATTTGGTATACGAGTGAAGCTTAAGCTAGTCCCTGCCTAGCCGTCTAGGCAGACCTCTGTGTAGATGAACGTAACTCAACGTACCTGATCCTAGGTCTACGTAGTCCCAGAACAGACTGTATGGCCACCCCGAGCTTGGAAAGCAATAAACTGGTTGAAACCAATTCAATTGACATCAACTGAGCATCTGCAGACGGCGTCGGTGGGCGAGCGTGTGCCACTCTCGCCCTTTTCACTTGACGCCCACTCCTTACTCTCTTGCGATGTTTCGAGGCGGCGCTCCACGCAACTCGCGGCCACAGCCGTACTATAACCCTGATTTTGATGACACCTATGGGCTATTTTCAGTTCTGCGTAGGTGGCCAGAAATAACTACACAGATGTACACTCAGCCAAAAAGACATAAGAGGACCTACATATAGCTAGACACAGTTTCGCATACCTAAAAAGGCTCTCTCTAGGCGGACTAGCCATAGTGCTCTGCCTAGATATGTTTAACAGGCTACCCATAGGCCCTGCCTAGACAAAAGAATCTATAGGACGATTGTTTAAACAATTTGCGTCTAGACGCAAATTGCCGTTTAAACACGTGTTTAATCTAAACACGTTTAACGCAGGCGGCGCACGGGACCGTGTTTAAACGGGGGCGGTTTAAACACTGTTTAAACCGAAAAAAACCCAATTACACACCGTGGTTCGAACTTGCGACCTCATGTAAGCGGGGTAGTGCAAGCAGTGAACGGTGTAACCAACTGGCCCAAAAGGTCCTTTGGATATTCTAATTTGGGATGCCCTTTATGTTGGCCGCGGAGGGTTTAGATATGGCAATAAAAACAGTAATGATGGAGCACAGAGCGTTAACTATCATCCTCCGCTAATAATATTTAGGCAATTGCAAGGATGCTCGACTCTTGGATTAAACTGTAGGTGAAAACCGCGGTCAGAAATATTGATGAGACCTTCCTCATCAATCCTCAACAAGCCGTGGACATTGTGTCATGATTGTTGTTGACAAGCTTAGAGAATCATTATGTACCTGGAAAAATTGATGCAAGTCGTTGGAGACCTTCCAGACCTGCCTGAAAGACAGGGCCAGGATATCAAGTCCAAGGTACGGGTATTTCATTTCATTGATTTTCAGTGTAATACTATGTATCTCTTATGCCCTGCCTCCAGCCCTGTGAAATGCTAGTTAAAGACCGTGACTCCGTATTAGCAGAGAGAACCGTGTATGTGTTCGTACTATTTACGCTGTGTAGTCGACACTGGCTCAAGACATGATTATATTCAGCAGGACACTTGGTTTGCTATATAGCCCACCCAAAATTCTGTCACTCTTCTCGGCTTATCTTTTCTTAGAAGTCATGGCAAATGCAGAGCGCCTGAATTCTGCAAATATCGAGTCGATTATATCCCCCTGAGCCAAGGCCCAAGGTTCCTCGAAAATACTGCACACTGTTCCTTCTGGAAGCAACCTGTAAGAGCACAAAATATAGACTGGCAATTTTTATATATTTGTGTAGCCTGAAAATTTCCAAAAGATACAACCTCCCTTCTGATACAAGTATCCATCGAAGAGCTCCGCTTACAAGCCTAATAGCTGTAATGGACCTGCACTGGCAGGTTTTTGAGAGTTTAATAACCAGGGAATAAGAAGTTCAACTTCGAACCAAGCTGAAATCTCTGCCGTTGAACTTCAAGCTTGGTTCAAACATATGTGTGTTTCCCACGGCAACAACTGTTCAGCGGAGTGTTTTAACATAAGTTACACGCCCGATCAATTTGCTGAGCGCCGGGGAAGATGGCAGGACAAGATGAATAATTGAGACCTGCTGAAGCACCACTCCCAGTTACCCAAACCGGTATTCAATGAAGGTACTTGAAGACTATTTTAGTTTACACCACTTTCAGCTTGAGCTTGAGTCAAAATATTACCGAGGCCGTGATTTTGGAAGTCACAAGCTTCCCAAAAAGCGGCCATTCAAACTGTTCACTGGGGTTTGTCCTGAATTTATGTTGCACCATAGAGCGTACAGGGGCCAACTAGTTCAACTTCAACCACCTGGGCTGTTGGACCTGAATTAATTTCACTTTACTTCGGCTTTAATGTTTTCAAACTTACCTACAGACTTGTTAAACAATCAAACTGAGTATCTTAATATGCTGTAACATAACTTGGGGTAAAGGGCCGTGGCTTTGCCCGGCATGAAACTCGTACTTAATTTATTCAAAGGCAACCTAAAACATAATATAAATACAATTGATCTCACTGTCAATATTGCAAGTATTCAGACATCCCTGTGGAAGCCCATGTGTAACACCATCTTGCTCGCAGTTGGGACCTGTCAAATCGCAGTGTCAGAATCCCATCATAAAACTAGACCACCCTGTTTGTTTTTATAAATCTAGCAGTGAAGTGGTTATGACCATGGTAGACAACTCCACGGATAGCATTTCGATGGTGTGTATCCCGAATATCAATGTTCAACACAGAGTCATAGAAAATATTCGGATCTGATGAAGAGGCTAGGGTAGGTAGGTAGGTAGGTATATTCCGACGCAGTCCCATCAGGAAACAGCCGGTGTCAGTACTACATACATTGCGTCAGACTATGTGCTACGGGTACCCTCAATCTTCCGCTGATTGATCTACCCTCCATTTCAGAATTCCTATTCTGTTGTCATTATTCTAGTATGAAACAAGTACTCTGGGTTTTAAAACATCGCACGTGGCATAAATTTATATAAACCTCGAAAGTATACTCGGCCAGACGTTTAGTAACATTTGAGTAATGTCGATGTTTTGGTACAGCGCTCATTTGTGGAGGAAATCCGCTGAGATTCCCGTGTGAAGGATATATGGGGAGACTCAGCATCAATTCAGGTGACACACATCCCACAAAAACAATAAGGTGCGGAGTTGAGTAAACTCTGAGTTTCCTCGACAGCCAATAAAGACATAGTTCTCGCCTTCCACAGCCATATTGCAGAATTGATCGAAGAATTTCAATGTGATGAGCATGTGGCACTGGCGAGATGGGTAAATCAGATATACCTCAACACTAGAACTAGAAGCCAGTATTTGGCTGGAAGACACTTGTCTCGGTGAATAAATTTATAGGATAGAGTGATTGTGGATCCCGAGACGGTGTCTGATGAATTCGTGTTGAACATCTGCCAATGTTTTAAGATTGCCGCGCAGGTGTCCAAGCAGACTATAAATCCGAATGTGCGGTGCGGTTAACCTGCACCATGTGTAAACAAATTCCCTTGGGAGGTGGTATGCAGTTAATATTAATAGTCAACTGCGAAGGTTCCATTCACCACGTTCCTAGTTTTGGACGCTTTTTTGAGAAAATATTGAGAAAGAACATCAAGTTCCAATGAGGTGAAGATAGCCCAACAAGAAAAATGTAGCATCGGCAGCCTCAGGCTTCTCCGATGCAAATGGCAGACAGTTGTGCCTCGACAGAAATTTTGTCGCAGTGGGGCCCAAAAGTGTCTGTGAAGTGCGGGAAAAGTTATTTCGTGCAGGGTTGGTGAAGCCAACTCATCTGTTAGCATGCCAATTAAGGTCTTGAAACCGTCGGCGAGATTATCATCTTGGTTTACGACATACAACGTTCGAGTATACACCATTATGAGCCAATAATAAAAAGCGGCTCATGAGTTTCATCCGGCGGGAGAAAAATCCTCGTGTATGAACAAGCTAACATAGGTATATGTGAGCTATCGAGTTCTTGGAGTCGTCAAATCATGGGCCATAGCCAAAAACCAACTTGACTTCATTAGACTCCAAATCAACTGATTTTCCTCACTCAAGATGAGGGTAGGGGTGTGAGACACATCGGACCGCGATTCTGCGTGTCTCGGAAAGTCCCGGAGCCCTTGCTCGCTTGCCGATACCGCCCGCGCGCAAACGACGTGCAGATAGCGAAAACGTCCATAGTGGCCTATCTCAGTCTCTAACATTAGACCAAGGTCTATACTGGACATTTTGATGGCTGCCCTCGGAATTGCGACAGCAGATCCCCCAGTGTCCACCATTTCAGCCTCTTGCATTAGCCATTCTAACCATGCTGGGATTCCCAGTCATGGCAGTTTTTATAGGAGGTGAGTGGGTCTCATTTGTCGTCCATTTTGTCGGATAGGAGACAAGAGCAAAATAACAAATTGAAAGATCAAAGGAGCCCAGGGCAAGAGAGAAAGCAGACGGCGTCACAGCATGAGAGCGTAGGCATAGAGAGCGAGGCACTGATGTGGAGAAGCATGCAGAATAGATTATGTGTGTCAGTGGGATATCTATGGACCAAAATAGTGCAGTCCTGCTTTGCCGGGCGGCAGGCGCTAGGGGTCCGCCCTGGCCCCCAAATTTCCTTTGATTTACCTTCGGTTGAGTCCTTGCAGGCAGCGTGGTCCAACACTTCATGTTCCAGTCTTTTCTACCTATGTACATTGCACTGGACCAGCTACACTGGTCGCGCCGAGCGGATGGCCGAGTGGATGGCATGTTTGGTCATGTTAATATCACAATACGATAGAGGGTGCATGCTTAATCAGCAAATAGATTCGCCATACCACCACCTTCTATCACCTTCTAGACATCTTGACCAGATGGCATGGCACCAGCACTTGGTGGATGGTGTCCTTTTATTGCGGTTAGTTTTGCGCATCCACCATTGCCGCAGACAGCAGTCGATCTAGGCTTCTCGGTCATTGCGCTACCAAGGCTGTAGTTAATCGTGAATAGAATAATCTTGACGGACCCCACACCTGATTGAATGTATTATTTAAGGATTGTTTACATGCGATATAAGGACGCAATAGTTCCGCAGGATATTGCCGAAGCGAGGTTAGTCAGCAGAAGATGGAGATGTAAAGACTCCCAGCATGGCGAGATAGTTGACAAACCTAAGAAATATGGTGCCCGCAGAAATGAAACCCATCGGATCATTCCGAAGGCGATGTCAAAAAAAATTTTTACAATGTTTGCGGATGTTGTTATTTTTCACCGAGTAGGGGGTATTTTTCCCTGAGTACGTACACAAGTACAATACTCAGCCACTAAAAACATTAGGTTTTTGTCTAATGGAGTGATTTTTTCAACTACACACAGCCACTAAAAAGTGCCTCACAGTTTTTTGTCACTGACCTGAATTAAGGTCCCCCGAGATATAAAAGAGACGATCCTTATTACATAAGTACTCGTAACTGTCCAGCTACTGTTATGCGGCTCTATATGGGGAAGGAAAGAAGAATGGAAAAGATGTATAACCGCGGTGGTCCCATAAAGCAACACACAGATACTGAGCACCTTTAATGCCCAGGGCTTCAGGCGGCGAACACAGAGTTCTCAGACATGCTCTGAACAACTGGACTGTGCCGTTGCCTTTATATTGCATTATCTGCGGTTGAGCTACATTGAAGTTGAATTGTGTCTGGTGTAACTCGAGTTCGTAGTCCCGCAAAGCTGAATGAAGCAACTCGAATCTACAATGGGTTCAGGAGATATTGCCTACAACTGCACTGAGTCATTGGTTTCCAGCAAGTCCGCCTGCACCTGCTTCCAAGGTCGCTCAAACCAGCAAAACAACGACCTTCCTATAATTGTGACTCCAATTCATTTTGCGAGCATTGGTTATATTCAACTGGCACGGTATCACGGTATCACAGATATAGATATTTATCCAACAGCAGAGTCTAGCCCAGTATGGCTAGAGTATCCTTTTTATATGAGAACTTGTATTTTGGAAGAATAAATACTCAAGGGGTTCATTAAGAGCGGGTTGAGCATCTGTTTAATCCAAGAGTCTGCCTGAATATCATTCAGGGAAGCTAATATTTAACACTCTGTGTTCCATCATTACTATATTTATTGCCATATCTAAACCCTCCGCGGCCAACATAAAGGGTATCCCAAATTAGAATATCCTAAGGACCTTTTGGGCCAGTTGGTTACACCGTTCACTGCTTGCACTACCCCGCTTACATGAGGTCGCAAGTTCGAACCACGGTGTGTAATTGGGTTTTTGTCGGTTTAAACAGTGTTTAAACCGCCCCCGTTTAAACACGGTCCCGTGCGCCGCCTGCGTTAAACGTGTTTAGATTAAACATGCGTTTAAACGGCAATTTGCGTCTAGACGCAAATTGTTTAAACAATCGTGCTATGGTTGCTGATATGTCTGTCTCAACATACAGACTACGTGCATGCCCAACGAATAAGGCGGGGTTTAATTTTACTTCCTCGCAAGAATCTCTACACAATCTACCTAGGTTTGGTCGGTCACAAAGTGTCGACGCGTCGACACTCTGTGACAGTGTGACTTTATTGAAACACATTAACATTGTCAATATTAAATTCACCTGTGAATTTCTGTTCTAGATAAAAAATCCTGAATGAGAGAAGATCCAATGTGACCCAACTGCGCGCTGCAACAGAGCCTAAGTGGAAGCCCCCATGTTTTTAAAAATGCGGAACAATAAACAATTTCCTTACGAGTACTGGAGTTTACATAAGGGATCGTCTCTGTCAGATGTCGAAGGATGACAATTTTCATCAGTACCGAAAAACGTTGAGGGACCGTGAGAAAAATATTTGTAGTCATTTTTAGGAGATCATTCATTGAAATGTAGCAGATTTCGTGGCTGTCCTGTGGCACAAGCCTACACATGTTGTGGTTTTCAGGGGAATTGAGGGGTTATCCGGGGAAAATCCCCTAAAGACAAATATTTTTTCTGCTTCCATCAGATCACCCATTACTATTGTTGCCTTCGGGTATGGATCTGCCCTGTCTAGTAAATCGACTTTTCCCTCGTTTTGTACCGACTATTTTGGCTCCGGTATCGTCCGAAATTCATTCACAGACACTTCATGTATATGATCCCAGGATGGCTAATGGGGGAGGCGGGTATATGTTGCGAGAACGCTGCCGGGCATGATGATGGAAGTGTAATATCATGATCCTCCAGTTTTCTCTATGTCCACTGACTCCGAAAGCCCGGGAAAAATGTGAGACATATCATACATAGATTAAAAGGTTTCTGTCTCTTTAGTTTCGTCTCTAAGAATATGTAGCGAATGTAGAGAATGAAAGGCCTTTCGTGTCACTAGATGTCACGACTTTGATGGCGCTTCAAAAGCCACGGATTTGTCACGCTTTCAGCGGCTTTCATCTATTGGATCGCTGCTGTAGTGTCCTGTAAAAACAAAGTAAAGAGACAGAAACCTTTTTATACGATTGGATATGAATCCTGAATTTTTACAGAGGATCGGAACCAGCGGGACATGGAGGAAATGAGTCGGTCATCATCTTCCACTTGCATCATCGTGCCCGGCAACGATCTCATGGTCGGTTCCCCTCCCTCAATCCCTTAGTTTTCTGGTAGACAAGTACTATACATACACGTGAACAATTCCCGGAGGATACCGAGTCGCAAAGTTGACAGGAAAAAATGAAAGAATCCCGATTCATTGAGACAGGGCAGATTCATACCTGATGGGAACAATATTATGGGAATTCTTTTGGTCGGAGTTTAAAGTGGCGGCATGAGCATGTTTTTCAATCTGGATCACCTCATTATTTAGTTCTCGTGCTATTCGTGAGGTTTTGTGATGCAGAACAAGGCAGAGATTAAAAAAATTGCCGACTCGTGCTCACATACCGATGCCGGCGGAGATTGCCTGCAAAGCCTGATGGCTGATGGCGATATCTACCTGCGCAGATACAATAACAACGAGGACGGCAAAAATAAAGAAACCAGGGAAATGTGAGCTCAGGAGGCAGATAATTGCAAGCATGCACGTTCACGTCTTTTGAAATTATCACAGGAAGGGAGAAAAAAAAAACACGTACTCGTTCCTGCCGGGCGCAGCCACGGCCCTTTACCCCAAGTCAAAAGGAAACGGCATTCACCCGGCTCGAACCGCAAATCTCCGAAATCATTTTGATTTGAAATGCGAACTTCTCGCGCTTCGTAGATACAGTATTCTATTAAAAATCGCGGCTGGGGATAGCACTGGAGGAATTTCCGATTAGTATCTCAAGAGTCAGAGCGAGAACACTACTCACCAGACCAGTGTAGCTGTCGCCAGAGCTGGGTTACGCGCGGGATCGTCCACACGAATCATCAAGGCCGCCTTATTCGTCAGTGAGAGATGGTAATGACAGCTAGAGGGATTTTAGTGAGACTTGTGCGAAATGAAGATGCTCGATGTACCCATTATGGTGAATGATTGGCCGTCCGTACTGCCAACAGAAGCCATATGCTCCCAGGGACCGGCATGAGCGAATCTTCAGCGTTGCGCGCATAAGGCACCACTCTGTAATTCGCTGCTGACAATGAGCCAAGAACAGTGTGCTGGAGGAAGTTCCAACCTGGGGCAGGCCGCGGGTCGGTCGCATGTTAAAAAAGTCGATGAATCGGGGGACAAGGTTTTCGCGAATCCAGAAGATGCGCTCATCTGCCAGTCTGATGTAAAACAGAGCTTTGAGTTCTTGCTGTATACCATCCAGAAAAGTCTGCTGAGTGGGTGAGAGTTTGCGCGGCAGAATGCTCATGATGGGTGCTGACTTCCTAGCCAACTGATACCCTTTTTATCGTAGAAAACACAAAAAGGTGCGTCTCTTGTCTCATTTTTCGTTTGCCGCGGTGATCGTGATCATCTGGTCCAAGCGTATCCCCGAAAATATGCATAGTTTCGGTCCAAGCGGCGAAGAGCTGCTTGGACATTTGCCTGTCAAAGCCAGATTGTCACAATTGTGCCAAGAATGTTAGGTCAAAGCACCTTCTGTATTAAAAAAAAACAGAACAACTACACCTCTGAATGCCACCTAATGCCGCGAAAAAAGCCCTCTGCGAACTTCTCGGAGATGTTGATCCCACCACTGACCAGCAATACTTTGAGGAAAGTGGATCCTTCAGCACTAGCTCAGGGCAACTGTCCTCAAGCTGGAATGCGATCGCTGTGCCAGCAAAGAAAATCAAAACGACACACAGCATCTCACATGACTGCGGCACGGTTGATCAAGGTCCACCTGTCACCACGGAGGATGCCGCCACATCTGATCCCAAGCGAACTGCTTCTGGTGCACGCAAGCAGGTGAGTCCCTTACGAAGATGATTCGTGCTCGCCTCATATAACTGGCTAGGGTGCATCCGTCTTCATTCGTGCTTTTACCACTGTTCTTTCCGAACTGGAGGAAGCAATCTTCCTCACAAAAACCCGCTCTCAGCTGGAAGAAAGTGCCGATGTCGTCTGTAGATGCGGGCAGCCTGCCTTCTTTCGGTGTCCAGAGTGTGGAGTCGAGGACTTGATGTGCATCAATTGCATCGTGACAGCTCACTCACACCAACGCTTTCATCATGTTGAAAAGTGGAACGGATCAGCCTTCATTCGAACCTCGTTATGCGATTTAGGCCACGAACTGCATCTTCGCCATCGAGGCAAACGATGTCCGCATAGCTCAAGCGACAGCACAGGCCGCAAATTTATTATTGCCGACACGAACGGAATTCACACCATTCGCGTCTTCTACTGCCGCTGCCATAAAGCACCACCGGACTTCTTTTAATTGGTCGCTGAACGTCTATTCCCTGCCACTATCGAAAATCCTCAAACGGCATTCACCTTTCCCGTCTTGCACAACTTTCACGTGCATAATCTTGTATCCAAGAAAACGGCACAGGATTACTATCGTGCACTCCAAAAATTGACAGATAATGCATTTCCGAATCAAGTTCCCGTGCGTGTAAATAGCCTTGCTATATGAATGCCTTCTGATCCTATATCAGGATCGCTACCGTGAATTTATCCGGGTTATCCGGGTCTGGCGTCACCTTGCGCTCCGGCGTCGCTCTGGACAGGCTCAAGACATTGATAGCCTGATTCCGAGCCGACGACCGGGTTCCCTAGCTGTTCGATGCCCAGCTTGCCCCAAGATAGGCTTTAATATTGACAAGGAAACAATTGACTCAGCGCTTGAGTGCGAGCAGTGGGTCGTATTTCTCTTCCCTTATTGATTTTTCTAACACTATATACAGGCATAAATTCAGCCTATTCCTCTCGTCCGACGGTAACTTCAAACTTCAACGCAAGAGGAAGGTTGATGATCCAGACGATGTTGCCCTCAACGCCGGGAACGCATATTTCCCTGAGGACACTCAATATCAGAAATATGTCGCAGAAATACGTCCATCAGATGATGTACGTGCCTTGATAATGTTCTCTTCTATTTGATTGATTCTCTACCAGAAATGTACATGCTCTGATCTGAAGGCAGTGCGAATGCAAAACATATCCAAGTTCAAGAACTCCGTGATCTCGGGTGTTGTTGCAGTTCAGTGCGCTCGACATGGCTTCTTCATGCCCGGAGGACTGGTGGATTTGACGAAAGGTGAAGGGTGAGTCGCAATTCCATTAACTTGCAGCTTGACATAAGCTGACTGGCCACAGGTATCCTCATACCGATTACGCACTCAGAAATGCTCTTGCAGATGGATATGACCACCGTTGGATTTTTCTGACATACGATGTTTACTGCCAGTACTTCAAGTTCATCACGAGCCGGTTTCAAACTTGGTTCCCATCCCTCGTTGGTCTCATCGAGCGCTTGCGTGGCGCTGTGCCGAAGATGCATATTCGTAATCATGTGGGGCAGTGCCAGTCTCAATGGTCGACAAATTTCACGGAATATGTGGGGTTTCTCATTGGTGAATTGATCGAAGGATCGTGGGCTGAGATGAATCAATTTGCGGGGAGTACCAAGGAGGAGAATCACGGCCATCGGCATGACAGTCTGGACGATGGGTGTGGACAATGGAATTGGGATAAGCTTATCAATATGGGTACATTTTGATCGGCATCTGTCAAATTTTCCCGACTGATTTTTTTATAGCTGCTACATTACTTAGACTCTACCACGAGGCTTGCAGTGCAATTCGAGCACGTTCACCTGCATTTGATGAGCTCACAAATGCCACGGACCCCAAACTTGTTAAGAAATGGGAAGCGATGGATAAGAACTGGAAGTTTGTGAACGGCAAGTACTATAGCCCTTACGATGCTCATATTGAGAATGGGAGGCATTTTTTCGGGCTAATGTGATCTGTGTTTCTGATCTATTGACGCACACACACAGGACCACCGACGCATCGTGGATCATACGAGAAATTAATGAAGGCAGAACTCGTGAAGAACCTTGCCGGAGACAATCGCTGCTCGGGAAACACCGAGTTTATTGCCAGGGGACTTCGAATTGAGAAAGAACAGTAGGTTTCAGTTTGAAAATTCGATTGCAACGACAACTAAGTATGAACAGGTCTCGAATCACAAGGATTTTGAAAGCTTCTACCGATGAGAAACTAGTTGGCGCACGGAGTGGCCTGCGGAAGGAGCTAACTGCGTGGCGCGTATGGCAGTGTGAACGTTTTCCACACCTCCAGTCCAAAATCACCGCTATACAAGACACAGAGGTGGAGAAGGAGCCCCTGTTTTTACCCTCCTCGTTCAACAAGCACACCCGAGCAGCACTCGGGATGGCTGATGTCGCCGACATCGAATACAAGTTACGCGAAGGCCTAGCTCACGATGGACTAGCGGATGTTCGCCTTGCGATCAAGACTTTCAATTTCAATCTTGCATTCAAGATTTCACAGATTCAAGGTCAATCGGCGAACACTAGGGCACAGAATTTTCTCCGGATACTTGCGAACGACCGGATAATTGGCGCCGACGAATACCGAAGAGCAAGAAGCGCACTTCTCAGCCTCGGACTGCCGGAGGATGATCCTATCCTGCGTCACTTGGTAAACGACGATTTATATGCCAAGAACACGAAGGACGCACCGAAAATGGGGGAGAGTGGGAAGATAGATCCTTGGTTCTGGACTGTAGGCCGACCCGCGGGCCTCTCCCCACTGGAGGAGGCAGAATGGAGCATTGAGCGTCGGTGGCATGAGTTTAAATTGCGAGTATCTGACTAACTATTCTGTCTCAACCCAGTTGATCGAGTAAAATGGTTCCGGGATCGAGCGACCAGAGACAGAGCAGTCGAGCAGAAGGAGATTGTGGAGGAAGAGTTTTCTAGAACTGCGGCCTCGTTCACCAAGTACGCCACGACATGGCGGGCTATCGAAGTCGCAAGTGGACCACGCTCTGGGAGGGCGGCGTATGCGCACCTCAAAGACGACATGTACACGAAACTTGCCGCCGCATGTGTCAAGATATATCAGTCAGCCCCAGGACTAGCTGAAGAGGATCGAGTGAAGGAGGAGGCGGAGCAGGCAGCAGAATTGAAGAAGAAAGGACTCTTGAACACGAAACCATCGGACAGTTGGAAGGCATGTCTTTCTTTCTATAGTGCCAGCATGCGATTGACCAGAACACAACAGGATTATCTACCGAGCCTGTCTTGACAGGAAAAGTAACTATGTTAGAGAGACGCACTATAAACAGACTTAGATTGCACTACGTACCAATGATATCATGTCCTGAAATTCAACCCGAGGCACAGTAAGCTCCTGCGAGGTTCTGGAAATCAATGAGTTGAGGTTCAAGACGTTGAGAGTGAAAAAAAAAGCACAGTAGCTATGAATTCCATGTCGGGCTTACAGTGGACAAGAGGAATGGGAAACCAAAATGGCACAACGTTGACGCTGACAATAGTGTCGTTCAAACCTCTCCTGTTTGCATCCTTTTTGAGTTCCTACTTGCTTCCTGTTCATTTTACTGAAGCAAACAGGAATACGAGAAGGGAGAGCAACCAGGAAGATTTCAACAGGAAGATTTTTTTTCCTATTCGCAAAAAAGCTTCCTGTTTGCTTCCTACACGTACTCCTGATCAAAATCATGCTTGCAGTGGTCTCCTACTTGGCTCCTACTATGCTCCTAGTTGTAAAAATTCGGTACCCCCGTTTCAAAGTTGCTCCTTTTTGGCTCCTACTTGCTCTCCTGCTCGTCAATTTTGGTGTAAATCGACGAACAGGAGAGCAAACAGGAAGCAAAAATGGGAACTTTGAACAGCACTAATGAAGAAAGAGGTGAATCATTTTATCGCCACAAGAGATCGCAACACTCGCCTTCTGTGTTGCAAGATACACCGCACTGGCCGGCATTGGTGATCATGGCCCCGAGAATTCTTGGGTAGATGTAGCAGCATCTTCTGCCAGCGTGAAGGACAAGCAGAGCAGCGCCGGTGCCCATCAGAGAAGTCCTCCCAGTAATCTCGAGAAAGCCTGGCCTTCGAAGTATGGAGATGGAGCGCGGCTTTCAACGAGGAAATGTGATGGGCCACCACGGCGAGGTTTGAGCTTCAGATGTGAGTTTATCAGCTTTTTTGAGAGGTGGGCCGATAACGGAAGGGCAGAAGGTGACAAATGGAAGGGAAGAGTCGGGGAGAGGGAAAGCGAGCAACCTCTAATTGTGATTTGATAATGACAGCCATGTGAGTCCGGACAACGGGCCGGATCGAGATCATGGAATCAGTGCCTAGCAAGTGTTCGACACCTAACCTCTGGCTTGACGGAGCAGCAACCGCTGCAGCACAGATGTGCCGATAAAAAATTGATCATGCCACTCCAAATGTTCAATGCACGAACTTGAGGGTTGATTCATCAATGATTAATTTGAACTCGAAGCGCTCGCGGAATGGGAAGCGATGGCTGCAGTCTATATATTCAGAACTATCAACAATTCTCGGTTCAGAATTCTGGTTTCTTGCGAGCGCAGAGATTTGACTGGGTGAAAATCGATGCAAAGCCTGATCCGGCCGGGCCGATCACGCCATTGAGAACAATAATGTTCGGCAGACGAATATTTGCGCAACCAAACAAAGCTTCTTTATCCTGAACCACCACGACACCCTCACTTACCAGACTCTCCTCAGTACTCATTTGGTCTGCCTCTGCTCCACTTTTGCCTGCCCTGCCAGGGAGATCATGTGGATGCCTGCCACACGTCATCCCACATGAATCCAACTTGCAATACTTGAGTGGCACAATTCAGCTTGTGTCGTGCCACTGGTGGAGCACAGATATTTTTGCTCAATACAGGTGAGCTATCCTCGGCGGGCACTTTTGAACTGGAATGATGACTTTCTGACGCGATGCTCTTAGGTGCCACTGCCGATCTTGCTCAAATAAAATACACCTCAATCCCATCCCATCCTACCCGATCTGTCAGTATCCCATCTTTTTGATCCTATCCTCTCACATCTTCTATCCTATCCTACCCTTTCAGCATTCCACTCGACGAGTCGCACCATCAATCCTATCCTATCCTTTCAGCATTCCACTCGACCAAGTCAGACCTTCAATCCTATCCTATCCTATCCCATGAAACATGAGCCGTTCCACCCTGCAATCCTATCTCATTGGCTGTCAAGGTGAGCACACTCTGCCGATGGGATTATCCTATCCCTTTTATCCTCTGGTAGGATAGTTGGGATCTCCGAGTAGTCAGTAGTAGTTATGATGTTTAGTGTAGGATTAATCCTATGTGTCTCCCGGTGATAGGTTAGGATTATCCTATCGACTGAAGTGGTCGCGAGCTGTTCAATATATGTGTCGCAAATAAGTGTCGGAAGATATGGTCACCAAAAATAAGTGTCGGGAAATCGCGACTTACCAAATGTGTGTGTGTAAAAATGCCCACTTTCCCGACACATATACTCACCACCTCAAGTCATATATATGTGTCGGAAACACAACTTTAGAGTCCAGTAAGTGTCGGAATTGGCGAAAATCACAATATATGTGTGTAATGAATAAAAGTGCATTTGGACCCTCATAGAACCTACTTGATCGAACCGTGAATATTTACCCGAGCGCTTCCACGCTGAGCAATTGCAGAGGCAATGCACACGGTTTCTCGATTCTGCGCATTCTTGGAATTTATGAGAATCTTACCAGCGAAACCACTCCTCTCTCCCAGAAGATCTACAGTGGTTTGGATAAGCTCGGCTAAAGCGCAGCGGTGCGGACTGTCCCTAAGATCGGCTGAAGGATTACGATCCGGACTGCTCTTCTTTTTCTCTCCCAGTCCTATGTAAATACAGATGATCAATAGTGTATGCCGAGAAAAATTACTCCCGCACCGAAAGTTCGCGCATGTCGTAGAGTAGGGTCCATATTTTGGAGTGGAAGCAAACATTTCTTCTTGAACTCGTCGTCTTCGTACGGATGGACGGTAGGGAACTGTTATGTGACCAACGAGCGACTGATACCCTTGCTGTCGCTAGATATGCGAAAAGAGGACACTGACTGCGTCGATCTCATCGGCAAGACGGCCCATGCGTTGAGTGACGATACGCTGAAGCTATTATTTGTCTCTGTCCAACAAAACAACATCGACCTTTGTATACGCTTTGCTGTGCACTTGTAAGTCTTGATTGCAATCTGCGTCTCCTAACTCTAAAGAAACTATAGCATCTTTGTTTAAACAATCTGCGTCTCAACGTCCATCACCGTTTAATGCTGGTGTTTGGCTTTGTCATTGATGGGCCCCTATTCTGTACACGCTGCAGTAATCGATGAATTCGGGATTGTATCTCAAAAAACATGAGTGCGGGAATGTCTATTAGAGTATTCATGAGGCCTCTGTGGATGGTGTGGTCTAACAGGACAATGCCATACCCAGTTGACATACCCGAGCCCGAAGAAGACCACTGTCCAAATCACCTCAAACTGTCCATACCACTATGCCAAAATGATGTACAGATCTGCATCGACATTCAGCACTGCGACACCATGCACAAATGTCCCACTCCAGTGCCCTCTTTGCCCCCTATCAAAGTCAGGGAATCGGAAGACCATTTGGAAATACAATGCTTTTTTTCACCTTCTTGCCGACCACTCAACATCTGGCCAACGACCTCCAGAAGTTCCTCCTCAATTCTGGATAGATATGATAATTCGGCATGCCGAGGAACAAGCATTGGGAATTACAGCTGATGAAACTGACAAATATCGGGCAGATAACACGATTCCGGACAGTGATGATATTGATATATGGGCCCAGAAACCCACCAAGGATGATACACTCCTTGGAAGTCCAGAAAAACGGCACAGAGAGCGGTCTGGAGCACATTCTACCACGGGTTCTGACTCACATGTAAATAAACACAGTAGATTAGACATTTAAGAACACAATTTTGGACGAATTTCAATGCAGGAGGACTTGAAACACAATAAGAACAATGACGGATGCATATTTACATGCAGCGCCATCGCAGAATGCTGCCCTGAACGGCAACATGCACGAATAGGGGCCCATCAATGACGAAGCCAAACACCAGCATACTTACATGGCCTGATCTTTGATCTCAGTTGACAGATCGCCCCCTGCCAGGAACTCGAAATTTTCTTCAATACGGGTGTAGATCTCAATCTTCTTTCCAATAATTCTCGATGGGCTCACCGCCTAGAAGAGAACCTGACGCAAAGCTGCCTAGTGCGAGAAAATCTCACACGCTGCAACGTCCGCGACGGCCAGCGCGGTCGCGGCCTTTCCCCGGCTATAGCAGAGCCTACCGTGCCGTGTCTGTCCCTCACAAAAGGCTCCAACAAAACGGTCATAACAACTATAGACCGGTGGCATTGGTCTTGCGAACTATAATGATAATTGTGTGCAGTGGTGGCTTCTGTAATATTGAGGCGAGTCAAGTTGAGATTGATAAGATGCTAATGACAGTAACAGACCTCTTCAGCGCTAATCGGGACAATCCTGGACTAGTGCATGGCGAAAGTAGGAGGTGGTTCGAAAGGGAGCGAGTAAACCGGCACAAGGGTTCGGTACTTCGTTCTGCTGCCACCACACCCCACGCTGGCTGAGGGCTTGAAAAATTCCTAGTGGCCTCCGATGTTATTTGATACCCCAATGGTTGGACATCAAGCTTGTTGAGGTCATTTGCAGGAATTGATTCAATTTTTGAGATTTGCAACTTGATTCGCAAGCGTTGAGGCAATGACTTCACTTCGATTGTACTCAATCAGGTACTTCAAAGATTTATGGCCAGTTTCATGCTGCTGATCCAATCCTGGATTTGGGAACCAGATTTCGTGTCTGAGCTCAAAGAATGCGGTAGATCCAACGCTATAGTCCTCTTCAAAGAAGTGTAAACCATTTGTACAAAATGGCGTGAACAATCAGAGACTTGAATTTTGTCGGCCTAACAGGGTTTCTGAATGGCCCAGATCACTTCCAGGATCGGTCCACTTAGAAGAGCTCTCATGATGTGCTCTAGTTTTATACACAGCGCGCCCCATTGCAGTGAGTCTTTCCGGCATGTCCTTGCAAGGCTTGCTGCTGGAACTCCGACTCAAGAATATTAGGGCAGTAAAGCAAATCTCTCTGCGAAGTCCTTGCAGATGTTCAGCCTGTTCCCGTGAGATCTCATGCGCGGAATTTGAATATTTCAATTCCTGACGCTGTTAGAATTACTGTAGGAATTTGGGTCATTGCCCTAGAGCTTGAGAGGACAGGTGGGTTACAAGAGGCTAAGGACTACAAAGTATTCTACTGGTTTATATAGTACTGGGATAGAAGAGTGAGGAATACACTGGAAGATTCTCTCCGAGTGTTCTTACTAAGACAGTTCCCACGGTTCGCCGAGCTCCGATGCTCGCACTGCCACATGATATTCCAACAATTACGACCAAAAGAAGTACTATGAAGCTAAAATCAAAAGCACGGCGGGATTCTGTAAATTTCGCGAAGAGGGCCACAGCCATGTCGGAACTTAAAGAGGTAGCACATTCGCGGCCAGTTATCAACTGTGCTCCGGTTAATATGTGTCTAGGATAAAATCATCCAAGGGACGTCGCATCTCACCACAGGGGCACTTCGTTGGTCAATTTGTTGGTGAAGTCCGACTCAGGCATATTTTCTTCCAGTTGGCTTTGCCCTGCTTTTCAGCACACCCCTGCAAATGAAAAGATCAGCCTGAACTGATCACCTCTTAACATGGTCTGCTCATAACAGTCGTGTGCCTTTGCAACTAATGAGGTTGAACTTGAGTTGTGTGTTGCACCGAAATTTGATCTGATGGGCTCCCAAAGATGCTCATAAACGAACTGGACTTTGTCTGCATCTAACAGTATTATGGCTCAGTTGTTGCTGGCTGCCCAATTTCTCTTTGATTATGTCATGAGAAAAATGATGTGGTCAATGTTCAACTCAAGGTTGGAAAATCCCTTTTTGACCGGTTTAAACAGGCTGATTAATCAATGTTTAAATAGACCCAGTCAGTAACTCAGCCTTATGCGGGCCGTTTAAACAAACAGCTGTTTAAACGGTGATGGACGTTGAGACGTCCATTGTTTAAACAAAGCTAATAGGGTTACTGAACTCTAAATGTTCAGTAGCTCGTTAAACTTCCAAACGCCAGACGGTACCCCAAGACGACATTCTGCGCGTGCTGCATTTGATTCAAAGTTGTAGTCGAAGCGTGTGTAAGAATGGCGATCAGCTGGTTTCCACATATATGGGTACGTGCAATTTGCCGTATTCGAATATGATTTCTCGAAGGGGTTTCCTGCAGAAAGTAAGCATTGAACGTCGGGCGTGATGTTTCCGACTTGTCTGACTGCAAACAGGATGATGTCGTAAGTGGGGTTAACAGTAAGGTAGCTATCCAATTCAATGAGCACAGATCGTGAGTGCCTATTTGTGACCACCAAAGTCTTCCTCGTGACCCTCCCCTTACGCATCACAGTACGTACGTCATACTCGTTCCACTATTGAACATACTGACAGATGTGCTGCCAATCATCACAGGATGTGAGTAGAGGTCATGTGTGACATACCAGATGTATTGATCGAATTCGCCGCAGGAGGTGAGTCTGTTTCATTTGCGATGCTATGTGCTTGATTCCGGCACAGAATGCTGTCGTAAGTCTGGTTTCTTCGCCGTTCCCTCTATTCGATCCAGCTCACCACCGCGGTGCGAAACCCTACAGGCTGTGAGTCTGTTGTACTTGCTGTTCCCTCCGTTTGATCCAGCTCATCGCGGTGCGAAAACCCACAGCCTGTGAGTCTCCTTTGTTCGCCGCTCCCTTCGTTCAGTCCGGCTGACTGCGCTCCGAAACCCTACAGCTTGTGAGTCTGGAAACCCGACAGCTTGTGAGTCTGTTTCGCTGGCCGTCCCCTCCGTTTGATCCAGCTCACCGCGCTCCGACATCCTACAGCTTGTGAGTCTCTTTTGTTTGCCGCTCCCTCTGTTCAATGCAACTCACTGCTCTCCGACACCCTACAGCTTGTGAGTCTGTTTTGCTCGCCATTCCCTATGTTTGATCCAGCTCACCGCGGTGCTCCAGCCTGTGAGTCTGTTTATCCGCCCCAACGCCTTCCCACACCCTAGTCCGGTCCGCTAATCGTGCTGCGACTCCTATTAGGATCAGCTGTGAGTTTGGTCCACCTCCAATCTCTGGCTTATTCATTCCGTCTCCCTGCGCTGCAGAGTACGTGTTTCAGGCCTTCCTCTAGTGTCAATCGATGCACTTCCCATATGCAGGTTTTCCGCGCTGCAGCCTGTGTTGCTGCTCTCACTAAGAAGTTTCCCTCTCCGGTGCCCCAAAATCATTGAAGCGCCGATCATTTGCCTCTCGCTTATCCATACTTAGATCGAAATGATTCACACACTCTCTGGACGATCTTCGTTGGTCGCTGGTATGAACCGATCCGCAACTTACGTGGCATCCTTGAACAATCCTTTCAGTACTTTGTATCTGCTGCGCTCAGACATTTGCCGAAGGCTCCTCCGATGCGATTGCCTTTGTTCCAGCGTTCGCGGCCGCTCTAGATGCCTATGTTGGCTCCAGTACTGAAGCCGCCATCGCCGCCGAAATTCGCGAAATTACGGATCCAACAGAACCTCCAAAGACGGCGTCACCTCTGTTTCCCAAGCACACGAGTACGTCAACCTGGTTCCGTCCGTCTGCGTGGTTGAAGAAGGGGTCTAAAGAGGAGAGGAAGGAGAGGGAGGAGAGGGAAGAGCGGAACAGACAGGTGAAGGCTCTGACTGGTATCCTTAAAACACATTGTCTCCGTATGTTTTTCTCAAGTCTGATCTCATCCATCCATTGCTCATAAAGCTGCAGGGTTCCATGAAGAGAGGAAGGCCCAAATTGAACGGGCAAACTCTCTTTGACTTTACCGACTATTTTTTTTATCTGCGTTTCGTTCTCGAGTTGTCGTTGTATGGAGTCCGGTTTCGATGAGGGAATAAGTAGGAGGAATATTGTTTTTGGTCTTGTACTTGCAAAAGCTGCAGTTCGGCATTGATAAATGGCTGTCAAACATATTTTCCGGTCGCAATACAGGATGGAATTTTTGGCCTCAAGTCGGGTGTCCAAAACATCCCGATCATCAGAGTGCCCGCATAACCGCCGATGTCCTCGGCACCGCGCTCGAATTCCTCGCAAACTCCACCAAATTCTTGCCTCCATCCGTACGCTGGTAGATCACCATCCCCCCGCTCGTCGCCCCTGTCGCAACCAAATGGCTCTCCCCGACATTGCCAATCCCAAGCTCCATCCCGCCGATCTCCACAAGCCCCATGAACACCTGCTTCACGAGCGCGAGCTCAAAGTTACTGGATATCAGATGCGTGATGTCCCCTTGTGGGTGTGATGGTAGTTTCCCACGCCCAATATAGGGCATGTATTTAACGTATTTTACGAGCCCTACATTCAATACCAGGCAGCCCCCGCCAGCAGCCACTGTATGGAATGTATTATACAAATCAAACCCAGCACTTGAACCGCATCAGAACTCTCACGAATGCCAAAATTGGCATTTACCTCCGCTTTTACTTCCACTTTCTTTCTGGGAGCCACTCATACAACAATGTTGAGCAGATATGAATACGCTACTGCAGGTGTGCTACTCTACTTCATCCCGGATTCCCCAGGCACCCTAATATCCTCATCCCTAAGTTTGTTATTGTGGGAGGGAGCTCCGTGAGGTAGTCAGTATGCAAAAAATGACGATTTGTGTTGGATTTGCGCTGCGGAGGTAACTCCAGGTCGAGAAGACTGGAGACTGAGACTGAGAGATTCTCGGGGGAAAGAAAAAACTCCGCTGCTCCCTCCAGGAATTTGAGAGCATCTGGAAGGCCACTCATTGCAGAAAGGCGGCGGGATAGGGGCGGCACGCGCGAAGAAAATTGCAAGATCTGATTGAATGGCACAGCCTTCTCGATGGTATCAGCGCTTGATCCGTCTTGCCGAATATTGACTAAATACTGTAAAAGTGAGCGATATCGAGAGCTTTCAAGCCTACTGTACTTTTACAATCAAATCGACAGTCACGCATCACGCAGGTGGTTGTCGATGGCGAATTTTGGT
This sequence comes from Mycena rebaudengoi, assembly GCA_029282285.1. Classification (NCBI taxonomy): domain Eukaryota; kingdom Fungi; phylum Basidiomycota; class Agaricomycetes; order Agaricales; family Mycenaceae; genus Mycena; species Mycena rebaudengoi. Next base: position 151,453 of record JARJCX010000254.1, read on the forward strand.
GCTTGTCACGCGTCACTTGAGCCCTTGTCGAATCGGTTTTTTGGTTCGTCACGCCGTTCGGAATAAAAAACTCCAAAATAGGTCAAAAATTGACGAGCTTGTCGATTTTTTCCTGCATGTCACGCCCGTTACCGCGGTCTGTCGAATTGTTGGACCGAAATTTTCGGTCACGTGTCACACACCCTGTCGATTTGATCGTAATAGTACAGTAGTTGAAGAGGTCCCGCTATCTCTCGTCACTTGGGAACAGAACCCGGGGGTTTACGAACTTTTTTCAAGTGTCACGCTCGGTCTGGTCCGTATGTGAATTTTGAAATTCGCATAGGCCGGTCACGGGTCACAAACTCGGAGAATTGATTGAAATGGTACAGTACGTACTTCACACCCAAGATAACCAAATTTCGGAGGATCCGAGGTGCAATTTGAAAGCTGAGGTATCGAGTTAAGATGAGGATGAACTAAAACTTGAACTTGAGTTGATTATTTGGGTTCATCTGATATGAGAACTGAAATGTTATGGACAAGATAGAGTATCAGCGCTACCGAACTCCATTTGAAACTTAACTGGTAGGGTCTCGAAGCAGTCAAGCTGAAATTGAGACACAATTGACACATATCATCTACCATTTCAGGCAAAGTGAAAGATCAAATTGAGTTTTTGATTCCATCTCACATTGAAATGCAAGTTGAAAAAACTGATTTCAGTTGAGCTGAAATTTTGCCTGCAGTGAAAAAAGCCAACTGAAATCCATTTTTTCAGTTCACATTTCATTCTCGATGAGATCAACAGTGATATGACATATTTCTGCTGAACTGAAATGAGATCTAAAACCGTCCCAATAATTCCTGATTCCAGCTCAACTGCTTTGGGAACTGCCAAGCTGGGTTTAAGATGGATTTGAGTTTGACCGAATCTCAACTCCATATTCCACCTTTAGATTTCAATTTTGACTGAGCTGGATTAACAAATTTGAGTTTGGATTTCAGGCCAGCTTTGTTGTGCGCTGATTCTTCAAACTTCAAATTCCACCTCAGATTGCGCGAAATTTGGCAATCTTCAGTGTGACTTGGATCTGGCCATGGCGTGTGGGATCAATATTGACGGTGTGCGTTTCATTAATTGGAAGACGAGGGATCGTCATTTTAATGAAGCAAGTTGAACTTTCATAGTGCACGAGTTAATTACAGTGATTGTCAGAATCGAATTCTATTAAATTGCCTGGCGCAGACGGCGGGATTGTAGATAAGACTGGCGACTAATTGCCAGTAGCCTAACAAGCCAATGCACAGGCAGGAGTAATCTCACGAGACTCTGCCGAGAACTCACTGTCTGGAAATATCCCACGTTCCTACGTACTGTAATAAAACGTTCAGTTCGACAAGGGGGGTGACGCGTGACAGAAAAACCGAATTAGACAATTCGACAACCCCCGGAAGAGAGCGTAACATGAGCACAAGTTCGACAAATCCACAAAAACAAATTGCCCTGACCTACCCAAACTCACGGGGAATATTTAAATATGCAGCGTGCCTGTCATGGATACAATCAGTTCAGGAACTCAACAAGCGTGCGCCTATCCATTCCTATCTTTACTTCGCATTGGAACATTTGAACTATCACCCCGTTTCATCTTCTATTTCCAATACCCCGTTTCATACGATTTCAAATTACCTCTTTTGATATCTGCCTGTCCTATATATACTGCGGGTACTGGATAACTTGGGGTAAAGGGCCGTGGCTGCGCCCGGCATGAACGAGTACATGGCATCTTTTTCTTATATTGCATGCAGAGGCTGGTAATTATAATGTGCATAGGTTGTCCGGATCAAAGATTAGATGTAGATTTTAGAGCTCACTCTTCACTGGGTTTGCTTTGGCATACTTGAAATACATTGCCAGAAATAAGGGATATCACCCACATTTCATACAGAAATCTGCGGCAAACGGCGGCCGAGCCAATAGGAGAGCTCGGAACGACCTCTCGGCACATGCCGTACTCACTTTGTAAGGTCAGCGGGTGATTTGTGGCCGAACTGACTCCCAAGAAACCTTCTAGAATCGCAATGTTCACGCCGAGCTGAGTGGGTGAGTACTGTACTCTTACGATCAATTCCACCAAAATTTGACTCTCACCTTCCGAAAAAAAATCCCATAAATCGAGAAAAAATTATTTCCGCAATAAAAAAAAGGCTGCATGACGCGTGACTGTCGAATTAAACGTAAGAGTGCAGTAGTAGGATTCCAAAAAGGCTATCTAAACTACATCTACCTACTGTCTTATATACTCTACGGTCCTTGTTCTTAATTAGCTACTTCCTTTGTCCTACGAGTCAACTTGAACCTGCGGCGCAGTGAGAGCACAGCCGCAGCCTAAACCGGATCAAACTGCGGACGGTTGCAGCCGGCATCCATATCCGTTACACACTTCCATGGCCGGAATTTTTGGAACAGCTCGTGTGGAGGGTGATGCAGATGTTGTTTGTATCAACTCAGTTCAGCCTGTAGGAGAACGACCAATATTTGAATTTCGGCGCTGCTGATGTCGCAAGATACTGCCATCAGCCAACCTCGGCGATCTCCGCCGGCATCAACACGAGAAGGTCTCAGTGATCCCTCATCGTTTTCACTGCTTTACCAAAGTCCATGAAAACTACCAGGACAGTGTATTCCAGTTGATATGTCCTTTCCAGAGTATTCCCACATGAATATATGGACGTTGAGATGCGCAATCCGACATTGTGTTTTCAAACTCCGACAGAAATTGACAGCTGTCGCAAAAATTTCCATATCTGGGTTCCACTCGAGATATTCGCCTGTAGCTGCTAGCAGCAGATATAAGTAGGACGCCGTGAAAATTGCCTGTGTGAGGCTACATTATCCACTTCGGCTAAATCAGCCACTTGGCCTGATTACGGATATTTCCGAACACGATCGGGCAACAAAAAAATTATTTGTCTACAAGGGCTTTTCACTGAGTAACCCCTCTTTCCCCGAGTAAGACAAAAAGGGAAGGCTTCAGCCACAGGACAGCCACTTAGGGCACTACAAATTTTTGTAGACATGCATATATTTTGACTACAAAAATGGTTCCCATGGTCAGTCAACAAAAACGATCTCTAATGAAATTAGGTGTCGCCGAGAGATGAAAGGGACGATATTCACGTAAACTCCAGTACTCGTAATATAGACACTTTACTCTTGAACATCTCTTCTGCTATAAACGCCCTCAGTGATAGGGCTTCCCCCCGTAACCGTTGCAACGGCTCTACGGCACCCGTCGAACGGGTGCCGTTGCCGTTCCGTAGGAGATTTCTACGAGCTCTCTACGGGACGGTCGCGGCACGGCATTGCTGTTCTACGGCCCGTAGAAAGACGGTCGTCGCGGCCGTTCGACGGCATAATTCTTGGAGGTAACAGAGGCGGCTGTAAAAAGTCCGTAATGGTCCAGAATATACACATTTATGCTGCCAAATGCTCCGAATATTTCTTCGTCGTTGTCTCACCTCTCTATGCCTCTCAATAGCCAGACATCATGCATCACGGCAAGTTCCGTGCCTCTGATGGCGATGTTGATGCGTGCTCAATGGGCGAGATTCCATCCTCATTTCTCACGGATAAGTGGCTGGTGAGTTTCTTCGACCATGTTTTACTTTGAGTTCATATGAATGAACAGTGACACACTTATTTGTAATTCAAAACTCGTGAATATAGAGCTTCACACAAGCCTAAAGTTTGTAAGATTGGCTCAACCACTCGGCGTGAGGTGAGTTATATGACGGTTGTGCCTCTGCGAACTGTTTTTGCGCATAGAAGGACCTAGACAAGAATTCTCGACCCGTGAACCGTTTCAACACCCGTACGGCCGTCCCGTCGACCGACCCGTCCCGTGAGCGAGCTCAGACTCGAACCAACGGCCGACGAATTCGACGGCCGTGCCCGTGGCCTAGCCGTTGCCGTCACGGCAACGGGTGGAAGCCCTACTCAGTGAAAGCCTTATAAAGCTTCACCCGTTGTAGGTTTGGATAAACGTTTCGCACTTATCCTTTCTCTAGAACACATTACCTTCTATGTATCGATCAGCATTGGCTAGTCGTTCAGTTTGTTCTGGCGCTGCACAGAGACTTGTACTTCGAGTTCAGTGAACCCGTAAAAGCATATATTCATAACAGTGCCTCACCGGAGCTTTTGACGATTTTTGGGGGCATACAGGTATCTTTGGAGCCTGCGTGACGAACCGAAAAATGAATTCGACAAACGCCTGGGTGATGCGTGACAAGCACCAAAATTCGCCATCCGCGTGACCCAGGACTGTCGAATTTTTACTACAGTAAAATGTTTTTTTTTAGAAAAAATATGATTAGATCTTCGGATTTTATTGATATGCCACCATGATGGTTCTGTGGCGGGAAGCGGAAAAATGCGACTTGTGATTGTAGTTTTGAGTATCCAAGTTGCTACTAACTTGACTGGCCAGTATCACAACCCCCATCGCGAGAGAGTGCGACTCGAGCTAAAAGTCACTGTGGCTATCTCAGATCGTTGTTTTATTTTTATTGATTAACAACCGATGCGAGAACCTGTGAGTGCCAGTGGATACTGGACTGTCCATTGAAGTGTTAGTCATAGGTCGGCTCCGCCAGCGCAAGGCCGGTGGGGATTTTGACGCGTGGTCCATCGTGCATTGGGGAAGAGTACAAGTGTGAGCTGAGTACCCAGCCGCATGCGTTATGGCGGTTATTGGCCGAAGAAAACGGTTGGAGGAACACGAAGACGCGATGTGTTCGTATTAAACGATTACTGTACTATTTCATTCAATTCTCCCCTGCTGTGAACTGTAACCAAAATGTTCGAAGTCCGAAATTCGAACATTAGCTGGGTCAGCCGTGACGCCCCCCAAAAATTCGAACATGCTGGAAAATTCAACAGCGCATGTCTCAGAGACAACTAGAACATTGACCAGAAGCATATATCACAGAAGCCCAGAAGAGTGCCCCGCTCAATAAAGTAAATTTAGTGTGGGTGTCTTGACTGCGAATGGGCCAAAAAAGCCCAGAAACACTTATCGGTGGCCAGACTCAAACCCATTTCGTTACTCCATGAGAAAGAGCAGCACTCTGAAACATACAGCCTTATGTAAGCGAAAAATTGAATTTTGGAGCATTTGCGAGCTATTTTGTGACTGATTTTTAACATTCGAACTTCCTCAAAGTGGCCTGTGACACGTCCGAATATTTTCGAACATTTCGACCAGGACCCGTGTTTATCCCAATAAAGGTATGATACCCAAAAATGGCCCGGCTGATTTTTTGTCCGGACTTTGCCAAGCCTGCGCTCAAAATTTTTTGTCCGGACTCCGTTCTGACCCTAGAGTGTAGCACGAATAGCGAATATCGCGAATATTCGTGCCAAGCCATTTGCAAATAGCGAATACTTATATTCATGAATGGCTGTGGCTGTGCTATTCGTGCGAATGCGAATATCAGTTTTTAAGAAAGTTGATATTCGCGAATATTTGCAGCTGTAATATACAGGTACAATTTCAATCAAGCATAGTAAATTCGGGTCTGTTTAACACATCTCCTCTCTGAAACCATAACACACTTCATTTACACTAACTAGATTTGTAATTTATATGCAAACCAACCACTTTAAAGATGTATTTGCTTCGACAACTGCTTGACAGGTTGAACATGGCAAGTATGATGGCCAATCAAATGATTGAATATGCAAGACAAAGGCTTGTATGAGTCTTTGACAATGTTTAAACTCACAACATAACATAAAAGAGTCCTCAGCAACTCATTGGTGGCTGCTAAACCCCTGAATTCTCAATGTTTTCGCTGAATATTCATATTCATGAATATTCGCGAATATTGCTGACTAAGCAACGAATATTCGCCATCAATATTCGTACGAATGCGAATATCAATGTCTAGGTTTTGGTGAATATTCATATTCGTGAATATATATTTGTGCTACACTCTATCTGACCCCAGAATTTTGGCCAAATTTTGGCCAACTTTTGTCCGGAAAATGGGCTCAACCGACGGTCAGCCTCAGGTCAGCCGTGTCCGGACAATGAACAGACCTTGTGCCGCCAGTGGCTGCTCTTGTCTGGACTACAATCCAAGTTAGGTTGCTGTCCGAAATTTTCTTGTCCGGACTCGGTATCATACCTTTATTGGCATTATCATGGGTCCTTTTCAACCCCTGTGACGCATGACGTTTGAATTGAATGAGATAGTATAGTAAGCCCCGTGAATGCGCTATACATATAATAATTTTTGAGCGGGCAAGACCATTACCGAGAATCAATGAACACGCAGTGTAATTGAACTTTGTTCTCCTTCGAAAAGAAAAAAAAAAAAGGAAAGAAAGATAGGGACAAAGTCGAACACCATCATTCGGAGAAGTGGTTAGAGCGGAAAAGCAGACCAGAAGAAGACAAGCGGGAGGAATGAATTGTAACACATGTATTGCAGCAACTTCATTCTTCCCCAGACTTGATTAGAGGCCATTGCTGTGCATGGCAATTACGAGTCCTTATTGCTGATTGCCTGTCTATCGCACTTCGCTCCCCCCACCTGTACGAGCGAAGCAACAAAGCCCGATTGGCACATCCCAGCCATCTTAAAAATGCTGCATCTATCCCATATTGTCGAAGTGTCGAATGAAAGCGCGACATCCAGCTCCTATATTGTCATAAATGAACTTTTGAACATCATCTCTCAAGGTTTTTCTGTCAAGCAGATCACAGTTTGTTCGTGCTTTCTGCTTCACGTAGCTCTCATCCGGTCACGTGGAGCGAACTTCCTTGCTTCGCCCACAAAAATGAACTCCTCGCCAATGAAGACCAAGGTGTGACCATTAGAAGCACGGTGAAATCGCGATCCTATCAACAGGGAACAAAGTCAAGTATCGAAATAGGTGTACTGGAATGTCCATGTCATCGGGAAAATGTGTACAAGAAGCTCGACACCGCATGCTTCACGCGTGTCCACCTCGACAGGCGGCCGATTTGATGGTCGATAGCATACACTTTGACACGCTGACCCGAGTCATGCTGAACGCACGTTGCACTATAAATGCTATGAGGGTGCAAATCAACCGTCAAGACAACCCATTCTCCGTCCAAAAAACCATCGAACTCGAGGAAGACACCCTCAGTGATTGAATGCGCAGGCGCCGCAGCAAACACAAGGGCGAATCGGTTTCCCGTGTCGTGGACTCGCTGGACAGTCACAGGGATGGTGTCCTCTGGGCCATAATACACTCGCACAGGATTCCAACCCGGGTGGATAGGTGGGCTGCAATGAATCCATACTTCAATTTGTTTCTCGTGGAGAATGTCTCCGTCTTTTATTCCCAATGTCTGACATCGAGGTGCCTTACTCCCGGATGATCTGGTCAAAGCAAGAGCTTATTCTGATCAATTAATATGGGTAGCTTTGCGACCCTGGATAAACATCATACCTGATCTACCTCCGTCTTCCTACCAGGAAAACTACAGAGACTCTGTTCCACTCACACTGAGAACATGGGGCACAATACGGTGCCTTGCTCCGCCGCACTTGTAGCCCGGCGCATGTGCATGCTGACTGACACCGACTGTGATAGTACGTAACATTTCATCTCCATCCGTGCTTCTAAATCTTGTTCCTTGCAAACAACAAACCGGACGGATCGGAACACGGAGATAGAACGCCAAAGATCTGGCCACCTTCATCGAACCTGACTTATATTCATCCAATGCCATAACAAATGTTTTCGTGCACAAGATCGATGCATGCCTCCTCCTCCTCCTCCTCCAGTTCCTTGGAGGATCTCAAAGCATTCCATTGCTATAAAACGACATCACAACTTTAAGCTTAAGCTAATAATAGCACAAAATGTTTTGCGTCATGGGAGGTCATGGGCTAGGATTTGATACCCCTGAGTAGCGGACTTTGAAAGTTATGCCAGTGGATGACACCACCTATCTCCTCCGGCCAAAAAGGACTCTCGAGAAATGTGCCAGGACCCCTAAATCTTCAAGTTGCGGTTCATCATTTTGTCCAACTCCGAAGCACTCTGGAAGTACCCACGGTTATCAAACTCTAGCTTTTCTTACTTTGCGTTTGCGGAAGACTTTCTTCCAATGGATAGTATCCGGCCTAGACTATTTCTGAGCTTGGCAACCATCACCTACCTCTTTTCATTGCTGGATACTGGTTCAAAATCCAGCGGCCAGGGCCCAAAAGCAACATACTTATATATGCAGTGCAGGTGGTATGGCCGACAAGCGGCGAGTCACGAATCAAAACAGGAACAAATCATCTGCCAAGCAAAGGTTGCTCACGTCGACCATCTAGCTTTGGGCAAGTGAACAAGAGGTGCTGGATGCCATGGGAAAGACGGGCCGTCCGGCTCCCGAGTTTTTTTGGACAAAAAGGAGGTCGCGTGGACCATCTAGCTTTCGGCAAGTGAACAAGAGGTGATGGATGCTATGGGAAAGTCGGACCGGACAGGCCGTCCGGCTCCCGAGTTTTTTTGGACAAAAAGGAGGTAGAGACACGAAGTGCGAAAACAAATAGTGAAAGAAGAAAAAAAGATCATCGGTTTACACTGGCGTGATACGGACATGCAGACAGTAGAGCTTGGGATTAGTTGTTGCATCATGGTTTAATAGCAGGTAAGTCGGCATGATGCGCAGGAACACGGATTACCGCACCCAGCTGCAAGCTTGGACTGATGAACCGCACGCAAGATTCTCCCTCTTTGACCTCCACCAGTCCTTCTGCTTCCCAATAACTGCCCAAGGCTCCGCAGAAATGAAAGCACGTCCCTGCCTTTACTGTGTCTCGCAACAATGTTCTGACTCGAAAAACGTCTGACTCTGTGTCGCGGTCAACGGTGATGAGGACTTGCTGCGCGGGTTTAATGACTGGAAACTCCAGGTCGAGGGTTCCGCAAGAGGTTGAGGGATATGTGTGCGGGGTGAGGTGTAATTCTCTGCTGTCATGTGTATTTCATAGACGGGGAGAACGTCGCTGTTTACTGAGTGCGTGTATCGTGTGATCCCACCCGGGCCTGAAAGCAAGGGTCCCACACTGCTTTGGGCATCGATAAGCCAGAAGTGGTCGGAATGGTCGCGCGAGTACGGTGCAAGAGGAAGGGCACGGCCGCCGAAGCGATCTGATGACTAGACAGATGTTCACATGAGCTGGTTTGTACGACAGTATATGTGCAAGGTTTACATGCCAAGGTGCGGTCGTCCGGGCTTTCCATGAAGGAGAAGACAAAGGCGGCTCTGTTCTGGGGCGTGTGTAGTCAAGATTTTCCCTCCTTTTAAGTCTCCCCTTCGCCGATGGCAAGGCTAAATTGCTGCTTTTAGACTTTCGGTGGCAGAATTCGCCCCCACTCATTCGGGTTCCAAAGGCATACATGCAGCGGCGTAGCTAATCCCATCTGTGGACACAGCATGGCATCAGCACCTTCTTAATCTCCCTCACTTTCTCCACAAACGTAAAACGGTAAAGATGTTCCTGGATGGCATAGAGTTCGACCTTCACGACTCCCTCACCAAACTTCTGGATCGACTCCACGTCCAAACTTAAGTCGAGATCTCCTCCGCAGAGCAGAGTAACCCCAACCAAAATAGAGTAGAGCGGAGCGGCAACAATGGCAAAGTGAAGCTTTTCTCGGAAGCGAATGGTCCCGACGAGGACGTGGAGGGCTGCTACTCGGTTTCCTCCGCGAGCTGGGTGATATCCGTCGGCGAGATTGAATGTCGTAAAATGTCTCCCTGGGGCATCGGCATTAGGGAGGAGGAGTTGGAATGCAGCTGGCAGAACTGAAGTCGTGGTGCGTAACGGATCTCCAGCCGCGAAAACGATCCTCTCTACATCATCTGCTGTCTGCTCCAAAAGGACTCTATTCGGTGCGGTGGGGGACGGCGGTGGATAGTAATTGTGGACGTCAGGGCAGACTAAGACAGGTGGCAGCGGCGCCGGAGAAGTATATCTTTTGGGGAGAAGGAAGTGTTGAAGTGTGCTTGCGAAAGACTGCAAGCTAGCGTACTGTCATTACGGTCATTACGGTCATGAAAGGCATCTTGTTTGTTACTGCTTACCTCCGCTTGATCCGTGGAACAGCGGCTGCTATTCTCCTCATCTTGGGGACAGGCAAGAGCGCGTTTCTGCAGGTAGGCCATACTGCGAGCAACAGATATTTTATGACAAGAAGAGAGACCTGGTAGGACAAGCTGTCTTTTATCCAATTCTCTCCCTTCCGCAGCGACCCTGAGTAAAAGAACAAATTAAATTAAATTGCCTGCCATTTAAACTTCAGGTCTCCGTTATCAGTCTTCTGAGCTGAAGCATGATTCTTCTGACTCAGCTGGGGCGTGGAACACCGTCTTCGTTCCATCCACCCAGAACACTTCGTCAACCCCACATCTTTTGCAGGGCACATCTGGAATCAGCACAGGTTCCTCTGGAAGCGCTTCATGTTGGCATCATGTGATATTATGCACGTGATGAGATCGACGCGCAACAAAATCCTAACAACAGCAAACTCGGACAAGAAAGCTTTATATAACCTTCACGCCGCACTGCACACATAAGAAATTCAATCTTTGTTCACCATCATAGTACAGCTTGAACAGTAAGACTACACAAACCCATCTCGACCAGCGCACAACGTGATGTTATCAGCCCCACTAACATCATACAGGGAATCTGGATGCATGGGATACTCCTTATAGCGTGCAATATCCCCTTCGAAACCACCTCTACGAACGACTCAGCATTAATGGTCCGCGGGAAGAACGCGTGGAGTTCGACATTACACGCAGTAGAAGCTCGCATGATGTCCAGGAGCATTTTGTCTTCAGGGACCTCTCCTAAAACCAAAGCAGACAATTTGGGCCATCTCTCCAGAGAGCCAACAGCCATCTCATGAATTAGCTCAGAGAAACACGGCTCTGCCCCGCGACCATCGACGACCTCCAAGGCGGGCATGGCATCAAACAGCTTTGGGATTTCGTCCGTGCTCGTCTGGACTAGATCCCAACGAGCCATGGTAACAGAGTGCAAAGCCTCATGAAGATAATCTATGACATGAGACACAAGAGACTCCTCGTAAATATCCAGGATGATGTTTCGTAATGCAGGCATCTTTATCGCAGCGACTAGCAGAAAGGTTGACTCCTCCACAGGCGACAAGACCAAATGGGTCAGACAAGGCAAAGTGATCACTGAGGGTGATGGCTGAACATCGACTTCTTTACACGAGATATAACGAAGCTGCAAGCACTCGAGATGAGGAGTTGACTTGAATAACGCAAGAAATTCACCTAGACTCGGTTCAAAGCTGAATCGAATATGATGGAGAACTAAAATGCGCAGCTTGAGGCACATGGGTATCCCTCCCCATAACAAAAGTGACACATCCAACCGAAGGGATGTCAAGACGGGCAGTATCCCTCTGAATGGGAATAGATCGTGAGCCGACGTCGGCTTCTCAGACAATCCGCCGTCCACTACAGTGGGCAACAGGTTCATAGATAAGTACTTTAACACCGGAGCTTCCCATGTTAACATACGGTCCAGGATATAGTCGGATGCTTGAACATGCTTGGAATTGACGACGATGCTGCGACAGCGAGAAGATTCGGGGTCTAATATCGCAAAGACATCCTCAAGAAACGTAACAGCACCGGTTATTCCGTAATGTTTTCCACTTGCAGTCGAAGTGAGCCGATACGGACGGCATACGACATGCAAGCGAAGTTCGCATCGGCCACTGCGCTGTATCCAGAGGTACAACGTGCCTGGCGATGTATTCCGATCCACGTAGATGTAAGCCCATAGCCCATTGTCTGCTCTGACAACGAAGTCCCAGGCCTTGCAAAGTGATCTAATATTGTCTAACCACGGCATATGCAGTTCAGGTGTATCCCAAAAATCCGGCAGAGAAATACAAAAAATCCAACCCAATACCTCCGTGGGCAAATCATTAATGTTGAGGGCCATACGACGGCCTTGAACTCTCTGTAAGAGGAGGATACGAGCCCCTTTGACGCGGTTGGCTGTAAATGGAACTGACATATATATCCGTGCAGAGCGCATCTATTCACCTTAACTGGTCAGGACCACTGACGATCTATCACCAAGTCGGATATACAGAGCTTGCCCATATCGAGTTTCGTGATAAGACAGATCGACCTCACACGCTACTATCACATGTCGCATGCGGCTCTTATCACCTCCCTTTAAGCCACATTCTGATGATAGAATGTTTGTGGAACCGATGACGCGCTACTACTTCAAGTTGTGTCCTAACCTTCATCGCCAAACGAATATGTTCGCGCAGAGTTCAATGGATCACGATCTTTGGACGGAAAGCAGTCAACTGGATTGGCCCTTCCGCTGCAGCCCAGCCTGCGCCACGTACCATCAGTAAGTAACTGTCTATCCCTCAATGGCGTCGTAAGAAGTTGAACAAATTTTCGTAGTGCCGCTCGCTACGCTTACAGTATTTAACCAGGAAGCGGAACGCTCAAGATGCGGGGCGTTTTTCGGCACAGTAGCAAGTGATTCTCGGCAATTTTTGTCACTGAGGCGCTGCATTTACTCATTTGCTACATGACCGTCAAAGACTTTGCGTGAATTGGTGTATTTGTGGCAGAGAACGAGCACCATTTTTCTGACCACCAAAATTGGCCAAAACACGTGGAAGCGGAACACTCGGTTCCAACCTGTCCAGGCAACCGGGGAAAATTTGATGGTAATATTCGAACTCTCCGACCTTGAAAATACCCCCAATTACCCCACCACACAGTTTGCTCCCCTCACGGAGCTCGAGTGGCACTCGCAACACCGCGTCAAAATCATGTACAGAGCCAAACAGTGGGCAAAACAAATATTTTTCCAGTGCCTCAGAGAAGCTTGTTGGGCAATTGCTTTTGTAAATATGAGTTTTACATGGGTTAGAGTCATGTTCAAAAAACGGGAGCCCGTTGGCTCATGTTCAGAAGCAAAACACGTAGTGTTCCGCTTCCTGGTGTTGTTCCACTTCCCGGTTAAAGACTGTACCGTGAAAAAATGAAGTCACCAGCCGCAGAGACTTCACTCTACAACTGCGACTACGGCCCATTTCCTCCACATCCAGACGAACCCGCGGTATGGCACAACTCAACCACTAGCGAGAATTGTCCACAAAATAAAGACAACATCAGCTCATACGCTGCTGCCGATACCAGGGGAGAAAATGGCATGGACGCCTCGTACACTTTGTGGGTGGCCACAGCAAATCAGCTTTCAGTGGTTATCGCAGACAAGTTATCTGGCATATCTGATGGTCAGAGCGACCCAGCGCCAGAAAACAAATCAATGTTCGGAATGACGCCGTTATCTCGGAGAGCTCGCCACGATGCTGCCGGGTTCATCAGCTACGATGCCGAGCGCGGCTACTTCACGGACGAATGGACAACTGGTCCACCATGGCAGGATATGCGGCAGTGCCAAGCTGTCGGATTTTGCCTGGAAACCGTGGAGATCGCAGTGTGCGCCATCAAGAACAAATTTGGAGACAGTGTTTGGGAAACCCTCTATTCGGCCTTGGGCAGACCGGCGGTATTTCGACTGGCACCAGTGCGCATCATATATTCCTTGTATGCATATCATCCAAACGGGGTTACCATACACCAACTGAACCATTGCCCCGCCAAAATACCTCCTGGACTCATCATACCGTATGCGGAACTTGTAGACCATTTGCGTGCCGCGTACGCGGAGGAAACACCAATAGAGCCCGGGCCTGTGGTATACAACACACACCTTTCTACTCGATCCATTCCGAGTCGTTGTCCGACAGATCACAGCCTAGAGATGAACTCAGATACAGCATGCGTGCTCACTCGACTACTATGGAACATGGAGTTGCACGATATCCAGACCCTGAGACTCTACGTCATGGGAGCTATAGATCGCATATGCCAGGGGATCGATTTCCTTGCCATGCAAGGCCACATATACGCATTCTTATTTCCTCCCAGCGATTCTAATGATCCTCTGGCTCACGCACCGGCAGAAACAATACTGTTCCATCTACAGTTACTCAGAACAAATACTGAATGCGGACTCAGCTACAATAATGCGCTGCTTCACCCGCACGAAATCGACTTCCTACACGCAGCATGTCGCAGCCTTCGAGGACGCCAAATTTACAATCTAGGCTTTTTCATCGAGACATTACTGAACATGCAGTTTGATAGCACGGAATTCCTGCAGGAACTCTTGCGACAGGGTCATCTCAATCCCATGTGCCCAACCTTTGGCTTACACGCGGAGACTTTAGGGGATAGACTAGATGAATTACGCTGTAACTAGCTCCCCAATATGCACAAAATTGAATACATCCGGAGTACGGGATAGTTTTATAATTTTGAAGCATATATACCGATAGTACAGTCTCCCCGCTGCGGCTTAACATAATAAACCTTCGAGGAAGGCAGCAAGAATTACCATGCATCTTCAACTGTCGCCGAAATTTCAGTGCCAACTTCACCTCGCCAATGAGCATATTCCTTTTATCCCCTCACTATCCTCTACAGGGAACTTATGACCGTTCATATTACTGGACCACACAGTAGGTACCTTACACATACATCCTTCAACAGTTGAGCATATGCGCAATCACTTGCATAGTCAGTCATCAAATGCAGTGAGTCGTCCTCGCACATCAAAACCTCACAGGCAAAGAAATGAAGCCTGCCCTCTGAATTTTGTTTATTACACACCCTAGCGAAGAAGTTGGAACCCGTGAGAACTCAGGTGCGATCAACGGATCACGCATCTGATCCATCGGAGTCTTTCCTAGAGCCTGGACATGTAAACCACCACCGTCTGCAACACGCAAGTCCCGTTGTCTCCCCAACCTCTGTACACATCGCCATCTGACGTTTAGGGCACTAAACTTGGCATCCATTGCGGCGTAATATCCTCACGATGCGCAGCGTGATGCAGAGTGCTACGACTGCGGTCCTCGAGCCTCTCATACGTAGTGTCTCTATCGCTACATCCAAACCCAGCATGCCATCCCACACCATCGCTTGCTGCATAACAATACCGTCTTGAAACCATATACCACCGTCGGGCCGAATCACCCTCGCTGTGAAATGAGACTCGGAGTGGTATACAAGGCCTCTCAATTCCAGTGAGTACTCTATACCTTGGCACTGGAGACTGATCTCACGCTCCAACAAAATAAAACGACTCTCCAAAGAAAGACATAACAACGGCGGAATACTGAGGATCTTCGACATCCGCATCATCCTCGAGTCTTGAACAGCGATACCACGTGCGTTGCAAAGCGGACAGTTCTGAACGTGTTTGCTAAAATGACGTGAAAGCCAGGTAGAAATTCCCATCACTGGGTTGTCTGATTCGACGTCTTGGCCTACGACCAACATGGGCGTCAAAGTGACTACGTGTCCAGGTACGATGTACCCACATAATTCGCATTCTACTACGGCCTCTGCGTACGTATTGTTCCCAAGCAAGATCGATACCAGTTGATCAACACCGACATAAACAGCTCCATACGGGAAGTCTACGGGTGAACGACCATTGAGCAACCGCCTGAGGTCATTTTGAGCATCTTCCAGTGACTTCCTGGAACCAAGTGAGTCAACTTCCGCAAAACCGCTCAATAGAGCAGTCAACTCTGGTGTTATGCTGCCAAGTGCTTTTGATCTAAGGGCCGGATCATCCTTCCAGACATCGAACAACACAGTTAGAAAAGCATCATATGCACAGCTTAGTCCACAGGATCCCACATTATACCCACAGGTGCTGGACCACGGGCGAATACCACACTTGTACCCTCATTGACCTTCTGACGCTTCGCCGCGGCGGACGATTTCAAAGAGTTTTTAGGCCCCTTACGCTTCAAAAATTTCGACCGTCGATCGATCTTGGTCTTCTCCGGCTGCGACCGAACATCCGCATAAACAATCGGGTCGGGAACTCGCGGTCCCATATCAGAACGCCACCTGAAGGCTTCATGAAGACCAGGTACCTCGTACGTGGCGCCCTTCCATAGCTGGAAGCTCCTGATCAAATGTCTACGATAAATTCCAGTGACATGGGACAGCAATTTGCCCTCGTATCTCAGACGTGTTATCTCATCCACTATCTCTATCTCTCGCAACTCCTGTCTCAAATAGCCAGATATCCCACTGGTAATTTTTTTTTCGTCGAATCCTTGCAAAACGACGGTACCCTCAGAGGTTTTTCCCCTGGAAAGGGCCACGTAGTACGACATAAACGACTTGCAATGTCCGAGGTCCACAACATTCTCATCCAACGACTTACCTTGAGACGCGTAATCCGTCATAGAAAAATTCAACAAGATATTAATCTGGTCTCTCATGATGGACACCAACATGTCGTCCAGAAGTAAACACGTAACATGTGTCTTACAACGCACGATGGGGACGACGTTCAGCGGTAGATCAAGGATCTTGACATCCCGAGGAGGTTTAACCAGTTTAACAAAGAAAGTGTCCAGGATCAACTCTCCGAACTCTCCGGTACTAGAATCCCATCCGACAACGATACCTCACTGACCTTCTGTCATACAGAACCTTTTTTCTCTCAAACGGGACGGTGATATGATACGATATCCAAATGAGAACAGTGATATGATATCCAATCCAAACTAACACCAAACCGGAAAGGGACGTTGATACCATATCCAAATATGAACAGTGATATGATATCCAATCCAAACTAACACCAAACCGGAAAGGGACGTTGATACCATATCCAAATATGAACAGTGATATGATATCCAAAAAAAGAATGTCCACGACGCCACATGACACTGATAGACACCCTCGGAAAAAAAGACATGTATAAGATTTTATCAGAGGAGCGAAAGCAAGACAGGTATAAGATCCTTCAGATTGGTACTTTCGGCATTAGCGCCATCGCTGGATTAAAGCAAGGCTGCCCTAAACGGGAATGGAAGATACAATATGAAATATAAACAGCCCGAGTGATAGGATATCCCCCCAAAAAAAGTATCATCTTATCAGAGGAAAGAGTGCTTTCGGCAAGATACTGATGCATTTAGCGCTATCACTCGACTTAAAGCGAAAGCAGGGCTGCCCTGAGAGCACGAGGACAATCAGAGCCATGATTGGAGAGGGAGATTGATAGCCCAAGGGAACGGTAATTCTCACGGTGAGTCAAAAGTAATGATGCCCCACACCAGTGCTAAGAACGATTCCTTATTACATAAGGACTCATAAAAAAGATCACCAGTATCGTCGTTATCCTGAGCACCGTTCGTGGCTCGATATCGCTTCATTTCTCACGAAAGGATTGTCATCGTCGGGCTTAATGAAGTCGGGTCGAATTTGTGTATCTAAAGTGAAACGTTGTTAATTAGTTACATGGCTTAATTACCGTAATTGAATTGTTTGCCTCACGGGGGGTAGGACTGTAGATGGGATGATTGCCAGCAAGATAAGAGGTTGAATGTACAAGCCGAATTCTCGTTCGCCGGCGATTGGTGGTACCGGTACTGTACTTTATCTGCGTGCGGCGAATAACGGTTCGGGGACCAACGTGGTGGTAGGTACAAGTAGTCTCAGTGCCAGCCTGTCATGACATTCCCAATTTGGGTCCCTTGTCATGACAGTCTGGGACCGGACCAGCCGATTAGCCGGACCCATGCGCTATGTACTAGGACCCCGGAGCATAGCCACTTCCCACGCTCTTGATCCCGCCTGTCGTAGCACCGTCTTGCTTGTAACGCGTCGCGCGCCTTCTCTCGACGCGATATTTCGGGCCAAATACATCGATTTTTACCTTCTTACTGCACACCTCCCGAAACATGAGTCATAACTACGGCCTACGCCTAAATTTGCACCAACTCGACTCGGATGGCTTTCAAGAATTGTAAAACTATGTACATGCAATTAATTAATTAAACTGAATTACTATCTCTCCAGTCTGAAGTGCTCCAATTCTTTGTCTTTTCCTAGGACGTTCAGTATCGGGAATAGGTAAGGATTCGGGCTCGTCATTGTTGACATCACCACTGGCAGAGGTGAGCTCGGCCATCTCACATGCGTCCTGGATGGCCTCAAAAGAGGTTCCGAAAGCTCTGCCCAATGTAAAATATGGGTGTATCGGAGCATAGCGTCAATGGTGTGAACTGCCCCAGCATGTTTGACAAGTTCATCCAAATCCGCGTCTGAGACAAGGCACTTCGGGCCGTAGCTCGGCCATGCATCCCTCCAATCGGTTTGCCAGATTTTCAGCCGCCAGCTTGCGAGATGCTGAAAGATGATTTCCCGCTGCTCATCGGTAGATTTAAGCGAAGGGACAGAAGAAGAGGGACCAGGATTCACGGCAATCCATTGGTACTGGAGCGCTGGACAGAGGGAGGGGTCACAACGATTGCAACAAACGCAGCTGGGGCTGTGTGGGGGATTCTCGAGTTGGCGATCCATAATTTGCTGTGCGCAGTCGTCAGATTGTATGAGTTCGATGAGTCCTGGATCTTCTTCCTTCGGCGCATCGACAGATAGTCCAGCGCCAAGTGCAAAGCTGGGCTCATAAAAGAGAACTCCAACCGAAGTTTCTCCCTTACGCCGTGCTCCTCGACCAAAACGTTGGCCAACATCTGCAGAACTGATCCCGCGAACCTTGTACTGAATAACGCGACGAACACCACCGAAGTTCATACCCGCACTGATTTTTGAAGATCCAAGCAGTATTTTAGTCTTGTCTGCTCGGAAATCCTCGAGGCAAAGCTTCTGGTGGCGGTCGGATAGGCCCGCATGTATTATGTCGACCAGGTGAGTCGGTAATCCCATGGACGCGAGGCGATAGTATGCCCACCACATCATCTTGGTTAGAAGTTCCAAATCATCGCAATAGATGAGAGTCTTGACGATGTCGGTGGAGCGGCATCCTAGTGGTATGACAAAAACAAGGTCTATGAAGCTGGAGACGTCGTGTTGTAATGGGAGTATGATCATCGAAAGCTCGGGTCGATAGTTGCCGAGGTTTATGAGGTGGTACTCCTTTTTGAGGCCTGCGTAGGCGATTAAAGCATCACGATAATGCTCTGGACAGGTCGCGGAAAGAGCTATAAATGGAATGTCGCCGCCGATGATGTTACGCAGGATGTACAAGCGGGAATAGCAAGGACGCCAATGGTGGGTTTGATAAATGAGATGCGCTTCGTCGATGTAGATGCCCGACAGCCGGCGTCTCCACTCCGGTGAGTGTAAGATACGCGCAAAAGAAGGGCTTTCGAGCATCTCCGGACACACATATACGACCATCATATTGCCAGCGGCAACTTTCTCGAAATCCTCCAGTGAGTTTTGCTCCGAGTATATGAAAAGGGAGGTTATCCCTTCACATTCGTTGCTGGAATTTATCTGAGAACAAAAAAAGGAAGTGTGCTGGGCAAACTTACGATGATTCTCCATCCAGCCCGAGACTTGTATACGGTGTAATAACAAGCGAGATCCCCTCCCCACGGGCAAGCAGGGGAAGAATCCAGGCAAGAGACTTCCCTGAACCGGTGGGAGATATAACTACTGCATCGCCCCGGCGCATAGTCACAAAGTTCGAGATCTCGACTTGAAAACTGCGTAGAGTAGCATCAGCTGGGATAGCCCCAGCTCTCGCAGCCAGCGCAGTCAATTCATACGGATCCAGGGCGGGACAAGGCGCCAGAGGCATCGGGTTTGATATAGTGAATGCCTTTTGTCGCGCATAGCCAGGGTTGTTGAGCGCGAATGGAGTATAAGATGGAGTTTTTGGTGCTGTCTCGAATCCATTCCGATGCAGTTTTCGGTTAGTCAAAGATGACAAGGGGGTTCGAGGGCTCCCGAAAAGAGTACTGGGAGTGTCTGATAGCTCATGAAGCTGTGCACGGGTGCGGATGGGGGTGAGAGGTGGTGTTGCAGGTCCACGGAGTCGCAAAGGTGGCCAATTTTTCTGCGTGTTATTTTGAGACATTGCGGGGTTTTAGGGGGGGGGTCATCGGTGTTAAAAGAGTTGAGTGGATAAAAGAGATGTATTAGTGTCGATGGCACTGAGATATCGCGTCAAGAGAAGGCGCGCGACGCGTTACAAGCAAGACTGTGCTACGACAGGCGGGATCAAGAGCGTGGGAAGTGGCTATGCTCCGGGGTCCTGGTACATAGCGCATGGGTCCGGCTAATCGGCTGGTCCGGTCCCAGACTGTCATGACAAGGGACCCAAATTGGGAATGTCATGACAGGCTGGCACTGAGACTACTTGTACCTACCACCACGTTGGTCCCCGAACCGTTATTCGCCGCACGCAGATAAAGTACAGTACCGGTACCACCAATCGCCGGCGAACGAGAATTCGGCTTGTACATTCAACCTCTTATCTTGCTGGCAATCATCCCATCTACAGTCCTACCCCCCGTGAGGCAAACAATTCAATTACGGTAATTAAGCCATGTAACTAATTAACAACGTTTCACTTTAGATACACAAATTCGACCCGACTTCATTAAGCCCGACGATGACAATCCTTTCGTGAGAAATGAAGCGATATCGAGCCACGAACGGTGCTCAGGATAACGACGATACTGGTGATCTTTTTTATGAGTCCTTATGTAATAAGGAATCGTTCTTAGCACTGGTGTGGGGCATCATTACTTTTGACTCACCGTGAGAATTACCGTTCCCTTGGGCTATCAATCTCCCTCTCCAATCATGGCTCTGATTGTCCTCGTGCTCTCAGGGCAGCCCTGCTTTCGCTTTAAGTCGAGTGATAGCGCTAAATGCATCAGTATCTTGCCGAAAGCACTCTTTCCTCTGATAAGATGATACTTTTTTTGGGGGGATATCCTATCACTCGGGCTGTTTATATTTCATATTGTATCTTCCATTCCCGTTTAGGGCAGCCTTGCTTTAATCCAGCGATGGCGCTAATGCCGAAAGTACCAATCTGAAGGATCTTATACCTGTCTTGCTTTCGCTCCTCTGATAAAATCTTATACATGTCTTTTTTTCCGAGGGTGTCTATCAGTGTCATGTGGCGTCGTGGACATTCTTTTTTTGGATATCATATCACTGTTCATATTTGGATATGGTATCAACGTCCCTTTCCGGTTTGGTGTTAGTTTGGATTGGATATCATATCACTGTTCATATTTGGATATGGTATCAACGTCCCTTTCCGGTTTGGTGTTAGTTTGGATTGGATATCATATCACTGTTCTCATTTGGATATCGTATCATATCACCGTCCCGTTTGAGAGAAAAAAGGTTCTGTATGACAGAAGGTCAGTGAGGTATCGTTGTCGGATGGGATTCTAGTACCGGAGAGTTCGGAGAGTTGATCCTGGACACTTTCTTTGTTAAACTGGTTAAACCTCCTCGGGATGTCAAGATCCTTGATCTACCGCTGAACGTCGTCCCCATCGTGCGTTGTAAGACACATGTTACGTGTTTACTTCTGGACGACAAAACACGAATTTCGCACTTGTACCCTCTTTCTGACTCAGTTTTCCGCTAGAAGAATGAATCTGGTGTTTTTAAGCGAATCCGAGAAGTCCTCATTGAGTTAGAGCCCAAAAGATTATTGCCTGTTTGGGTTGTGATGACAGGTACAGCCACTCTAGATATAGTAAGTCGGTACCTATGTGATCGCTTGATGCAATGAATTTCTGGCAAATATATTCACTGCACGTCCTACACTCAAAAAATAGCATTGTGGACCATGGCAGATCAAAACCACTCTCATTCGGCAGCAAAATAAACGGTTCTGAGGAAAAAATTCCATTTTGGGATGTCCAAATAAGGAAATTTGATGTCACGTGGGGGGTGGGGTCCCCGAGGAGGCTGAGAAAAAAATATGGACCCCAGGTAGATATTTCGGGTTTTGGTAGCCCCTTGGGTAGGTACAATCTTTGCTCAGTCCGCAGAAGCACAGATAGATCACCGATGCATGCTGCGAAAATCAGTCGGCGCGTCGGATCGTCTTCATCGACGTGGGTAACCGGTTGGCGTCCAAGATGATCACTGCGGCAGGATTGTGGACAAGACTAGTGAGGTTTACTAGTAATTTGCCAGTGAGACTCAGATGAGATTGAGAATCAGACTGGGCGAATATTTGGCCTTTCCTCCGATATCGATTGGTTTTGCATGTAAATTTATCTGTGCTCGGATAGAGCGGTTTGACGACGCGGGGGTGTGCGAGGGGGATGATTGATTGATGATTAAACTTGGGGGTGAATGGCCGTGGCGGTGCCCGGTAAACCTCGTACTTACTTTTTTCTTCTCCTCTTATTCTGTTTTCATTGGTTTTTGGCCCTTGCATATATACTCTGGCATAGTAAGTCGCGACAATGAAGCGGGCCAGGGAGCAACTAGTCGGGCACCACCTGCATTCCCACCGCTATACGGACATCGGTGGTGCCACTGGCTTAGACCACCCACGGGTGCTAACGTTGAGTGCTTTGTGAAGAATCCCAAGCCGATGCTATAGCTCCAAATTCTGTCGCAAGGCAATAAACAATTTAGTCCGGTGAGCTTGGTTCAGTGGATGAGCTGATAGTTGTGTAGACGGATTGTAGTTTCATACACAGGCCCAGAGCCAGAAAATCCCGAAAACTCAATCTTCTTGTGCAAAATTCATTTGGTTACTTAGATGTGCTGGTAGAACTTGGGTGGAATGAACAGCGACATTATCAACCCATTTCCAATATTGATATTGGCAAAGTAAGCTCCGTCGGCGTGTCTGCGTTCATACAAAGTATTGCGAGACAAATTCTCACAAAGAGTGAGACCAGAGTGAGACCGACGGTCTCAAAGTAAGAAATATTGTTGAATTACAGTTGGAGGTGCTTGCCACATATTTTCGGGAAATTGTTTACAGACTGGTTACGAGTCTAGCAGGCGCAAGCCAATCGGCCAAGCCAAAAAGTGAACTCTCGAGTTCAACCGGGATTGACGAGATCACTGGGCACGTTCTTCCCCGCTTAAACTTGCATATAAAAACTCCGAGAAGGAGAGCTCTTCCATATTCTCCTCCCGTTTCATTGGCACAGGCTGTCCTTTCATTTTCGTTTATTCTTTCTACCACTTTTGTTCGGCCAACTATGTTTGGACGTAGCACCATTCTTTCACCGTACTTCTGGCCGCGCAGTCAGGTAAATCTCACGCATATATGCACGAAACAAATTCAAAACAAATTGATATCTACTTTGGGGACAGTATTGGCGGCTCCAACCCAAGAAAGCTCCCTCTCTGTACTGCGCCGTCAAAGTGCTGTCAGCTCTCCCCAATGTAAATCCCTCTGCGATCCTGCCGACGCAAGTAATGTTGTACGTTCAACTGTGATATATTTGATCTTCCTGAGTTCCACCTCAACCCTTTCGCAGGAAGCAGCAAAGGATGCCTGCAACGACGCAAATGTGGACATGGTCGCTGTGTGTTTCAACTCTGGAGTCGCCCATGGCGACGATAAGGAAGTCATACAGGCAATTGCTGATGGTGCGGTTATGCCCTAAACGGCATACACTCCGATTGACCCAGCTTTCGTTGTGACAGCACTCGTGGCAAAGCGGCCAACCTCCCCGTCAAGAGTGTGACAATTACTGGAGAGCAGAAAAAGAGGGGCGCCGGGAGTGCATCTGCTAACACGGTGGGGGTGGTGCTGTTGGCGTTGACAGTTATTGCCTTCATACTGTAAGTTTAGTACAAGATCTCGTTCCATGAACTGAATTCCGGAAGAAACAAATGAGGCTCGGACTAACGCACGCTGAAAGGACATTGATTTTAAATGAGCGGCCATCACGGTCGTGTCACGGGTTGAATGTTATGTTCCTCGATGAAACAATGTTCAGGCTCCATCACAGCAGTTGCCGGGCTTTGACAGAAGGTATCAGATGAGGAACTCACCGAAAAATGCAGCACGAAGAGGCGCGGTAGATCTCCGACACGTCTGTCCACTACGGGGACGGGATCTTACTACCGACACAGCGGGCCATAATGACATAAAATCAGATCGGATCATTGGCCAATCGCCAGTGTGGGTCAACGGCTAAGCATTCGAGTAGCGTGGCGGCGTCGACACCAGCGACTCACCCCACTCACTCTCGGGGTAATTATTCGCCCTGTCGACTTGCGCCATCTGCCCATGGGACTGCGCACCAGACACACCCGGCAACACGCCCGGAGGGCCGTTCGTCGTATACAGGCGACCATCTGAAGCCGCGTTCAATTATTAGAAGGATATATGACAAGCAAGAGTGAACAAAGCACCTGATCCTGGGATCGTAGCCGCCCGGCCTTTGAGCGGCTCGGGAAACTTGCTGAAATGGGGTGGTGGAGAGGACGGGGACGCGGGTGCGTTATACAAGGAGCTTGCTACCCAAGGGGTCACTGCCGAGACGGGATCATGGGCAGTGGTGTAAGGAAATGGGGTCCGCATGCTGTGAGCAGCCGTATCCGCCTGACGGCGACGGCGACGCAGGGCCCACACGGCGGCACCCACAAGCACCGCGATACCCCCAACGACGCTACCCACTACTGGCCCGACCACACTCGTCTTAGACGAGGAGGACACGAGGCCAGGTGGAGGTGAAGGGTTGTTCGTGGGGGAGGATGAAGGCCCGCTGGAGGACGATTGAGAGGTCGTCGCCGGCTCTGCCGTGATCAGTATCCCGCTCAGGAGGGGGCTGAGCGCGGCGACTTGCTTTTTGGCGTCGAAGGACGCATCCGGTGGGCCCCGCCATTGCCCCGAGTAAAAATTCGTGTTGGGAGCTGTGGCGAGATCCACAAGGGCGTTGAACTACGTTTTGTCAGGCTCAGTCAGAGATGCGTCGATAATCGGCACAGAACGCACCTGCACGGTAAGTAAGGTTTGCAAGCCTTGGTGCAGCTCAGGACTCGTCACGTTCCGCAAGTACGCTGCGAGGAACCCAGAAACTAGATCCTCTATAAGAAATGCAGTCAGAGGGAGCATGCCTAGACCTGGAAGCGTAGAACACACCGCTGCTGGTGAGGATGCCATTATTGCCATGCCAGTCGCTCTTGAGAATCGCAGCGCGCCGCCGGGTGATATTGGTCAAACTGAGAATGCTCAAACGGTCTCAAGTGAGTATGAACGCCGAAGAAAATGGATAGGCACGTACAACTGCTGTGTGTCACCGTCGAGCTCCTTCAAGGAAGCGAGGACTGCGAAACCCTGAATGGCGAGGCCGCTATTGTATGTCTGGAAACCGGTCGCGGGAAGGCACAAGTCGTTTTGGCGCAACGAAAGCCCGTCCTGAATGAGAAACGCGGAATCGACCATATGGTTTCGGATGAAATTGGCGGAATTAGTGGCGGCTTGGAGATATACCGGGTCCGAGGTCGCTTCGGCGAGCAATGCCAAGAGGCTGGGATAAGGGTGAGTGGATTGAGTGCTAGATACAAGTGGGCGGGCTCGGATGATACGCACGTGAAGAAGGTACTGATGGATTCCGGGGGTAGCAGAGTGATTACAGCGCGTACCAGAGTCCCACTTAAGTACCCCACTGAGAGTCCAACTATATCCGGGTTCGTATTGTTTTGCCTCTAGCATATTAAACGGTGGGGTCAGCGAAACGGCGCAGTGGCAGAAGCTAGAGTAATTCACTTGCATAAAATGTTCCACCCAGCATGGTTTCTGTGGGTAGACACCTGCCTTTATGGCCACTGCGTGCGCATGGCAACGAGTCCGTTTGCACCTTGAGCGCTGTCACTAATAGGGCTCCCACCCGTCAATTTGACGGCTCTTCGACGGCAACGGGTCGTCGATCAACGGCCGTTCAACTTAGACTCGTAACCAGTCTGTTACAATATCCGAACAATGTGGCAAGCACGTTTGGTGTTACAGACTGGTACTTCTCGATTGACAGCTCAGAGCTGTCAGCGGAGTTCGAATATTCTGCAGGTGCCGCGATCTGCCGATCGCTAAGCGAGTTAAGCGATCTATTTGTGCCCGAAAGTCGGTGCCCATTTTCTGTACTCTGAGGCAATAGAAAAATCAGTTTAAGAGACAAAGCTACTTGTTTTCATTCATTAATTTGCGTCATGTATATCCCAGGACTTTATATCCACAGAGCAAGAGAGAACAGACTGCTCACCAAAGATTTCAAACTCCGATGACAGCTCAGGCTCGCTTACCGAGAAGTACCAGTCCGTATAACCGAACGTGCTTGCCACAATGTTCGGATATTATAGAGACTGGTAACGAGTCTACGTTCAACTGAGTTTGAAAACTGTCTCCAGGACGGGACAGTCAACAGCACGGGTGTTACGGGTGGCGCGACGGTCAACGGGTTTCATTAATATCTTTTTTACGCTCTATCATCCTGATTCCAGCTCAAGATCATGTGTGTGGTGCCTTAGTTCACGAAAGAAGTGGTGGGATACCATGAAGTGCAAATAACCTTGAGTTCCCTAATTATAATCTGGATCAAGACAGAGAACAGCCAAGTGAGACACTCATGGAGTTGAAACATTATGCTTCACCTTCACGCCAGCTACAAACACCAGGCAGCCCAAATCGCTTCGAATTTAGGTTTTGATCTCAACTTGAACCTGCTGTCAAACTCTCGGCAACTGCCGTGATGTAGCGAACTCTTTCATCGAGGAGCTTGTGTGAGGATCTGATGGTCTGAAATATGACTAAAATTTCTTTGAAACACTGAATACACTCCCATTCCAGAAACGCGTTCAGATGACACTTCTGAGGGCTGTAAAATTCAACCCGTTGAAATGGCCGTGCCGGCCGTCTTTCCACGGGCCGTAGCACGGCCCACCCGTACCGCGACCGTCCCGTGGGGAGTTTGCATGAGTCTCCTACGGAACGGTAACGGCACCTGTTCAACGGGTACCCGTAGAACCGTTGCAACGGTCACGGACGGCAGCAAAGTCGACCAAATCAGAATTATGTCGAAGCCATCAACTGTGGGCTGCTCCTCAATTGTAGTCTATTAGTTACCACGCCATCACAATAGGCGTCGAGGGTTATTATATAGGCATCTCCTTTGGGCATTCAGTGATCCCTCATATTTTGTTTACACGAAAACCGCGGAAAATACTCCGAGTGCATTGAAAGAACCATTGACAGTGGGAATGATTGTTATTCTTGCTGAACAATGGAGAACGAGCATTTCTGAGAGTTTTCAGATGCAATCACGGTGATTCCCGAAATATGATGATGCATGAAGCTGGGAGCAGTTTGTCAGTCTGCTGCCTGGAATGGGCACTTGAGACCAGAGATTCCTCACCAAAGGCCCTCAGAAGACGTCGCAAATCGAGTGAAACGCGTCCTGAGCACATTGCTTGGTTATATATTTGCGATCAATACTTGATAAGATCCATCACCGATGATCACGACGCGGTAATCGAATTTTTGGGACAAGAGGTACAGACACAGTTCCGTCGGAGGAGGACTCATGGGGCGGACTGCTTGCACACAGCACATTCGCAAATTTCGCTGGACGGCATGTGTGCCGAGCGAATAAGAGCGCTCGGAACAACTTCGGTACACATGCCGCACTTACTCCGGGTAGCCGGAAATTTTTTGAATCAGCGGTGTGCCGTGCTGTCTTGAACAGTGCCGTTGGTCAAAATAACAGTCGCGGAGCAAGTTATTGGCCTGACCCTTATCCTGTCGGGCTACGTGTGACGGCGCGCGAATGTCAAGTTGATGCTCTTGAGCGCTTGAATGAGACAATTATGATTACGAGTAAGGCGCATCAAAAGCTGAAAGGGGACGAAAAGGTCACGTTTACTCACCTTATATAGAAAATTTTCCAGCACGAATCAACTGCGTCACCGAACAAAAATCTCAATTTTCGGCGGTGAAACCGTGTAAAAGAACGAGCCTAAAATAAATTTTAGGACTCATAAATTAGAACCCGCTATCTGCGGATATGAGCTACATGCTTACGATCATTACGGCTTGTCGAGAGGGGATACGCTTTGACAGGTGACGTCCCCTTCGCCAAGTCCTGCTCGGAAATCGTATACATGGCGCCATGAAACCAGCTGGACAGCGCAAAGTCGAGAAATATCTGCTGTTTGGACACAGCATACGCTTTTATTGCTGCGCGGCCATAGTATCTGAAGGAAAATCGGACGCTCAATCAGGGGAAGTCGGCGGCGAGATAGAAGCAGTACAAGGTATAGTGAAGCTGAACAGCAGCTCCAGTGAGGCTCTGGTGAACTCAGATGATAGATAGGTACTCACGCTGCAGAGAGAGAGAAAAACGAGCAGACGTCAACGCGTATCCAAAGACCGATGCTCGGACGGAGGACAGACCTGTCGTCCATGAAATTGCTATGGGCATCGATAATTGTCTGAAGGTTTTTCTGCAACGTGTCCCGGTACTTCGTCTGCCCAGTCGCAAGGTCGAATTCCGCCATATGAAAAAACAGTTTCGGTGGGATGTCGAACTGCACGCCTACAGGAAAGTTTCTCATTGGAACGTCGACATGTTAGTGCCAGTTACGTGCCAGGAAATAGGCCAGTGGAGTCGAGATGCCTGATGGTCAAGTCCAGTGCAGCGGCGACCACAGTGACGCGGTCGGCGAAGGGCATGGTCATATTGAGTGTCTGGACTTCGGTTGATAAGGAATGTGGACGCCTAGGATTAAGACACTTGCCCTCCAGTCTGGCGAGGCGAGCTGGACAGCCAGGGAGACCTGGGTAAGGGCAAGCCATACGACCGGGATGAGGGGGAACATGATGCTCGCCTAAAAGCGCGCCTGGCCTTTTGTTTTCAGGCACTGACGAACGTGTGGCAGATGAACGTCGCCTCACACAGATGCACATAAGATAACCGGGTGGGCAACAAAGGTGGAGTTGATGCCGTCTCGTCGTTAGGGTTAGTGTTTTGGCGCTTGTTTTTGCGACTTCTTGGACCTTTGAGGATGAATGCGAGATCTCGAGAACGACACTAGAACGAAGTGGACGTTGCCGCACGAGTAGCCAAGCGGCGAGCAAAAGTGCATTTGGGCGACCTCAGACCCGGGGAGTGGATGTCGTCTTGGGAATTGCCAGCGGTATCCCCTGGCGCCTGTAATTTGGTTGAAATGCAACTTTTATAGATCTCGGAAGATGTAACAGATAGGGCACTGGTTGAAGCTGCACGCGTAGTATATCAGGTGGCAGGTCCAGAATTCGCCGCAGACATCACAGCATAGGTTGGCGGAGAACGAAAGAGCACCACGAGTGTCGATGCGGCCTGGGGAATGCTGTAGCGCTTGTCTTGATGATTCCTTTGGCGCTTGTTTTGGCCCGCCAGTCAATTCCACCTTGGCATTCAGGAGCATTGAGGAGTGTAAGATGCTGTAGCGCTGTGTGTTTTCGTGATGCTTTTGGCGTTTATTTAGTGCTTCTTTTGGCGCTAGTTTTGCGACTTTTGAGATCTCGGAGGATGTATCCGAGAGCTTAAGTATCCAGGGATGAGATGCTTGAGTGTTTGCGGACCACAGACAGACTTGGATGAAGGCCGTGGTCATGATGGTGGTCGCAAAGCAAGATGATCTTATGATCATGATGCACATATTTACAGATCATGATCAAATACCTGCCGTCATTTCTTGGACACGGTCATTACCAAAGTTCATCGCTGCCAGTTCCTCCCATTACAAATTATAACACTCGGTCTATTTGTATCTGCCTTGACATTCTACACCGAATGCCATCGAATTTGGGACAAAAAGACTCATTTTGGCTTTGCGTCCCACCCAACATATTCTGTTGCGCTGAGATTCTTCAGACCGGATGCTGTGGATCCCTAGCCCCTTGCATAGCCTTTTTAATTCGGCATTGATTAATATTAGATGGCCCGGGGGATGGTTGGATAGAGTATTGAACGGATAGATGGGGCAACTTAAATATATTTTGAGGCGCGTGGACACTGGAACCTCGGAATTGTGGATACGAAACTCGGACACTAAGTAATCGAACTGAACAGCTGGTACACTGGTCTTTTTAGTGCATCCGCTATAGATCAATTTAAACATTGCGCTTCGGAACGTCCTTCATGCATGAACCACATTCACTGGAGTGGGGATATAACGGAAAGAGAACAGATGCGCTTCTTTTCACGCTGCTGCAATGCTTGTCAAGCATGCCGCGTCTCCGCCGTCTGCGGCAATTTGATGGATCATTCACTGACACTTCTCCACGAGGAGCTGTAAATGCAACAGCTCGTAGCCCACCAAAGGATTTCTTTCGGAATATAATATTTTCCTCGAAACCAAACTTTCAAGCGATACGGCTAAAAGCACTCGACGACTAAGAGGGTATTCTCTGAAAAAAAAAGCCAGTTTCATTGGGACACGACACCACGCGTACCTGCGCACGCGGGAAACCTCCCGCCTACAGCATGCTCTGCTACAGCCCCGACGCAGACTTTGACAACGCTGAAATGGCCTCTGTTTATGCGCATCGCCAAACCTGCCGCCCGCCGGTCATCACTCGGCGACTCGGCATCCGCCGTCTTTGCGCCCGCCGTGCTGCCGCTTTGCTTCCTCCCCTCAAACAAATGGACAGAGATCAATTCGGGATGTGGCAGGGATATTGATTCCAGGTCACTTGAACAGCCAAACTCTGATTGTTCCACACCCAATTCATGTCCAATCTCCCCAAAAATTTGGGAGTAGCAGTGTGTAATGATTATGAAGGATTTGGCCCCTTCAGAATCCTCAGTACCAAGAAATCTTTTGGCAAATCCGACAGATTATTTTTTTCTAATTTGGGTGTTCAAATGACAGGTGGATCACTATAGTAGCCTGGCCGTCGCGAGTCGTGGTGGTTCGGGACAGACGTTTAACGTTGACAAGACATGCCTGCGCTACGCTCCGGCATAGGTACATTGACTCCGCAAAAAACATCGTGAGACTACTCTTATATTTACAAATCTGCATCGGAAGAATTTTGTGGATGAAGAGGTCAACATTCCACGCAAATATATTCCTGACAATGAGCTGCCTTCGGGATCCAGTACAGTATGATTAAATTATTACTGAATATACAGGGTAGCCGCTCACTGTTGTCAATGCGTTGGGCACACCAGAACTCGACGAATGCAAGATGCAAAATTCTCGTCGTGCACTGTGCACATACGTGAGCTGTAAGCATTTGATTCATCAGCTGAAAAAACAAAAAGAAAAATTGAGGGACACACCGAAGAGGAGAAGGGAATCAAGGTTCAATGAATAGGGAGAGGACCATACAGGTTGCATGAAACAATAATATGGGTGGAATGAATATGGTCGCTGTTCACCAATTAGGATGTTCAGTCCGAGGTCTTTAGCCTTGAAGGTTTTTGAGGGCCATGGGATGCATTGGGGAGCTTGCAGCAACGGTAACGTATGGCGCCGAGGAAAGACGCAGAACACTAGGCCGAAGTATGAGTTTGAGGACAGTCCGAGAGATCCTGATAGCGAGAAAAAAAAACCCCCGTGCGACCCAAAGAAGAATTGAGACCAACAGCATATGAGTTGGAGCTTTGAATATGATATGCTTGAGGATAGCATATTGCGCCAGTAGTTGAAACCGTGGAGAGCCTCACAGGAAAACGGAGAAAAAAGAGGAGCATCTTCATGGGAGTCGCGAGGAATGCGGGTACTGCGCTTGAGCCATCCGAGAGGCTTTTATACTTGTACGTTGCCGCAGTTCGTGAGATTCGGATAATAAAAGAGATGACTCACACAGAAATTCCGCAGGAGTCGCAGCAGCTTCGAAGCTCAGCAAACCTCACTGGGTAATTGCGTCCGCCAGAGCTTGTGCAACGAGGGCGTCTGACTCGCTGGTTGGCGGAGAGAGGCTCGCTCTTGACAGCGGGAGTCCGCCTCGGAGTGCCGCAGAAGGACGTGAAAGGCCAGAACTGCGCGATCTTTACTGTGCACAGAACGAAAATGACTCGAGCAAAGCAGAAAAGCGGAGGGTTTCAAAAGGAGATAGACCTGATTTGGGAGAACGCAAACATGTACAATGAAAAGCCATCCATTTGCTTAAAGATACGAAAGATTAGTCTCCCGTAGCCAGACTCCACGAATGTTTATGATAGTCGATAAACTATATGTGGAACGAAAGATCAGCGATCAAACCCCGTTCGGTGCCGAATGATACAGAACGTGACTGAGTTCAACCATATGCGAAAGGTTGAACACGCTAGCCCGTGGTTTTTGCATGCACTCTGCAAAGGGACGACCCACGACAGCTTGCTGTGGACTGGTGGACGCTGGGGATTTTTACCTGGGGAGAGGGAACTCTCCCCGTACACCGGCATATTTGCTCTGCCGTGTGGTCAGGTCCCACGAGGTTCTAACCAGAGGTCCAGCCATACAAGCGGCCGGCCAGTTCACAGGGGCCAGCGTCTTGTGGTTTTCTAACCCCTGGAATGGTGTTGTGCTCGGTTTGCATCTTGTAGATTCCTAGAAGGATAACCACCCTGATAGGTCTACATGTTTGTATTCCGTAAACTCGTTGTTCATGTTGTGGACCACGCGAGTATAATTTATCCCCCCCCGGAGCGGACAAGCGTACCCCCGTCATCGCTCTTCCCCGGTGGTGCCCTACCACGGGAGGCCCGTATTCGCTACCGCAGGAGGCTCCGGTACCGGCCCTCGCACCGTGTCGTCCTCGAGGGCTGCGCTGCGCGAAAATGAGAAGCATCAGCAAGGGGTCGGCCGATAGGAAAGCGAGCGCACCTCACACGAACACTACGCACGTCAGTCGCCGGGAGGACCGGGGCGGGGCGTACTCGAAGGCTGCGCTGCGCGCGGTGTCAGCATAGGAGTAATGACATGGAGCGGGCGGACGGGCGGGCCTCACCCCGCCATCGCGCTCCTCCCGCTAAATGCTACCACCTCGCTCAATCCGGGAGCTGCAGACGCTCAGCATGTCGCCATGACCGGCCACTCGCGGGATGCGCTGCGTGGAAGGGAGATGGGTCAGCACGGCGCACGACTGAAAAGTTACGGACGTACCACAGCGTTGTTGAGATGAACTGCCTTGGCGTCAGTATAGGAGGCCCGCTCCATCCCCGGTGCTGCCGACATCGCACACGAAGGCCCTCAAGCTTCAAGCTTCAAGCCGACGAGGAATCGCCCGCGATCAAGCACATCCGAATCCCGGCAGACGCTTGTGGGCGACATTTAGGGGCCTTGCAACGCAGACGACTACGGGCCCAGCTCCTCCTCCTTCCTCCCTCCCGACGAATTCGGAGTATGCTGCCAGACCCTCAAGTAGATCGAGCTGCGCGGGCGTCCGATTCCGTCCTCCGTCCCGCAAACCGGTATAGCGCGCACCGAGAACTGCCCAACGTAACTGCATTAACATAGCCCGCCTGAGCCGCAACGTATCGAAACAAACCCGGAGAAGGTGAAAGAAAGACGAGAAGTCGGCCTGGGAACGTGGCGGTGCAACTCACGATCACGAGATGCTCCGATGCGCGTCGCGAGCTTTACCGTGTACGCGTCAACAAGGCCGTCCGGCTCCGCGGTCGTGCCAGTGTTGACCGTCTTACTATGTTGCTTTGAGGATTACAGAGAAGTAATTTATTTATAAGTCCACACAGCGGTATTTCGCAGCTTGTCTATGTAACGCACCGGCTGATTATTCCAAGTCGGCATGAATCGAAAGGTACGAATCATTGGGGGAGAACCGTCAATGTAGTGGGCACAAGGTAGTCGCACCGCTGCGACCGACACAAACAAAATGCCGCTCGAATCCCAATCCCAATCCGAATCCCAAAACCGATTCGAGAATGCACTCATCCGAGTCGCGCGACGAATCCAGGAAGCCGGTCTGCCACTTTGAGATAAGAGTGTCTTAGTCCATTTCCAATCCACCAGTCCTGCGCCATCTATCTCTCTCCCTATATCCCGTGATACATTCATATCGGTTGGGCTCAGAGCATCGCTTACTTCGATTTTGTTCGCAATACCAACATCACTTCTAGCTGCGAAGAAAAAATAGGTATCATCCCGACCTTTATGGCAGTCTAGCCAGCAAAAAAAATCCTCGCCACACCTAGCGAGAGGACTCCGTAAGTAAACATCAACACTATAAGTAAACCGTATACTAGCACACCTGCGGCGGGGCAAAATATTTGTGGAGCCAACAACATCAAGACACCTCACTGGCCGTTTCTCTCACCTTCTCGCTTGGGATTGACGTTCGCTTTCAACACACCAGGCAATATACAGGCCTGTCCAGTTTGACTTCGACACTGGGCTTCCTAAAAGAAGTCAAAGCATACGCCTGGTCAATAGTATTAGCCTCCACTTCTATACTGCTTCAGCATGACCCCGCGCCCCTCGAAAATCAAATTGAAACTCAAAACAAAGTCTACAGCCTTCATACCCTGGATCCGCGTTCAAATTGCCTGCTGGCTTGCATTGGATGACTGCCTAACACATCTGGTTTACTTGCACCTCGGGCCCCAACGAAATTCAATTCCACAAAATGCGAAGGACAGTTTCGTCGTAAACAGATGCAGGCGTATATGGCGATCTGATATATCAAACATTGGTGGTTCACCAATGTGCCACGATGTATAAACACCGCTAATCTCCAATGCGCGCTGATACATCGGTCCCTTGCATCATCTGCATTTCTGAGCACTGCGCGCGCTCCGCCGGCGCCCTTGGCGGCATTTGAGGGCCCTGTTTGATGTGCAGCTGTTGGGTTGGCATCAACCTGTCAGGGACTTGTCAAGAGTTAGCAATAGTTAGCAGTGCTCGCTTATGGTTATTATCGATGCCGTCAGGTCCTCTGACTGACATCGCGCCGTGCTGTAACCGCCATCACCGCCCCTTCCAGCCATCAATATTCCCGCTCACTGTTGCCGCCGACGTGGTCTCCGTACCTGAACCACTCCGCCTAAAATCTTGAAAATAATCAGGGATACTCTTTATATTGCTGGGATTGTGAATCACCCGACGCGCTATTAGCTCGTGTCCCTTGCAACATGCCATGAGAGATTTCATTTCGCACTACTGTTCGCAGCATCCGCGTGTAAATATGATGGCAGTAGCATCCCAAAAGGAGGATGGTTGTTGCATATGGAATGTAAGAAGATACAGGAAGATTCTTTACCACTGCGCACTCAGATATCGAGGTGTGCAGCACTGATTACGGGGGGGGGGGGGGGGGTTGTACGCAACCCACAGTGCACACTCTGACCATAGGCATGAAACTCACGGAGAATGCGTAACCGATGTATTGTAGCTGAGGCGCTCATGGCCGCCAGCAATTGCTGCCCAATTCATCGTGCACAAGAGCAATTACACATACGAGGCGCCTTTCATGCGCACCGCCTCGGTGATTGCATAGACATGGTAAGCATTACACATCAGTGAATTCTTGTGTGCTTGAAGCCTATGAGAGTAGCGCGCCACCGAATAGGAACATATTTATCGTGTGCTCACCATTTTGAAGTATAGACTAAATATGTCTTTTCACCCATGTGTTGATAAATTTTCAACTGCTATCCTATTCTTTAACCTTCTATATCTACCGCACTCTCTACTGAATCAGTGCTGATGCCCTTAGATAAATCCCATAGCCCAAACCGAGGCTAGGCGGCGAACAAAGGTATATCCTGCATAACTCATGAGTCACTAACTCTCATTAGCCCAGACCTGGTCGCAGGTTTATGACGCATGATTCAAACGCTATAGACTCTGACCGCCGCTGACATTCCTATCCAGCATGCTTCCCGACGTAGTTTCAGTCCCCATCAATCTCCGTACAAACAAGCACAAAGTCATGATGGAGTGTTCAAAATTGAGGCACACTCGTTTGGGGCTCTGAACTGCATCCAGTGGTGTGTCTACCGGCTTTGGGTCACATTCAGATTTGTTTAAGACACTTTGCCGTGTGTCAGACTTGGGACTTACAATTGTCGAACATTTGGTTGAACTACTACGCTGTAAACTTCTTCGTGAGATGCCCGAAACTTAGCATTCATCTGAACAGCCCGAGATATGGAGGAATACTGTTCAGTCATTGCCATTGAGGCCTTCGGAGTGTTAAAACCGACCATTGGAGGCCTTGGCCACCTGCACAGGGCATTTCGAACGTAGAAATCCATTGTTTGTCCGAGTTTGTACGCGATTTGATGGGAGGGGAAACGGCTTCAGAAACGACGCAGGGACTTGCACTCGAAGCCCTTTAAGTTTGGGGTAGAGCTTACAACGATATCAAAGAGAATCCGCGTCGATTTGGTGCAGAGAATCATGAGATCTGCGCAAAAGATACGTCGTCTCATCTTGGCCTTACCTCCGCTATGCAATGGTTGCAGACACATCCTCAACATAGAAGAAGGCCCCTTGAGCTCATGGATGGCAAATTCAGTTGGAATAATTGTCTCAAAACAGTGTATGCATTTCAATTTTTTGACATCCTGATAAATTTTCTTCTCAAATTCCCTCTTGTCTGTACAGATACGGTGGTTGGCTTCTCCCAACCCCAGATATGGGATTCCAGAAGTCAACACCGGCTTGATCACTGAGCTATTTGGCTAATTTTCCGACCTCTTGATTTTGTTCTCGAAGGAACTGTGTATTTGGATGAGATTTTGGAAGTAAGCTTCTATACCACTGATTGTAGGGTATCTACCCACTTGTTCACCCTTGCAGTGGTCAGTTTCACTCAATTCTTCCACTATTGCCTTATTTAGATGCGGGCTTAACGCGATTCTGTCACAAGGAAGCGACACGACGCGACGCGTTTGATATCTCCGATGTAGACCATCAATTTCGTTTTTGTGGTATTCCGGAGGTAGGGGATACATACCATGGGTTGCCAGATATCTCATTCGTTGTTAACCCCTTCCAACAGTTCATTTTGCATGTGCCTAATCTAGAAACATGCAGGACCAGGGTCGTGTCATTATCAAGTGACGCGACGCGACGCGTTTGATAGCCCCGGTTCTGGCCGTTCTGGGTGTTTCCGAAGTGTTTCCCCTCTGAGAACTAAAACCGGTCACTGTGGTGGCAGCCGCTTATTGATGCGCATCACCGCTGCTCCTGCCCTCCCGCCGCTGAAACCTGGGCCAAGGTGGCATCATGCTCGGCACCGACATTCACCCACCACCTACAGCTTCTAGGGTGGGCTTGCTTTTGTGGATTTCGATAAACCAGTCAAGCCGCGGCCCCGTGACAGTGAGCCATGAATAAGGAGAAGGAAGACGCCGAGATGAAGAGTGCAGGATCGCATCGAGGACACTCCCGTCCATCCCGTCCCCAGGATGTCAAGATGGCGCATATGCGGTGTATACGTATATGGACGGGCTTGGTTTGATGTTTATCTTTAGGTCATGGTGCCAGCCATACTTTTTAAATTTTTCGTTTGATTTTTGAGTTATTTATCCATTTTCTATCATTATTTTCGAAAAAACATGAGCTAAATGTGCCCCACAATGTTGACGAGTGCCTTGACATTGTCCAGAAATGGCCGAACAATGAGCTGGTGCTCTGATCACCGCTGGCTGCTCTGGGTCTGCAGCAGATTGTTAGGAATCCTGATGTATCATGAGACATTGCTAATTAGCGGTGTTTATGCATCGTGGACACATCGCTCATTAGAAGCTTTGATGTATCATACAGCCATACTGTGGTCACACCTGAGGATTTTTCTCCGCCACCAAACGTTAGAATAGGTGAGCCCCATGTTGGACCAAGCATTAGGAATACAATTCAATGCAACTAGTAATTTCCAGCTTGATATTCATACCCCCAAATGAATAAACGGCACCCAATGGGAGAATGCTCTCTTCCTTCCACCCTCCTCACGAAGCTTCCGAACTGCCAGATGCAACGCCTCAGCAGCCCTACTCGAATCTGCTGGCGAAACCTTGAATATATGCGCATAAACATCATCGGCAACTTGCGGTGCATCATTGTCCATAATGGTCCACATTGTGGCAATCACGCCCCGGTATCCAGCCAATAACATGCCGGCTGCAAGATGCACCGACTCCTCTTGGAGCTTCTGGTTTCCAGTGGCAGTTTGACAGGCGGACAGAAAAGCGAACCGAGCGTGCGGGAGCGAGAGGTTGATAATACGGGAGAGTGTGAGCCGTTCACTTCCGGCAAGCAGAAGTGCACTCTGAATTGGATCAGAGACATTCTGTATGCCATGACACGCAAAGTGCACCCAGCTAGAGGCTATGATACCCTTCTCGACACTTTCCACCGTTGCAAGTTCCTCCTCCAATCGCAAAATGGGAAGCTTTCCGCTGGCATGTATCTCAATATGATTGATTTCCTCCTGAGTTCCCGGAATGTATGTTTGTCCAGATGCAGATGGCTGAGCGACAGCAAGAAGTTGAGGATTTTCATGCGATGTGGATTTAGACTGGCGGCCTTCTATCAAAGCATCCAGAAAGGGTGCATAAGATGAAATCACAAAGTCCGCGAGCTTCGACCCGAAGGTATCATCCTTTCCGTATAGGCCTGCAGCATGGATCGGAAGAAATGTTAGAGGACCTGTGGGACACCACCAGATACGTAGGGGAGCGTCTTTCTTAGGAGTCTAGAATAATTGTCAAATGTCAACTGGCGCGGATTGGAAAACGTGGCGCACGGTGATTCCCAGAGTATCGAGCACAGGCTTGATCAGACGCACCCAAAGCTCAGAGAGAATGCGTGCAAACTCATCCTCTGGAAGCCGACAACTTCCCTTGCGATGACCAGACAACCTTTCATTTCGCCCTGTATCAGGCACAATATGTTGAAGACAATCTGCGAGGGTTGATCCATCGGCGGGGGTGAAATCGGGGATTCGCACGTGTGTGACCTCATTGACGAGTCCTGGAAGGAGTACTAGAGCATCACAGGAAGCGCTGCTGAGATTTAAGAAAACAACAGGCCCTTTCTGTGAGGCAGCTGAAAGTTCACTGAGGGTTTTGGGTAACAGGAACCGCTGGAATCCCTCGAGCCTTCTAATGTTCTCCAAAAGCTCTGCTCGTTCGAGAGCATTTTTGTGTGATTGTTGCGCAATAGACTGAGGAGATCCCTGGCCTCCGGAATCACGAATTACTCCGTCGCTTCCCCTCGTACCGGCGGTTTCCAACCGGGCAGAGAGTGCAATGAGCTCATCCGCAAGCACAGGATGCTTCTCCTTGAGAGCATCAATAGGATTACGCAGGCTGAACACCTGTCCCCAGATAATTGAACGCCCTTGCTCCAGCCATTCAACAGCTGTCACTGGCTGGCCAGAAGAAAGAGCGGCGGCGGCGGCATCCCTAACAAGCGACCCTGCCTCCAAGACGTGGTGATGCCGGTCGGTAATGGATAGCCCGAGCCATGCCAGCTCCGGAAGAAGGTCAATAGCTACTCGATAAGCATCTAGCAAGGATGGATGTTGTTCCACTCGAGCTAGCTGCGCCCACATTGAGGCACTATGAAATCGAATACGAGCGGGACCTGTCGTTGAACGTGCTGCACATGTGAAGTGATGGATCGCCTGTTCAATGTCATCAGGGTCACCGCGTCGCTCAAAGCGAGCGAGGTAAGCATTGCTGAGATTGTTCCTCATGGTTGGGTTGACGGGGTGCCCGTCGGGGCGCAGGTGGATAGCATCCTTTTGAAGTGACACAGACCTATCTAGGTCTGCAAGGTCACCGAGCTGCTCGAAACGAACAAGCAAGGAATTTCCGAGATTGGTCAACATGAACGGTTTGCTCGGGTTGTCATCCGGAGTCAGGCGGACAGCATCGTTTTGCATCGATACAGACCGTATTAGATCAGGGAGCTCACTGAAGTGCCGGAACCGAATGAGGAGGTAGTGGCCCAGATTGCTCAATATTGTTGGCTTATCAAGGTGTCCATCCGGAGTGAGGTGAAGAGCGTCTTCTGCCATTGCCACAGACTCCTTCAGATCAGCCAGTTTCCCAGCTCGAGTGAAGCGATCGAACAGGGAATTACTGAGATTGGTCAACCTGGCTGGCTTCTCGGGGTGTCCATCTGGAGTTGAGCGGACAGCGTCCCCTGTCACCACCACGGACTCGTTGAGATCGGATAGGTCCCCAAGCAGGTCGAAACGACTCCGCAGGGAGTTTCCTAGGCTCGTCAACATGGACGGTTTATCAAAATGCCCTTCCGGCATCAAGCTGATGCTGTTTTCTTTCATTGACACCGACTCGTTGAGATCACCGAGGGCACCGAGCTGTTTGAAACGAGTGTGCAGGCAATTGCCAAGATTCGCCAACATATATGCTTTTTGAGGATGCTCGTCTGGAGTGAGATGCATGGCATCTTTCTGCAGCGATACTGACTCGTTGAGGTCATTGAGGTCACCTAGTTCCTCATAGCGATACTGAAGGGAGTTGCCAAGATTGTTCAACATCGACGGTCTGTCCGGATGCCCATCCAAGGTAACGCGGAGAGCGTCTTTTTGCAACGACAAGCACCTATTAAGGTCGTTGAGGTCGCCCCATTGCTCGAAACGAATGCGTAAAGAAGTGGCAAGATTACTCAACATAGATGGCCTATCAGTGTGGCCATCCGGGGTGAGGCTGATGACATCTTCTTTGACCGATATGGCCTTGTCCAGGTCACTGAGGTCGCCGCGTATCCGGAAGCGAGCTAGCAGAGAATTGCTCATGTTGCCCAAGATGGACCGCTTGTTGGGGTGCCCATCCTGAGTCATGCGAACAGCAATCTCCATCATGGACAGGGCCTCATCAAGATCACTAACATCTCCGAGTCGTTGGAAGCGAGTGAGAAGGGAATTGCCGAGATTCGTCAACATAACTGGCTTTTGAGGATGTTCATCGGAAGCCAGCCTGACGGCATCCTCTTGCAATGACACAGACTCATTGAGATCGGTAAGATCCCCGAGTCTGTCAAAACGATTGCGGAGGGTATTTCCGAGACTGGTCAACATGGATGGCCTATCCGGGTTCATCTCCGCGGTTAGACGCACTGCATCCCTTTTCACGGACACAGACTCGTTAATGTCGCTGAGATCACCAAGTCGCTGGAATCGAGCGAGTAATGAATTGCCAAGATTGTTCAACCTCGTTGGTTTGGCGCGATCCCCGTCAGGAGTCAGATGCACAGCATCTTGTCTCAATGACACCGATTTTTCCAGGTCACTGAGGTCATTCAGCCGCCTGAATCGACTGAGTAGGGATTTTCCTAGAGTGTCCAACCTGGATGGTTTGGCAGAGTGTCCTTC
Source organism: Mycena rebaudengoi (assembly GCA_029282285.1). Lineage (NCBI taxonomy): Eukaryota > Fungi > Basidiomycota > Agaricomycetes > Agaricales > Mycenaceae > Mycena > Mycena rebaudengoi. Next base: position 192,691 of record JARJCX010000254.1, read on the forward strand.
GGGCGTGAGGCGAACAGCATTTTCTTTCACTGACACGGACTGGTTGATGTCAACGAGTTCACCAAATCGCTCGAAGCGAGTGAGGAGGCAGTCCCCGAGATTCACCAACATAATTGGCCTTTGAGGGTGATCGTCTGGCATCAGGCAGACTGCATTTTGTTTTATTGACAACGACTCGTCGAGGTCGTCGAGGTTTCCAAGTTGTTCGAAGCGTGCGAACAAGGAGTTGCCGAGATTGATCGACATGGATAACTTTTCCGGGGTACCATTTGAGGTCAGGTCCACAGCCTCTTTGTGCATCGACACAGAGGTGTGGAGATCAGTCACGTCGGCGAGTCGCTGGAATCGTGCGAAATATGAGTTCCCCAAATTGCTCAACCTCGATCCCCTGTCTGGATGTTCGCCTGTGGTTCCACCCAGCGCGTCTTTTTGCGTTGAGATGCACTCGGCTAGGTCCGCAAGGTCACTGAGATGCTCGAAACGGTGATAGAGCGCAATCCCGAGTTCTGAGAGGACGGTGATGTTCAGGGGGTCATCCCGCACCGCATCCCGATATATGCAGACGGCCAGGTTCAGGTCGTCCATCATCTGCCCGGTCTCCCATCTCTTTAAACAGAGGTCGCCAAGAACATGCAACATCAATCCACGATCGCCATGTCCCGCGGAGAGGAGCAGAATGCTCTCGTATATAACCGCAAGCTGGGGAGAATGAGGTCGAATGCCTTCTTGTGGTTCACCATGTAGTTTCAATAGCCGCGTCTTAATTGTTCGACTGTCGAGGGAATCTAGGAAGCTAACTGTAGGAGTATTAGCCACTTTTCCGTTCACTTGCAATCATTTCTTACATTTATCTTCCCCTACGGCGATCGCGTTCACAGTATCTTCCTCCGAGGTTACAGATTCGGTGAGGGAGAAATCGACTTTGAACGAAAGGGAGGGGCCATCATGATTCACTTTCGTGAGTTCCGGGCACCGCGCTGAGGAAATCCTCAATCGTAATTATGATATCCAAAGGATACACGCACGAGTCTGCTGTTCCACAGAAGCCAGTGCTTCACTTCTTGTGACTTCAGCCGAGCCTAGAAGTCGAGTGCCTCTACTCTTGCTGTGGCGCATGATAGCTATCAGTAAAGTCGGACCAGAGTCCGGGCTGTGTGTAGAATATCAGTAACAGATTGGAGTAGTAACATGAATAACGGCTACACTTCACATGCGACATCCAATTCCCACGAGTTCTGGCTTGCAGCGGGGGCCACTGGCACGGTTTGATGGATAATATTGCCATCCACAATGACCTGCGCAGACATCAGCATATCCGCTGGAAGATCGCCATGCGGATGAGACGGGGTATTGATTTGAAGATCTAGGCAGCGAGCAATAAATATTTTGGCTCTTCACGCCGAGGACGACATCTTACTGTGAACATGAAGGCTAGGCCAAAACCAAGGTCGCCTCAGTTCCGAGTTCTTAGGCAAGCAAGATGTGGACTCACGTTTGAGGCATACTGAAGGCCAAAGGCAGGTCGAGAGGCTAGCGCCAAGTTATATAGTAAGCGTTTCCTCCCACCACGTCGGCAACGGGCTATTATGAAAGCTAATTAGACCATGGGCCTGACCGCGCTGCGTCTAACAGGCGATTAGATCGATCGGATTCTGACACGAACATCTACAGGTTCTCGTAAGATGGAATGGAACCGGTTTCCCGGAATTTACAGCATCGCCGAATGTCGTACTGATAAAGAGTCTCCCGCTGTTACTGCTGCACACACGAGGATTCGGGTGGGTGGCCGGGTCAGAAATACGGGTCTCACCGCTCTTCTGCAGGTGGTTGGGGAGAACCTAGTATTACTCAAGGTAGCGACTGTGCTATCAATGCCCAAAAAAAGAACTGTCAGATTGTTACGATGCGGGCGTTAAACTCACGTTAGGCGCGCAGGAAGTGCGCTCGGATTCAGCTTCTGTGTTGCCCATATTCCTGGCCCCAGAGGTCGCGGAAGACGCTATCATTGGCACGTATATGCGACACCTGCGTAAACCGACCACGGTGAGCCATGGACAAATAGATCCCCTTCTGAAAAAGATCCCGGAACTGCCACCAGTCGAAGGATATTTCTAGCGGTCAGCGCTCAATGGTGTATCTTTAGTCTTTAGAAAAGAGTGGGGACACAATGGGGAGAGCCCTGAGAAGGAAGAAAGACGCCAGGAAGGATAACCGCCGAAAAATTGAAGAAATATGGAAGTCGCAGTGTCCGTGAAGTTAAGAAAGGTGCTCGATCAGACCCGACAGTGTCCCAGTCAGATGGAAGGCCTGCAATTTCGACGAGGACGGGCGTCTAAAAGTAGACTCGTTACCAGTCTGTATACAATTTCCCGAAAATATGTGGCGGGCACTTCGGTGTATACAGACTGGTACAACTCGGGAACCCGGAAAGCGCATTGGCCTGGGCACGGAGTTTGAAATTTAGCAGGTGCCGTGATCGGCCACAGTGATGTGATCAATCGAGCAATCAAATCCATCATTTGTGGTGTCGACTCAATGGCTCGCTCCACGTCAACTACCTTGACTGAGACAAAGTGAATAGACAATTTTGCTTCTTTCTTGCATTGGAGGACTTCTAGGCACTTGAATTCAATTAAAGTTGAAAGTGCATGCAAGAACACGACGGTCCAAAAAATTTTGAACTCCGCACCCAGTTCGCTCGATCAACCCGAGTTGTACCAATCTGTATACACAAAAGTGCTTGCCACATTTTTTGTCAATCGTATACAGACTGGTTACTGTATGAGTCTAGTCTAAAAGTTGCAAATGAATCGTATCTGTGTCCGGATCGTCAGATCTCAGAGGGAAGGTCAGTACTGCACAGCGCCAGGATGACACTAATCCCTGTGTATATTTGGCCTAGCCGACGAGAATCGGAGTCAGAAGGATAAAGATAGGCGCTGTGTACACATGTTTACTTGCTGCATGGATCCGAATCGGGCCATCGGCGCGTGACCTTCCTTCGTGTAATTTATTCTTTGGCAAAAATTAAGATAGAACTTGACGGTGCGGAGCGCAGTACTATAGCTAAAGTTTGGATGAAATCCGAACTGACTAGAAATTCAATGCGTCTACTGTACCATTTCGACCAAGTGTTACAGTTCGGTCACTATGTCTGATTATGTCACAGACCCCTCCGAACTTGAACACTTTAAAACTGGTCACAGGTCACCAGAGGGGTTGAACACTTGGCCGTTTTCCCCCGATATCAGTGCAAAACCGCATTTTTTTCGCTTGCGCGTGGTTCCATGGCTCTTCCGCGAAGGCAAAGGGCGATTTCTGTAGCTTCAATCGTGGCAGAAGTTACAGTGAGAATATTTTAAGTTACAGTAAGTAAAAAATCTATCTAATGCGCGAGCCACATGTGAACACCACCAAGATTACCCGGTTTCTTCACGACTCATTTTGCGCGATGAACAGCCAACGGAAGATCCTCGACAACAATGTCCAACTCTGAATCCTCCGCAAGACCGTTCCGAACAAGGTCCTCATCTGTGGTCGGTACAAAGCCCGCAGGTAAAGGTGCAGCACCACCAGAAGTAACATGACCAATTACAACATTCACAAGGATGTTGACCTCATCGTTGTAAGTTAGCTCGTCTTCGTTATTGGCAAAGAGGTCTTCATTCTCAATTTCTGCGATGGCAGGTGCCGCCGAACCAGTAAGTTCCAGATGAAGTGCAGGATTAGTTCTGGGTAGATTGCGGAAAGCGGCGAGCACTGCTGATAAAAAATGGGCCAACAAGACAAGTGAGCCAAATGCGCAGTATATTAGTTTGAACACTTGGCCAACTGAACACTAAAAATTGAGGTCACAGGTCTCACCGTCGGCGGAACACTTGAACTTGGAACACTTGAGGTCACAGGTCACAGTGCCTGAACACTTGGGCGAAATCGTACAGTAATAGATAGCAGCTGTTCTGAAATTTATTTATTCATTGTCGAAATCCCGCCGAGCGCGTTCCTCCAAGTTTCTCGAGTTTCGTCGGATTATTCCGAGCGAAGCCAAGGAAATTCATCGATGACATTCAACGCTCCCGGGTTGTAAATAATTGGTGAGACAATCAATAATTCGGAGACAGTTACCCGCGATCGCTGAAGATAAGGAAGCACTCACCCTGCAGATTGAACCCACGCATGGTCCGAGTAACCAAGAACTGAATGCGTTGCGAAAGCACATGGTGGGTGCGATCTTGAAGGCTGAAGACACGTGGCAGGGCAGTCATAAGTCCCGCGGTGCTGGGGCTAGGCAGCGTAAATAAGAAATTGTATTGATCAAACGTACAAGCTCGCCGCGACCCGAATACTAGACATGCTACGATGAATTCGCACTAGATGATATGGAGCGTCAGCTGTGGAGCAATCCGCTGGTCGCGTCATGGAACGAATTTATTAGTTGGAAGTGGCCTGCGCTGGGCCTGGAATTTGTCAAATTGGGCAAAGTGCAGGAGAGACATGATTCACCATACCAAACCGCCTCTCATTCGCACGAATTCTTGCATAGAGAGGAACCAACGTCCTCACCTCCTCCCATTGTGGCTCATACACGGAGAACATTGACGTGAAAATTTTCGACAGTGATGGGAAGAGAGAGGAGAGGAAATCCGCCACTTCAACGGGGGAGTCGATGGGCGAGTACAGGTAGTCCCAAGACCTGAGGGTGGCATGAATCGTCGGTGGAGATCGCGACAGATGGTCCATTTGGATATTTGTGGCATTGACGAGCAGCGAGAGATCACGGAGGTGAGGACAGTGGCGAGAGAGGGACTGGAGGGCCATGATAGTCGGGTTCGATGCGGAATCAAAGATGGTGGCATGCTGGCATTCGATGGAGAGACTCTCCAATTGGCGCCAGGCACGCGCCATGTCATCCACAAACTCATTATCGAGTATGAATCCGGCTGGGGATGACAACTGCATGTGGCGGAGATTAGGAAATTCGAACAGTGGCCGAATAACACTGGAACCAATGGCGTAAATTGCATCGTTACCAAACGCCGTGCCGAAATCTCCTCTGAATTCGACGGTGATGGACGTCAATGAGGCGCTGCGGGTGAAGGAGTAAGAGTGAATCGCCGAGAACAGTGCCCGCGGATTGACTGTCGTGGAATCCTCGTTGACAGTGACAACTATTGTCTCCAAGGGTGCGCGGTCGAGGATCTTCAGAAAATTAATAACGAAAATGACACTCTCCGCCCACAGCGTCAACCGACGGAGTGCAGGGAAAAGGGAATCGGAGCGATCCACTTCTGAAAAAGGTTCCACATCAAGGGATCGAACTCGCAGATCTTTTAGGTGTTCAAGGCCAGCAATATGACGAACGGCGTCTTTGTTCATGAAAAAAACCTCGACGGTCTGCAGACGAGTCAAGTGGATCAGAAAGGCTGACACCCATTCTCTGGTGCTATCCTCGTATGGCCCATTGAAGGTCACATGTGTCAGAGATTTACAGTGACGCGCAATCGGAGGCAAATCAGGGGCGGGGACCATCAATTTCGATGTAGATTTTGGTAACATGCTCTCCCACAAGCCGCGAAAGCTGGGGGAAACAGTGTCGACCAGGATTGGCAGGAAAGACTGCGCAAGTTGGGGAAAAGAGCCCCGGTCGGAAGCGAATTGACCAAGGATTGAAGCAGGGAAGCGTCAAGCCGACAGGGTACGTAATTGTACTCGGTCGTGGAAAAGTTCCTTATCCGTTTCGAGTACGTCAAAACTCGGTCCCAGTCCCCAGGGCCCACTGGAGCTCGAATTCTCTGATAATTAAAATCATAATGACATTCATTGCAGAAGATAAGGGGACGCACGAATGACCGCTCTGAGATCTCCCAGATGTGAGAAGGGAGACATTTCAAGAGGTGTATGAAATCGTATTGGTGCTCCCAAAGTAAGTCCAATGCGGGATCACAGAATTTGCGACAGGTCAGGGCAATCCGGTACAAGGTCCCGTTTTTAGTGATGCTACGACCAGTGCTCGGGTCCCGATGAGCTGATTCCAGCTCCTGAAATATCGTGTGAGCAAGTTCAGCCACATCCCAGCACCTGTGCATCGCAGCGACGACGGATTAGAAACTTCGGTGGTGAAAGACAAAAAGAGTGCCACCCATCACACCGTGGGAATGATTTACAGTCACGGTGACGATTTCACCTCAATTTATTTCAGCAAAAAAAATGTGTGGACGTGGCGCGAAGGCGGAGTCCATACTACTTCTGGTATCGGCAGCAAGTAACACTCAAGAACATTATATCATATCAATTGCAATGATTCTTAACACCAACGGGAATTCTTGCGTCACCCGAACGATTCTCCATCCCACACCCGCAGAGCAAGAATCTGTG